>VBSM01003214.1:6366743-6517544 GCA_008086735.1 Cheirogaleus medius
CTGCAAACATAAAAAAAAATGCTCAACATCTCTAATCATTAGAGAAATGCAAATTATAGTCACTGTACCACTTTAAAATCTGACTTTGCAAAGACATAGAAAAATGTTAAATGTCTAAAAACTTTGGCTTAATCAGCGTACAAAACTCTTTGATGGTATCATTTAAAAACTTACTGCCACCTCATCCCGTGATGACTTCGACAAAGGACTGGAAGATGATTGTAGTTGTTCACTTTGAAGCAGGTGGATATTTTTCTTGTTTGTGATTATATTTGTGATACTTCACTTTAAAAGACAATGTAGGATAAAATCTGTCTCTCTCCATCATTAGGAGCATTTGATTTTTTTATGTGAAAATGTAGAAAGGAAGCATCAAAATAAATACCACTGCTGCTAACAGTGCTAAAAAAAAAAAAATTGTCAATGACCACCCCACAAATCTCACATCAACCTACTCAGTGAAATGAGCCCAGTGTGTTTCAGGAATGAGCTTCCTGTCAGCTGGGATTTGGCCATATGGTGTGGAATGAGAAGTTTAGGCAATTTCATTTTCCGCTTAATGAGAAGTTTGTCTTTTTGAGTTGTCAGACCGCACAGACTCTTGGGAGGCTCACATCTGGATGCACATTTCACGGTGGCGTCTAGCATACCTGGGTTTGAATCCTCCCTGAACCACTTGGGATCTGAATGACCCTATTCATGCCCATTTTTCTCTCTAAGGTTTTAGTTTCCATCTGCATAAAACAAAGAGAAAGGAACTCAAAAGGTAATGCTTCTTGGATGTAGTAACTTCACTGGTAGGTTCAGAACAATTTTTAGAATTCTTCTCTGGACAACCATACACACCTGTTTGGTTTTCAGGACAGTGACAGCCTTGAGCACTCTCAAGGGACTTTGAATAGTATGGCAGAAAGACTCATAACTATGCATCATAAAGAATGGTTCAATTATCTGGAAACTGTTACCCTAGAAAAGATGTGGGGGAGGGTGAATAAAGGTAGGTAGACCGTATTTACTAATTTCTCATATGTGCTTGTCTTTCCTGGAGAAAAGAACAGGCAAGAGCCATCTGTTGAGTAACTGAGAGTACAGAGATATTAGTAGCTCTGACTTGTAATCCTGGTTTCTGTCGTTTATTAGCCAGTGACTTTGGATATGTCACTTCACCTTTCTAGGTGTCCTTTTACTCCTCCATGACATAGGGTAATAGTGCCTGGATCTCAGCCTTGTTGGGAGAACCAAATAGCAAATGTGTTTAGAGTAAACAGTACAGTGTGAGACATACAAGGAAGTACTCAGTACCTGCCAACTATTGTTTTATTGGTGATGGATTCTTTTTTTTTTTAATTGACACATTATAGTTGAACATATTTATGGGGTACAATGTGATATTTCAATACATGTATACATTATTTAATGATTAAATCACACGAGTTAGTGTATCCAACACCCTGTGCATTTATCATTTCTTTGTTAACATTCAAAAACTTCTCTTCTAGCTATTTTGTAATATACAACAACTTATTGTCAGCTTACTGTACAATAGAACACCAGAAGTTATTCTTCCTCATTGTAACTTTCTACCTGTTGACCAACCTCTCCCCATCCTCCCCTGTCTCATCCCTCCCCAGCCTCTGGTACCCATTATTCTATTAATACTTTCCACCTCTGTGAAGTCAGCTTTATTTTAGACTTCACACATGAGTGAGATCATTCAGTATTTGTCTTTGTGTCTGGCTTATTTCACTTAAGTCATGTCCTCTAGGTGTGCCTATTTTATCTCAAATGACAGGATATCATTTTTTATGACTGAATAATATTTCATTGTGTAGATATAACACATTTCTTTTACCCATTCATTCATTGTTAGGCATTTAGACTGATTCCATGTCTTGACTATTGTGAATAGTACTGCAATAAACATGGGAGTGCAGCTATCTCTTCGACATACTGATTTCATTTGCTTTGGGGATATACCCAGTAGTGGGATTGCTGGATTATGTTTTTAATTCTCTGAGGCACCTCCAAACTGTTTTCCGTAATGATTATTCTGATTTACATTCCCACCAACAACGTTAAGCGTTCTCTTTTTTTCTCCCACTCTTGACAACACTTGGTTTTTGTTTTATTTTGTTTTGCCTTTTTGATACCCATTTTAACTTAGGTGAGATGGGACCTCATTGTTTTTATATGTATTTCCCTGATGATTAGTGATATTAAGCATTTTTTTCATATACCTATTGACCATTTATATGTCTTCTTTTGAGAAATACCTACACCCATTTCTCAATCAGGTTATTTGTTGTATTTTGTTCTGTTTGTCTGTTTTGCTGTTAAGTTCCTTATATATTCTAGACATTAACTCCTTGTTGGATGTGTAGTTTTCAAATATTTTCTCCCATTCTGTAGCTTGCCTCTTCACTCTGTTAATAGTTTCCCTTGTGGTGCAAAAGCGTTTTAGTCTTATGTGATCTTATTTGTCCGTTTTTGCTTTTGTTGCCTGTGTTTTTGAGGTTTCATCTAAAAATTCTTGCCCAGCCGAGTGTCGTGAAGCATTTCCCCTGTGTTCTTCTAGTAGTTTCATCCTCTTGGGTTTGAACATTTACTTCTTAAATCCATTTTGAGGTAATTTTTGGACATGGTGAGAGGCAAGGATCTACTCTCATTCTTCTGCCTATAGCTGTCAAATTTTCCCAGTATCATTTACTGAAGAGACTGCTTTTCCTCAACATATACTGTTGACAACTTTGTGGAAAATCAGTTCACTGTAGGTGTGTGAATTTATTTCTGAGCTTTCTATTCTACTCCATTGGTCTGTGTGGGTCTGCTTTTATGCAAGTGCCATGCTGTTTTGGTTATTATCGTTTTATAGTATATTTTGAAAGCAGGTAGTGTGACACTTTAAGCTTTGTTCTTTTTGCTCATAATTGCTTTGGCTATTTGGGATCTTCTGTGGTTCCATATGGATTTTAGGATTGTTTTTTGTATTTCTGTGAAGAATGCCATTGGTATTTTCAAAGAGATTGCATTAAATCTGTGGATTGCTGTGGGTAGTATGGCTTTGGTTCTGGGTGGACTTAATAACACAGTCTCTATGTGATTTCTTCGGCTGTAATCCTTATCAGTGATGTCTGTGATTATGTCAGTGGCCTAGGCTGTAGGAGTTTATGATGGCAGTGGCACAGATTTTCTGGGGGCGGAGGCACTGGGCTGGCTATTAGCCTTGGTGCCTGTGGGTCCTGTGGGCTGGCCATTGGTTTAATGGCTTTTCATTGGCAGGGCCACCACAAGGCTGGATGTCAGGCCAAGTATGTGGAGGTGCAGTGGGCCAGCCAACTGTGTATCAGCTTCCCCACTATGCAAGTCTGCCTATTTCTTGGGGGTTGGGGTTGCTATGTGGCTTCAGATGCCAGGATTTTACTGAGCATAGGCTCTGAGCAGCTGGAGTTTGAGTCCTGTATCCACCCATGTGAGCATGGTGGCATGACAATAGGTTATCAGGGGTAGAGAGATGCAGTGGCTACTAACCCCAGGGCAGGGTGCACACCAGCAGTAGATCCAGTTTCGAGATGGTTTTGTGCTGTAGCAGCTTAGGTCACAGTGGGGTGGGAAGTGCATGATACGGGGTCATACTCTGGGGCAGTGCAGTTGTGTCAGTTCCTTGTAACTCTTCAAACTGGATTCAGGGACTATAAGGACTATGGAACTCTCTTGTAGCAAGGACTGTGGGCATGTGAGGTGGTAATGGGAGACCGCTGTGGGTCTCCAGTTTACCTTTTCCCTGTAAAAAGAAGTCTCTCCTAGGTCCAGGCTGATCCCAGTAGGGGAGACAGTGTGGCAGAGGTAGGATTCTTCACTCCCCTCTCTATGGTGCTTTCCTGGGTTTCTGTGCTTAACATGGATTTTGCTACCCCCTTGTACACTCCAGTGTACTTCTTCGGTCACTCAAGTCAAAATATAGTCGTTTGTTGTTTGGGTTTCTTTTTGTGGGGAATATAAGCTCCAGGCAACTCTTGTCAGCCATCTTGCTGACGTCATTGTGGTGATGATTTCTTTTGGTCCACTTGGGCTTCAGGAGACTGCCCCTCCAACCAAGTCCTGAAATTGTACAGAGCCCTCGTGTGTTCACAAAAGAAATTGGCTTAGAATTTATAAGAGTATTTATATATGGGGTAAGTTTGGACTAATGGATTTTGTGGGCATAGCCAGGGCCAGAAAACACCTTTAGAGGCTAGAAAGTACTATACTGCCCATATTACCCATGTACAGGTAAGGCTGGTCTCACTATCATCTGTGATCTGTAATTGGACTTAAATAATGGAGGGCTTGAAGGCATGGTTGAATTTCCAGGATTGCAGGTCTCTGCTCCCCACTCACTAAGACAGTGGTCCTTAGATGAGGAGCATCAGCTGTGATCTACTTGTTAGAAAGGCAAACTCTCGGGCCCTACCCCAGACCTACTTAATTAGAAACTCGGGTGGAGCCCAGCAAGTTGTGTTTAATTAAGGCCCTCAGGTGTTTTTGATGCATGCTAAACGTTGAATCCCTGACTCAAGACAATCATAGCTACATCACTTCACCACAACTCTGCTGGTAACTTTCAGGTGAGTTCAGGCTCAGTTTTTACCATTTTGCTCTAGAAAAAGCTGCAGTATAAATATAGCTAGCATACATTGCATGCTTACTCTGTGCAAGGTGCTGACCTAATCCTTTGCCATGAATACATGTATTTGACTCTCACAACAACTTTATGAGGAGGGCACAGGCATATTACCTTCATTCACAGGTGAGCAAATGGAGACACAGAATGGTGTGATAACTTGCCCAAAGTTCCATAGAGAATAAACGGAACACATTCTGGACCTGAATCCAGGCAGGCTTCACTGTGCTCTGTGACCTCTTTCGCAGGTATCTTCTTTACCCGAACTCCATGTAGGTATCACAGTGAGAAGGAAAGAGATCGGGGCAACAGTTTTCTGGATTTTTTCCTGGTTTTTTGGCTGCTGGATGCTCACTGTTCTCACGATTCTCCTACATCTCTGACAGTTGCCCTACTTCCTTCGCTAACTCTTCTTTCACTTGGCAGATCACTTGGATTCATACTGTGGTCTCCCTCAAGGTTTCGTCCTTAGTTTTCTATTTTCACATTTCTTTGGGAAATCCCACCCCTACAAATGTCCTCTCTAGTTTCAATATTTGCTTCTCTTCAGATGACTCTTAAATCAGCACTTGCCCTGAACTGTCTCTCAGTTCTAGTTCCAAATTCCTGATAGCCTGGACTTTTGTACATGGAGGACTTTGCATTACTTCTCCTTCACTGCATGCATCTGAACTTGTGTCTGCTCCACCAAACTCCCTGCCGATCCAGAGCCCACGCCCCTATTTCTCCTTATGGGGCCACAATTCTAGTCTTCAAGGCCTTCCTTTTCCTTTCGTTCAGGTACCAGGCCCTAGCTTTTTTCACATGAACACAGACACATGTTTTCCTATATTACAAAGGTCTCTATTTAGGTCTGGCACAAAATAATTTGATAGCAGGATCCATTCATTTAATCACCAAAAAGGCATAAAATTTGTATGCAAGATGAGGCATGATATGGTTTAGCTTTAATTACAGAACATGGTTATTAGATATTAGACAGGAATGGCCTTTATAAAGCAGCAAGAAAGTAGGCAACATGAAGGCCAGTGCATCTAAGAGGCATCTTCTTGGTGACACCAGGGAAAACATGACTTTGGTTTTCATTAATGACTGGTTTCATTGAACAATGAATTGGACATTATAGCATGTATAAACAAAGCATAATTATAAAGTGCTATTCTAATTGTTAATTAGGTCTATTTATACTGTAGATTAGTTTTTTTAAGTATGTCCTCTAGATGCTACTTGATGCTAATTATCTGAGTTGCATTATCAATTGAAAAACATTTTTAATTAAATCTAAAGCCATTTAAATTAGCATAAGATTTATAGAAATTTAAATGTGGTCTGATACTGAACTTTTTTTTTAGGACTATATCAGATGATATGTTTAGCCTTTGGAATTAGTTTTTGTTGAAACTCTTTACTGCAACCTGGCCAATGATAATTACAATGAAAGGAGTGGGGGTGGTCTTAGTAGTCCATTCATTAAATGTGCGTGTCCATCATATATATTTTTATATATATGATATCTCCAAATAACTGCTAATGCCATGGAGATACAGAGATGATTGCCACTATTATTCCTGCTCACTTAGGAAGCTCTCTGTCTAATCAGGGAGATGAGACACCCATGTAGATCTGAGAGCCCAAGAAGGAAACAAGATGCCTAAAAGGAGAGAAATAAAGTACCTATAAAATCCAGCTGTGGTGGGGCAGAGTTGAGGTAGAGGGAGTTTAGAAATCATCTTAAACTTTGATTTAAGGGCATTTGAACTAGGTCTTGAGTATAGATTAGTGAGTAAAAAAGATATAGGGAGATTGTTTGCTTGGTGAATAGAATTGCACATGTTTATCATTCAGGACTCGCTTGGTTGTGATATAAATACAACTCAAAGGCAGAGGCAGGGAAGTTTATTGCCCCATGTGATTGAAAAGCCCAGAAGTAGCTGGTTGCAGGCTAGATTTAGTGGCTCAGATAATAAGACCAAAACTTAGTCTCTCTTTCTCTGTGTCTCAGCTCTGTTTTCCAATCTTGTAGTCTATCTTCAGCTCTGCTGGTAAGCAGAAAGAGTGCTTACCTTCCTAATACAAATCCATCAAAGTCCTGGGTTTTACTCTGCCTGGACTGCCTTGGGCCATATGCCTATCCCAGAACTAGCCTCTGAGACCAGAGTGATAGACTATGCTGGTTAGCAAGGCTTAGGTCATATCCCCACTACTAGATCAAGGGGCAGAATGACTGAGAGTGAAATAGGGCCCTTCTCCAAAGGAAAATTGGGGTGTTGTCATCAGGAAAGTGAATGCTAAGCAGATGCTAGGCAGGAAAAAAAAAGTAAATATTTGTTATAGTAATCAGGGGCATGATCATGGAAAATCATGATGGCTGTACATGAGACAGCAGAACGCCGGAATTGTGAAGGGTGTTGGTGGAAAATACTTTGTAAGTTCTCTCTCCCTTGATTGCAGAGCCCCAGACACATTGGCTACCCCACTACTGGCCCCAAGCATGTTGTCACACCTTAGCATTTTTACTTACTAGGAATAGTAATCCTCATAGAATCCTCTTTTCCGGGAAATGCTAATGGGTGTCTTCCTTTATGGCTCAAATATTGCCTTATCAAAGAGATCTTCCCTGACCACTTTATAAAAATAGCATGTTCCCACTGTCACTGTCTACATCAAGAGTTGGCAAACTGTGGCCCATTGACCAACTCAGGCCAAAACCCTCCCTGATATTTTATATAATATTTACTGGAAAACAGCCACACCCTTTTGTTTTTTGATTGTCTTTGGTTGCTTTTGCACTATAATGGCAGAGCTGAGTAGTTGAGACAGAGAACATATGGCCCACAAAGCCTAAAATATTTACTATCAGGCCATTTGCAGAAAGATTGCTGATTCTGGTCTGCGCTTTAATTATGCTTCATTCTTCTTCAGGCCAGTTATTATTACATGATGTATATTTGTTTTGTTTTTTTTTTTCCTATCCTTCCTCATTAAAATGTAAGCTTTATGGCAGCAGGAAGTTTTCTTTTGGGGAGTCTAGAATAGCACCTGGTGCATAGTAAGTGCTCGGTAATATTTGTTCCATGAAAGGCTTGAAAGATTGTGAACGCTGTAATGTTTCATAACTCACCCAACAGTGTAGTGAAAAGGAGGGAGCGAGAGAGCTTGCACCTAAGTTAGGAGAATATTGCAATATATGTGTTAAGGCTAGAGAACAAATGGGAAAGACCATCTCGAGATAGAACTAATGAAATGTGGCAAATAACTGGATTTGGAGGATCAGGAAAGAGGGACGTTGGGGATACGTCTGGTGTTGGAACTCTTGTCGGTCAGGCAGTTGTGGCATCATTAACAGAAATTTATAGAAGCAACAGCAAATTTGGGTTCAGAGATCGATAATTCAACTTTAGATATATTAGGCCTCGGAGTTTGACATCTGTATTAGAAAGGTCCACTGTCCAGCGGAAATGCCAGGAAAAAATGCCCACAAGAGATGCCCAGTGAGGAGAAGGGTCAGAGTCATCAACATAGCTTGAACAGATGGACTCCAGAGAGAGGCTGGCCTAGCGGGTGTTCCAGAACAGGAACTTAGAAGAGCTCACCAAGTAGAGCTTCACCAAACAGCCCCCAGCAACCCAGCCCATTTCTTTCTCTGAACAAGGCTCCAAGGTGGTTTATGAGGCCATGATAACCTTCCCTGTTGCATCCTCAGAAGTCAAGGGCCCTACGCCATGTTTTCTTGCTTTTCCTAATCCACTCTTCGACCAGGGCCATGGGAAGGAGCTCAAAGGCTTTAAAACGCAACAAAACTGGCTTCTGTCATACTTACCAGCCACATAAAGTTGGTCACATTATTCAATCACTTAGATGTTGTATGTAGATTCTAAATAAACATCCTCTCCTCGTTCCTTTCTCTTTACCTCTATCTCTTCCTCTTTTTTCTTTTCCTTTCTGAAATATTTCATCAGTAAATGGAAGGAAGCATGAGAGAGGCTGAAGGGTTATATTAGAGAGCAGAGCACAGTTTCTCATATGGGGTGGTGAAAATGGAATAATTCATACATTGATCTTTGAGGAGCGAGAGTCTACCGATCTAATAGTAACATTTGGGTAACAAATCAGCAGAGCCTAAAACTCATCAGGACCCTCCTTTTACTCCCTGTTATCATTAGCAGAGATAATCTGCTGGGGATTCAGCTGTTTAAAAAGAATTGCTGGTTGTATAGTTCTTCTGTGACACCTCATTCCAAAGCTGGTTTCTTATTTACAGGAATACAGGAATAATGTATTAGATCATAGAGATATGTTTCCCATAAATAATGCAGTCAGGAAGCCAAATATAAAAAAAGTCTCAGATGAACAACCCCGACCTACTAAACCAGAGATGCTTAATGAGAGAAAGCATAGTTCTACAAGAGAGAAATAATATTGGGGTTTCATTTGAAATGCTACAGGGAGTACAACTCTCATAATTCTCCAAAAAAAATTTAAAAGAGCCAGCCCCAAACCCTAAGCGATTCCACCACCTGGTTCCACGCATTCATCCGCCCATGTACATAGGCATCGTGAGCTGCAAGCTTGAGGGGTTAATTCCTGATGCAGGAGGAAAAGGCCTTTGCTGGGCCCCACACAATTTCCCTTTTGGCAAGAGGGAGATGTGATTTAATAGGAGCATGATGGATTCATGGTTCTGTGTACACTGCCCCAAGTGTCCCAGCAACAGCGTCTCAGCAGACTTCCCTGTCGCTATGCCATTGTTGCTCTCGGTGATGAGGGGAGGGAGGAGAGAAGAGGCAATTGGGGACATTTGTCAGCTTTCTGGTTTGATTAAAGAGTTGATAAGATTAGCTACTTGGCTACTTTGAAAAGAACAAATTCCAGCACTTACCAAAAGAGGGAGATGTTTTGGGATTTTTGTTTATGGAACTGATAGGACTAGTTATGGAACTGATAGGACTTTGATTTTTGTTTCAAGCCACAATCAGTGTGCTTTCAGGCATCTGTTGGCTTGTTTTTATCATCATGAAAATTTTCTTCTTGCCAGTTAATATCAAAAACAGAGGATTTTCAAATGAGGAGCTAACCCCCCGCCAGGCTGTCTTCAATGTCAGGAGGGTTTCCATATAGTCCAGGTGCATCACCTCCTTTCTCATTAATTATATTGACCGACAAAGAATATTCTTATGCCAGCAAGAGTCACCTGAGTAGAATTTTTTCTTTCTTTCTTTCCAGCAGAGGCCAGGGAGAATGTTGGTATTCCACAATGACACTAGGAATTTAATGAGATGACAATGTGAATAAGAAACTCTCAGTGCACAGAATAGGGAAGGAAATTAACTTTATTGTCCCTTATTGGAAAGACTTGAATTTCATTTGCTCCTTTGATTGGGAGAAAAGAGTACTAAAAATATTCTCTTAAGCTCCTTAGGTTTTCCCTCCCCCCTTGCTCTGTACTTTTGCCACGTGGTACCCTTTTCATCTTAACTCCTTTTGTACCGTCTTCCCTGGGAATAGCGGGTAAGGTGTGGAGGGTGAATCCAAACAAAGGAAGAGGGAGAGGAGAAGATACCCAAACTTCTTCAGGGCACAGAATAGAGGCAAATGCCTACGTTTCTCCTCTTTGGGACAATAGCATAGGACAGCAGAGTGAGTATGTGGTTTGGACATAGACTGCCCATATTCTACTGCTGACTCTAGTGATGTACAACCTTGGGTAACCTTCTAAGTCTCTGAAAGCCTCAGATTTATCATCTGTAAAATGAGAATAATAAGATATATGTATCTAATATATGTAAAGTACTTGGTGCAGTGCTTAGCACATAATTCATACTCAATATATTAATGCCTGTTATCGTTCCTTCTACATATTCTTTTGAGCACCATTTGTACAACTATCACCAAACTAAGTTCAAAACAGAGATGTAAGGACACAGAATGAAAGTTCTTTTTAAAAAGATCACAAATAGGTTATAATCCAGTAGGGGGTATCAAAGCATATACCCAGTGAAATATTAAATAGTGAAAATGTTTTTTAAAAAGGGAATGAAAATATAAGATAGAACTTGGCCGTAGTATGTGCTAAGAGGCTTAGATGGTAAGTGCTGGAGACAGGATAGTAGACCAAGCCTGCAGAGGAGGTCAGGAGAAACAGAGGAGAAATTGAAGGATCGTGTGTAAGGGATGAGGCAGAGTTGGACTTGGCAGATGCGAGGGAATGAATAGCAGCCTCCCATGCAACTGCAGCAAAACCAGGAACACCCTGCGTGTCACAGAGAAGGTGGCATAAGCTGATATTGTTGGGTTTTTTTTCCCAGAAAATAAACACATTTGAATTTCTCTTTGGGAAGGGATTGTCATTATCAGTGTATAGTAAATAGGAATTGTTTACTTCCCCAAAGCCTGAGTTAAGGAGTCATCTCAGGGTTCTGCTAGAGCCTCCCGGGGACTTTCTGTCTTCCCAGTGCGTGGTGCAGGATGTGGCTGAAATGGCAGTGGGGATATTTGATATGATTTTGGTTCTGTAAGTCAAAGAGAAAACACAAGTATAGTTAGACACAGACATTATTTATGATGCAAAAACTTTCATGGTTCAAAAAAGAGAGAAAGTGACAGCAATAGGAAGCTTCTTGGCATTATTCAAACTGGGGTGTAGGTAGTTATACTTTACAAAGAAATTCAGTCACATTAAACTCATGTTAATTGAGCACTTACTCTGGCCAGCAGCTGCGCTGACCAAAGGGACGCTCTGGGGTCCCTGCTTTGCTTAAATCTGCAGCTAAGCAAGAAAGACAGGTGCTTTAAATATTTGCATTAAGAAGAATGTGTGTTATTATGGTGGCAAAGTACAAAAGGCTATGGAAACATAAAATTAGGAGATTTATTTAACCTAATTTTATAAGGAAGGGAAGTGTTCCTGGAGGAAGTGATGATTCAGTTGAAACTGGAAGGATCAATTAGAGTCAGTCAGTCCAAGGGTTGGAAGAGCTGAGTGTGAAGTGGCTGTTTCAGGCACCGTGGCTCTGCATATGCAAAGTCCTGGCGAAGCACAAGTTTTTTTGTTCTTTGGTTTTTTTTTGAGACAGAGTCTTGCTCTGTCGCCCAGGCTAGAGTGCCGTGGCATCAGCCTAGCTCACAGCAACCTCAAACTCCTGGGCTCAAACAGTCCTCCTGCCTCAGCCTCCCGAGTAGCTGAGACTACAGGCATGTGCCACCATGCCCGGCTAATTTTTTTTCTATTTTTAGTTGCCCATTTAATTTATTTTTATTTTTAGTAGAGACAGGGATCTCGCGCTCGCTCATGCTGGTCTCGAACTCCTGACCTCAACTGATCCTCCTGCCTCGGCCTCCCAGAGTGCTAGGATTACAGGCATGAGCCACCGCGCCTGGCCAAGCATAACCTTTTAGAAAGAGTTTTAGAAATCCAGTGCAGACAGAGATTAGAAGCCCAGATATGAAAAGGGAGAGATCATTATAATAGCTAATGTTTATTAAATGCTAACTCCCTACCAGGTACTGTTCTAATCTCTTTATGTAAAGTTAATTCTCATGACAGTCCTCTAAGATAGTTTTCATTCTTATACTCATTTTACATATGAGAAAACTGACAAATTGATAAGTTCACCAAGGCTACATAGCAAGTTAAATGGCAGAAATGAACTGCAAAGCCATGTAATCAGACTCTAGAACCTGCATTTTGTTTTAATAACAATATTATTGATATATATTTCATATATCATGCAATTCACCCATTTAAAGTGTATAAGTCAATTTTTTAATATAAAGAGATTGTTCTTTTACCATATATTATGTAGGAGAGGAAAAGAAATATCTTTTCTTCACCCATTGCAAAGTTCAAGCCATAGCAAAGATAGATTAATAAGAGAAAAGCTTGAAAAATTTATTTAATAAAAAATTTTGCATGACATGGAGTCTGCAGAAACGAACACCCAAGGTTTGATTAAGAGTAGACATTTGAGTAGAAGTATGATTACACATAAAAGGGTATGAGCTAATGATAATAGATGGGGGAAACTTGGCAAGACCTGTTTGTTCAAATTCTTATTGGTGTCCCCGTATCTTCATTGCTTTCCCCTGGGCATAAGGCATGACACTTGTTACATGCGGGTCACTCAGGAAAGAAGGGAGAATAGAGGTCAAAGAGTGACTTTCTAGGTTTCATGATCTGCTTCAGGGGAGAATAGTGGATACAGGTCAGAGATTCCTGCCTCCTTTTGCTGTGTTCTCAAATGCCAAGGTGCCATATTTTGGGATAGCATATCCTAAACTCTGACAATCACATACACATAGCCACAGATAAACATATACGTTTCTGTAGTGTATGCTTGATATGTATGTATAGCATATATATTTTATGTATATGTGTATATTAATATATGTTATATGCACATATGTTATATATTTGATAAATATATATATTTATATGGATCACTAGAGATATGTGTGTATGTATATATGAGTCTATTAGAAAACCCCAATATTACAGTGGGCACTGTGTGTCATGCTAAGGTGTTTAGACTTTATTTTAAGGACAATAGGGAGACACTGAAGGGCTTCTAACTGGAGACTGACAAGATCCAATTTGTGTTTTACAGCGGTGGTCCCCAAGCTTTTTGGCACCAGGGACTGGTTTCATGGAGGTGGGCGGGGAGGCGGAGCTCAGGTGGTGCTGCAATGAGGAGCGGCTGTAAATACAGATGATGAAGCTCCTTGCTGGCCCGCCGCTCACTTGCTGTGCGTCCAGGTTCCTAAGTTTCATGGAAGACAACTTTTCCACTGACAGCATCGGGGGTGGGAGGTGGAGCTCAGGTGGTGATGCCCAGTTCCTAACAGGCCACGGACTAGTACCGGGCTCAGGGATTGGGGACTGCAGTTTCACAGGACGCTGTGAGGAGGGTTAGCCAAGGATGGACTAGACAGATCTATTCATCATGAAACCAAACACATATTTGAGATCTGTGTTCAGGGGCTTAATTCAAAAAGACATTCCCAAAAGAAAGTTATGCAGCCTGCTCTGCAAGACTCCTAGAGCTCACAAACAGCCCAGATTGTTCTTTTTTACTCTCAGCCCAAAGGAAACAGGCTGAGCATATGAGGAAGGGCAGGAACATTGTTCATCCCACTAAGTTACTTGATGTGAGCTGATCAGAGGTCAAAGCACATTTAAAGTACTTGTATCATACCATGGGCTTGTAGAAGAGATTGCATTTAACCAAACAAAGAAGAGAGCTGATATGAAATCAATATGCAGGGTGCCTATGAGCTATGAAGGGAGGTAATGTGCTTTTCTTCTTTGGCTATTAAATGCTTCTCGGCTGCCAGGGAAAATGACTTTCCCTCTTGACTTCCTATCTATCTAGCTGATTGGTTATTGGGGAGTGTTCAGGCTCTAGTGGTTCAGCTGTATGTTTAATGAGGGCATCCTCGCATGAAAGCCTGAGCAAGTTTCTTTGGACTAATTCTTCCTCCCAGGACTCTGAAACCTGAGAGATTGCAGGTCTCTCCTTAGAAAATTGTGATCAAAGATTTCTGGTAGAACAGAGAAAGGGGCCAGGGCCATGGCTTTATAAGGCACGGTCTCTGCCTGCCATTGGGACCTTATACTGGCATGTGTACCGGGGAGACTTGCATGCAAGTGGCCCAGAGAATTGGAGCCATAGGAATTTCAAGACGAGGCCTTCGCTGAGAAGTGGACATGTGAATTAGCTCTTGAAGGATTTTAGTGAGTGAAGTTAGAGGAAGCAGGACAAGCTGTTCCCACTGGAAAGAAATAACATCAAATAACATTCTTACTCTCAAGGTACAGCCTTGAAACGGAACCGTAGCTTAAACATTTAGTCTGTCATCTGGACAATTCAGGGATTAAAAAATGACTTGTGCAGTTGGAGTTGAATTAACTTTTTTTTTTAAATGATTTCTTTCCTTTTTTACCTCCTCATCTTTTTCCTGCCCTCCTTTCCTTCCATGATTCTCAGAATAATTATACAAGTAAGAGAAGCCAGTTCTGGGTAAAGTCTATGTTATCACAATTCATAAGTGGACTAATAATGTGCAGAGCTGATAAAATTCTAGGGGATGAAACATATAATCACATCTGCATAGTAGCATTTGGTTGGATCTGAATACTTGCACATATTGGCTATCATTGTATTTGATTCTCAAAATCACCCTTAAAAAGGTACTCAGAATGGGGGGGGGAAAGAAAAAAAAGAAAGAAATCACCAACTTAGAGATTAAGATGGCATGCATACCGCTCAAAAATAGTAGTTAGGCCCCAGTATGAGTAGGGCCCTCCCCTAACCACCGTGGGGATGATACAGAAAGTTCTGGAAGATTGACTATATTTCCAAACACTTGCCTGATTTTTGCATTAGATGGTCATTCTGAACCAGAGATTCTTCCTCTTTTTTCTACCATGGACCCCTTTATCAAGCTGTTGAAGACTGTAGACCCCTTCTCAGAATTATATTTTTAACTGCGTTAAGCAAAATGGTTAGGATTACCAAAGAAACCCAGTTATATAAAGTTGTCAAAATAGTTGTGATATATGTCTTTCTTTTTCTAATAACTACTGTCGTTTCAAAGGAGCGATGAGCATAAATGATATTTAGAGATGTCTACAACAACTGGACAGGGATATGAAATATTCTGTTATTTCTACTGGTGACAGAGTCCCGGAGTGATTATTACTACAGATCATTCTCTTCTTTCTAGTCAAAGGAAATGCTAGATTTCAGTTAGAGGTTTCATGAAAAGAATGGTGTAAAATCTGCCCCTTCAAAGTTCACAGACCTGCTGAATTCTATTCATGAATCCATGAATCCCTGAGGTCTATTGTCCCAGACAATGCCCCTGTCCTAATGTAAGTGCTTAGTAAGCACCTATTATGTGCAATCACTATGATAATTTGGGGATTCAGCTAGAATGTAACAAGAACAGGACACGATTCCAAACCCTGAGATATGTCTACATCATTTCGTGCATTTAATATGGACCAGATGAAAGGGCTTCCTGTTTCATGTGGAGACTGTCATTAAATTCTGAGCATGGGGTTAGCCTGGAGTTTGCAGGGGAAGGATGTTACAACACACTAGAACCAAACAGTGGTTCTCAACGGGGGCGTGGTGGAGGAGGGTGGAGATTTTTGCCCCGAAGAGGGACACTTGGCAATGTCTAGAGACATCTTTGATTGTCACAACTTGAGGTGGGGTGGGTGCTGCTGGCATCTAGTGGGTAGAGGGCAGGATGCTGTTCAGCAGTCCCCCACAACAATGAATTATCCAGCCCTAACTGTTGATAGTGCTGAGGTCAAGAAGCCCCGGGCAAGAGGAAAGCTGCACAGACACTGACCGAAGTGCCACTGAGTAAACCTGTATGTCCCTGCTTCTATGCCCTGCATCCCCCGGGAAGTTGTGTGCCCTCCTTTCTAGTTCCTTGAGATTGCAGATTACATTTTTCCCTGCTCTGTAAGGCCCGGTGTCAGGCTATGCACACAGCAGGTGAATAGTTAATGTTAATCACTTGTAAGTATGACCCTGCTGTCTCTTTAGCCTGAGCCTTGGTCCCAAAGTAGAGACAGAAGCAAAACACCTCAAGATGAGAGTGCTCTAGGAGAAGCCTCTTTGGAGTGGGAGGAACAGAAGTGACGTGGGTAGAGGTTTGAATCTCTGCCTCCCATTCAGAGCAGAGCGAGCACAATGGCCTACTTTTGTCTGTGAAGCAAAGAATATGGCACTGTGGGTGAGAAGAGTCCATTTCTACTTGGTACAGCATAAATTATGCCTGTCATATAGGATGGATATGCAGTTCCCTTATTTATAGAATCTTATAGTTGAAATAGACTTCAAAAAGGATTTATGACAGTACTGACATTTGTTAGGCACCTAAGGTGTACTTACCATTGCTTTATACCCTTTACGTTCACCGTATGACTTAGGGCTTGTTTTTGAGAATCCACTCCCCCACCCTTCTTCCACTGAGAACTCGGGTTGTTTTTTCAGTTACAAAAGCCAACTCTTACTGTTGGACAAAGGAGAAGCTAGGCCTGTCATCTTGGGCATTGAAAATGTCAAATGCTAAGTTGTGTTAAGTGTGAGAAGCACAGCTTGTAGACGAGTACAGTGGCATGGGTGTGAGCTCATAGTTTGATCTGTTTCTTTAAATGTCTGAGTTGTGCTGAAATTAGAGATATTTCCTTCTCCTCTTTTAGGGCTGATTCGGCCCAATCCTGAAATGATTCCTCCAGCTATGATCAATTGCCCTGTGGGAGAATGATTCCAGTGGGGTCCCTGGGTCTCTAAAAGTCCTTTGCTTTAATGGATTAGGGGGAATGTCAGCTTCATCTATTTAGTGAGCTTCTCTTTGAGCTCTTTCTATTTGTCATGAAAATCTAGAAAGAGTTTTTACATTGCCTGAGTAAGAAGGTTCAGAAAAATGAGCTTGGGCTTATTGATTTGTTAGTGTCCAGTGTCCCTAAAATTGGGCCTTGGGGTGGGATTTTTGAGAACTATGAAAACATATGTCGAGAGAATTAACAGACTTAGATGGAAGTCTTGCCTTTAATCATATTTAGCTTTTCTGACTTTAAGGGAACCTACTTATAAAAGGGGCAGTTTTTAAAGATTAAAAGGGAGTCTTTATTTGATCCAGAGAGAATTTCCTGAGTGGTGTCATCTATCACTGACATTTGTATTTTGCTATACAGGTTGAAAAGCTCATTCTCCTCTCATTTGTTTTCCACTATAAACTTGAGCTGTAGGTTAGACTATGGATAATGCCTATTATATAGACATAGGTGTAGGAAGTATTCCCAGAACAGTTAAAAAGCTTAGAGTCACACAGTGAGTTTGGTGGATATCCAAGAAGAAAGCCCCAATATTAGAACATATTAACAACAACTATGCTAATAATACAATGTCTAATTTAAAAACAAACAAACAATTAAACAATGAGTTATAGGACCTAGGTTCTAATATCTACACTATCATAAATTAAGGCTGCTTGGTAAAGTTTAGAACCAAAATGTGCCATATGGAAAGATCATATCTCATCACCTGCAAAGATGAAGTGGCAAGAGCCAAGAGAGACTTGGTTTGGTTTTCAAAATACAGAGTGTGAAATACCTTGGGAATTTAAAATGTGAAGGAAATGTCTTGGATCAAATTTGGTAGCCCACTGGTAACTTCTCATTGAACAGGTTTCTTAATGCACAGGAGTTTCAACATTTATCTTCTGTTAACAATCAGAACATGGGCTGGGATATGCTTTTAAAATAAGAGATAGTAAAGAATTAATTGGAGTCAGGCATCCTTGACAGCTTAAAGCTGTTTCACATTTGAGCAGAAGGCATCATCCTGCCAGTTTTTGTCTTCCACTTCTACCGTTCTAATCACTAAACCACAGAAAAGAAATGACCAAAATATTTTAACGTCCACTCAACGAGGAAGCTGCATGCGAGCACCACATTTGCTTTAGTGGGGGACAAGAGGGACGAGATGGGTGTCTGTGGGAATGAACTACAGCATATGATTGAAGGAAGTGTCTTAAAAACACACCTTCCTGACCTCAACCAGATTTTCATATAGAATCTCCCACTTAACTGGAGATGGGATCATAAGCCAGTCGGTGACCTCACTGAGCCTTATGTGTACAGTGGAGACATCAATGATGCATGTCTAGTCACTGTGGGAATTAAATAAAACAACCTATGTAAATCTTATACTCAGATATACTAAGTTCTCAATGAGTCTAACTATTTTTATCATTTTAAAATTAACTTTCTCAAAACCTCAGTTTCCTCATCTGCAAATGGAGATAAGAGTATCTAAATCATGGGTCAGTACAGTGGTTGAATAAAATAGTATAGGTAAAGTGCCTGGCATTAGTGTCAGTCATTGTTCTTGCTAGAATCTTGGAGGTTTCCTATAACTCAACAGATAAATGAATACTTAAAAACACTCATGCAAAATAATCTTAAATTCTAACTGCCCAATAACACATCAACTTGCACAGACTTCAGCAATAAAAGCCAAAGTGATACGGATCAAAACGACTTCTAGCAGAGACACACAGGAGTGGTGTTATCTGCCCAGTGAGTCATATAATGGGAAAAAATTGGGCCAAGCATGAGATCATAAGGGAACCAAGGCTTGCTGTGAGAGTCTTTGTGACTTAATAAGGAGACAATAGATAGGAAGAGAGCAGAGGGACCACAGAAGAGTGAGTTCATGCTTTGGAGAAATGTTCTCACAAGGTTATTATTCAGCCTCCTATGGGGAGCAAATAGAAAGAATTTCCCTAGGAAAATCGGTAATGTCAAAATTATAAAGTACTTTTCTGCATTTAGAGCGTGTCATCAGATATAAACAAACTGATTTTCCCATGCAGGCAAGCCATCGCCTTTTTATTTTTTTTCAATTCCAAGAGATGATAAGGTGGAACAGCTAAGAGGATGCAAGGATGGAACCATCCAGGCTAGGGATCTTTTCCTGCAAAGGGCCAGGTAGTAAATATTTTAGGTTTGTGGACTCCAGTATCTCTGTTGCAACTACTCAACTCTGCCATTGTAGTGGGAAAGCAGCCACAGATAATATGTAATCAAATGAATAGGGCTGTGTTCTAACAAAACTTCACTTACAAAAAACAGGTAGTAGGGCAGATTTGGCCCATAGATTATATAGTTTGCCAATTCCTGGTCTAGACTCTGGTTCTGTTACCTTTTCATTATTTAGTCTGTGCAGTCTTATACCAAATGCAAATACCAAAGACTGTAAATCAAAATCGTGAGAGCATGGAATTATTCAACACCGAATCTTCAGCATCTCTCCTAGTGCTTGATACACGACAGGTGCTCAATAAATGTTTGTCGCTTGGACGAATGGACGGACAAATTGATAGATGGATGGACAGGCAACGCAGCAGTGGCTTATGATTCCCTCTTTCTAAACAAAAACATCATCATCACAGTTAACAATAAGTTAACGTTTATTGCACTCTTACTGTGTGCCAGGCACTGTTCTAAGTGTTTTGCCTGCATTCTCTCACTGATGTTTTACAATAACCTATGAGGTTACGTTGTAACCTATGAGGTTACAATAACCTACTGTCATAGCTCTTCAGGTTTTAGTAGTATACTCTTGTTTCAGCCCAGCTCTGGTATACATGAACCAGCTGAGACAGTCCAGGATTTCAAGATTTGACATTAGGTGTATGTTGGCTTAATTGGCTATGGACAAATTGGGAAGTCTTAGGCCAAATTATGAGGCCTATAGATATTACTACCATTATTTACCATTATATCCCTAGATCTTAGAGCAGTGCCTAACATACAGCATGCACTAAATAAATATTCCTTTATAAATAAACTAATGAAAGGAAGAATAAATAAACTAACAAACAGAGGAATAAATAAATGAGCAAATTTACCTGCCCCAGCCAAGGAAGGGCAATATGGCTATAGATATTCTGAGAGTTAACTTAATACGTCCCTCTAGAAACGGGGCTATAGATCACAATATAAAATAATGGGAGATGTCTAATCTACTTACTGCTGCCTTGAAAGCTGAATCATTTCCATAATGGGTCAGAACAGCATTTTTCAGGACAATTTGGTAATTTATCTTTATTTCCTTGTATACACAGTACATTCCATTTAAAAAGAGATGCTAATGCATTTACGTTAAAGCATATGGATTACAGCCTGGGATGAAATATATTCATAGATAGTATACTTTAATCCTGTTTAGGGAAAGGGAAGAATCAACTGGCATCAGATTAGTATTGATTAACTGTCACTCGGATTGACAAAGCAGCACGCGATACACTTAGCAAATACCCAAATAGAGCTGAAAATCTCTGCAGATACGGGTTTTGACACTTGCTTTTTTTTTTTAAGATAATCAGTTCAACATCTAAAAACATACTCTTTGGCACTGAATAATTCAAACATCATAGACACTGAGGTTTTTTCTTCACTGTGTGACATTGGGGATGGAGGAAAAAGCTATAAAAGGCTCACAAAATGTGCTTGCCCTGGGATTGTTAAAGAGAAAGAAGCTAAATGCCCTCAAAGGTGTGGAAGGCAGAGTGGAAGAACACTGTTTAACATACCTGTTTTCACAACTCTTATCTTGTAGTGAGAATTGAGCAGCTTGTGTTGCCCTGTGGATTTCCATTTCATATTAAGCAGAAATTTGAAATTGAGTCACAGAGGAGTCACGGTCACTCTCAAAAGGCAGACTTCTTCGTGGGCTCTAGAGAGCAGGTCTCCCTGCTTTACTGATGTGGAGTGTTAGGGACAGTCACGTCTTATAAACTTCTACCCCATAAGAAAAATAATGAATTTTTCAGGGTGCTTCTAATTGTAAGTGACACAAAGCAAAATTATTCCAGTGTAAGGAAAAAAAACCAGGATGTTTTAAATGGAGATTTGCTGACTCCTATCACTGAAAAGTCTAGACATGGCCAATTCTGGTGCTTTTAACTTCTCTCCCTCTGCATAGGTTTCCTTTGGGCAGCTCCTTATCACACGTTATCTTAGAAGGAGAGAGACAGAAACACTCTTCTTCAGGGAGCCATAGCCATCCTTGGAAAGAACTGATTAGCCCTGCTTGGGTCACACGTCCTTGAACCACACACAATTTCTGATGAATCAGATATTCTGATTGGCCATCCCGGATCACATTCCCTGCTATATGTTGAGTTTGGGGGAGGGACATGTGATTACCAGCAATTGATTTCCCCAAAGCAAATAAATGTTCTAGTATCAAAAAAAGAATGAAAGGCTGTTGAACAGGCAAAGGCATTGTAACTGTTCCCCTTTCTTCCCTTCCTTTCTTCATAGGCAGAGGTGGCATCTTATTTTGAATACCTTTCTTGGGACTTTGTGTCTTGCTAAGATTTGCAATGATGAGCGAGACAATTAAATGAAACTTTATCTTTTGTTGCCCTGTCTTTTTCCACAGCTCTATTCCCTAATCCTGGTTAAACCAAGGTAGGGTTTGATGCCTGTTATGAAGCACTGGAGGCAAAAGGAAATGGGAACTCTAGACTATTGCACTTGCCATGGCTTGGGTCTACTGTAGCAAAGCAAGGAACAGGAAAACCTCCACCATGTCTCAAAGGCTTTCATTCACCGAAGAAGTGCCCGATGAGTGGTATTTTCTCTTCAAAGACGCCAAGCTCAGTTCATGCTGCTCTGGCATATGTACCTCCAGCCCCCATGGAGTGTTAGACATAGATGTATGGAGATGGGGAAGACATAAGAAAATGATCAGAGACACGTTTGGGAGTTATCTAAGGGCATGTTCATTTTTGTAAGAAACAGAATCCACCCCAGATAGGTCATGGGAAAAGTGAGAGTGTTCATTGTAAGGTTGTGAAAAGACAGCCCATGAGCAGTTTATCTACATTCAGTCAAGCATTGTGAGATTGGCAGCAGGGAAGCTTCTAGAATGAAGGTGCTCCCTCTGCTTCCTCTCAAGGGCTACGTGACCTCTTTTTGTTTCTGCTTTGCTTTTGCACATTTCCTCATTGTGACATTCTACCTCTTGAATGCCTTGAATGCCTTTCAATATGGCTACCAGCCCCAAACCTTCGTTTGGAAGATAAAAACGTCAGCTCGGAGGAGACTAGTTCATCTTGTTTCTCATCCCAGCTCCATCACTGAAGGTGCAAGGGATGCTGTTTATAAAAACACTTAGCAGGATTCTCAGTAAGTGTTAGTTATTATTGTCAGTACCCATCGCTCACTGACACAGTGTACTGTATTTTTTAATTTCAGTTCTCAAGCTAGGATCTGATTGGTCAGGTGTGGACAGGTTAGCAATACAGACAGGACCACCTATATGGCCCCTTCGACAGAGAAACAGCTGTGAGTAGGATATGCCTAACCAAACTTTATTATTCTGTGGTGGTTTTTTTCCCAGAGAAGGAGATTTATGGAGTCTGACTCCAAATTCTAAAACTCATGATTGAAAAAGTAACACATTTAGCAGGGAGTTAAGAACAAGGGCTTGGCAGCTAGATTTGCCTGTATTTGGATCCTGGTTCCCACACTTATTCTTGGTGAAACCTTTCTCTGCTTTGGTTTCTGCATCTAAAAATAGAGAGATAATAATATCATGCACCTACTATGGGTCCAGTGGGAATTATCAATAAATGATTAATAAACGAGTTAATCCATGGAGTGCTTAGAAAAATACGTAGCAAATAGTAAGTACTCAATAGGTGTCAGCAATTGATATTGACTTGCGTTCCCTGAATCTGGCTCTGAGCTCCCACAATAGTGCAGTAGGAAATTTCATCTCCATCATTATAGGGTTTTTCAAAAATTGAGGAAGCATATATGGTGTCAAGAAAATATGGTCAGGCCTGATAATCCCTGTCCATCAAGATCACCTCTGATATCTTCATTTTCCTGGCCTGTGAGATCATTTAAAATATTATCTACTTTCCACTTCCATGCTACAGAAAGAGCCCAGGAATCCCTGCTGAGGTGGGGGGCTCCTACATCAAAGGTCCTGCCTCCAACAGGGCATGATGCAGCCATCTCCCTGAGAAGTCACCTTCTCCTAAGGGATGACCCCAGATCCTAAATTCTTCTAAGTCAGGGGCAAAATCTGCCCTCTCCTCAGCTTGCTCCTAAGACAGTGCCCTCTCACCTCTTCCCCACAGCCAGCCAGCATAATTTCCACTAAGGTGAGCTTTTACAATGGGCAGGAATAGCTGTTACTTTAAGGCCACTTCAACTTTTTATCCAATGAAAACCTTCTGTCATGAAACCCAAATGCATTTTGCTAAATGAAAGAAGCCAGACCCAAAACTCTCTCGACTGATTGCTTCTCTTTATATGACATTCTGGGAAAGCCAATAGGAGAACAAGGGGAGCCAGGAGTTGGGGTTCAGGGCATGCATTGAATAAAAAGGGTAGCACAAGGGAATTTTTTGAGTGATAAAATTGTGCTGTTTTTACTTGTGGTGATAGATGCATGACTCATATGTATTTGTCAAAACCCGTGGATCTGTACACCACCAAGAATACATTTTTTTTTTATGGAAACAACCAAGCATCAAGGATATGGATATCAAAGGACCTGGATACCTGCTTGAGATGGGGAGAGGAGAGGGAAAATATGGGGAGAACAAACACAAATCAATATTTCAAAAACTTATCAAACCACAGACAAAGCTAAAGTGATGGACTATGCCTGGATGTCATGTTAAAAAGTGGGAGTTTCTGTTGTAGGAAACAGAAACCCATCAACGGGCTTTGGGCCGTTGATTTAACTGCACTAAATTAGAGAGATCATGAGGTAGAGACCTCTGTTAGAAAATAGAAGAGCTGATACAAAGTTTTTCCACTGAGACTATATAGCTAAGCCATAACCGTTTAATTTCCTATACAAGTCATGTAGCTGATACTGACCAGCTCGTACCCCTCCCTCCCCTCCAGAAGCTTCTTTTTAATTCTGCAGCTTTTCCTGCTTAAGTGATATAGAATTCAAAATACCTAAGCTCGTGCTGCTTGTCTAGAAAAGCACAAAGACTCCCATGATGTGGTTCTTGACCTCTTTTAGTAGCTTATATTGTGGTGAATGCAGAACATAGTCAATGACCCATCTCACAAAATAGAATGAAATAAGTGTTCATCCCAAACATAAGGTAGGTAGTATGTACAGAAGAGAGAGCAATTAGTGATAACCGAGGAAGGACTAGGGAAGACTGGAGGTGGCATTTGAGGTGGGCCATATAGGATTTGTACTTTCTGGCTGAGAACATTGTGAACAAAGACAAGGGAGTGGGGAAACCCCAGCCCCACTCAGCAATTAGTGAGAAGGTACTCAGTACAGTGTATAGGTACAGTATGAGTAACTTTCAACTTTGGGTCATTTGGCTTACTGCCAAAACCTATAGGTGAACCCTTTTGAAAGGTCAGTTTACTTCTCTCTCTTTAGTGATGGGTAGAGTACAGTTCAATCTTTGGCAGGGATGAGAAACAGAATTCTCTTAAGGTATCTCAAACAAATAATAAATAAGGACTTCTTTCTCTCCCACAAGAGTAAGTCCAGTCATGCTCAGCTACTGGTGGCTTTGTGGTGTCGGGGTCAACACAGCTGAAATCCCTTGGTCTTTTTGTCATGGTTGGAAGATGGCTCTTAACAGTTTCAGATATCATGCTGATATCTGGGTAGGAGGAAGAGTGGAACAAGACACATCTGTACCCTCCTATGGGTAGCAAAACTTTCCCAATGGCCCTCACCAAGAGACTATTACCTACATCTTGTTGTAAAATACCGTGTCATATGGCCACTCCTAGCTTCAGGGGAATCTGCGAAAGTGATTATTTCTCTGGCACTTTGCTCCCATGAAAAATACTGGGATTTCCATGGCCAGGGAAAAGAGGGAAATGGTTGTTGACAAGTAAATAACATGCTGAAGATAAAGTCAGTGGACAAGAAAAAACATTATATAATCAAAATTACTCTTTACGTCACCAAAGCGTGTCCATGTTAAGGCTTGCTTTCATAACAAGATTGTATTCCAAAACTAAATCATTTAATTGTTTTAATGCTTTGAAACCTTCAATACTTTCCTAAGATTTCAACATGCTAATTCTCACTTTTCAAGTCATCATCGTCTTCAGCTCCTGTGAGTGATTTTTGTAAGTTTCTCCAGTTATTTTTTAGAGAGTGGTTCTCTGTGGTCCTCAATTAATGTTTCAATTTCCTTCTCTGTAGGAAGGCATCACCACCCACTTGCTTGGCCACAGGAATGTCTTGTTCTTCTTTTTCAATGACCAAGAAACCCTTAAAATCATATGTGTGGTTTTTTTTGTGTTTTTATTTTTTTTTTTTGCTCACCTGCATCCATGGACTATCTGAGTCTTGACTGCTCTCACTCTGTGTGGGAGACACTTGAGAACTGAGCTCTCCACGGAGGAAACAGTGTATCATGGCTCCCATCTTCCCCTGGTGGTAGGGTGGGTGGTGGAGTGGGTAGAACCAAGGCTCTCCCTGAGTTGTTCGCTTTGTTCATACTGGTTCTCTCCCTGTCCCCCTGCACTGTTGGCCTGTTTCTGTCCACCTGTCCCACGGAGGACTGGGGGGAGCACCCCATTCATGTCACTCACTCACAGGATACACACTGCACCATCTTTGAGAACCAAGGAGTCTTCACAGGTGCAGCTCTCTGCTGTTGCTGTCAGGTCACCTTTACAGCTTCTCGCTGATACTCTCTTTTTCATATACTCTCCTTGCTTCGAGACTGCCTTGTTCCAGAATGTTCCATCAATGTTAGACACAACCAGCGAGCTGAAATTATTTGTTATACTGTGCAGTTTTATTTACTATCAAAAATAATGTAGTCATAAGAAACTGAAATGAGGTTGCTCACTGCTTGGATGGTTCCTTTTATTTTTTTTCCAGTTTTGGCTTAATGATACACCGAGCATGAGTTCTGGTCCATTGGTCTCCAGAGTAGAGTTTGTTTAATTAAACTCCTTGTCTCTTCATATCTTGCCAGAGTGTTTCTATACATGCATCTTAAATTGCCCCGCAGTTTCACATCCTACACAAATGTTTAAAATGTGCACTTTGATGGTATGGCGGGTTCAGTTAAATTGTCAGAGTATCTGAAAGGGAAGTTTCCCTTATTTTATTCTTCTCCATTGTTAACATTCACATTATTTAACAATATCCTTTTGTTTTTCTTGCCTTCTATTCTTGTCCTCATGATTATCTTCTATCATAATAAATAAAAAATATATGTCATCTATTGAGCATTCTGATATGCCAGACACACGTGACATTTCATTATATATGATAATAAACTTTTATATATGTAATATATATATTATACCACTTACATAGATATATATAATCACTAATCCTTAGAATATCTTTGTGAGAGAAGTATTATTAAATTTTATCATTCCTATATCACAAACAATGACACCGAGGTTAGAAGAAGCAAAATAACTTGTTCAATATCATCTTCCTCTTGAGTCTTCATGGAAAACTCTGAACTTGTTACTCTCTTTTCATGTACACATCTGTCAAAACTCCCAGCCTAGATGAGCCCACGTATCCACTTTATGTGCGCCTGAGTCCAGGCAACCGAGCACAAGTATCTCTCCTCTGCGTGTGCTAGAAAGCAGACTGGTGCCCCTGTAAAAATGTGGTTGCTAACCACAGCTAGGCCTTCAGTCTCTAGTACCCCATACCTAGTACCAGACTATCTTACTATATTTCCCTGATCAAAAACTTGCAACTGTTGTTATATCCATTTCTTCACCTTCCACTTATTCTTCTGCCCATGACAGGCTGCCTCCAGCTTTTCATAGAATGGCTCTTGGGATGAAAGTGTCTTCTGTATTGCTAAATTCAGTGGCATTTTAATTGTTCTCCTTACTTTCCAGCACTGTTTAACACAGATAAACTGTTACCACCTTCTTGAAATACATGCTTTTTCTCTTGACCTCTATGTTATCCATTCTGGCCTTTCTATCTCTCTAGTTAGTTCTTTTCCATTTCCTTTAATGGTTCATCATTCTATTCCCAAACTTTAAGTGTTGGAGTACCTTCAAATTCTGAGATTGGCTTTTTTTTTTTTACATTACTCTAATCAATCCTTGGATCATGTCTCTCATTCTCTTGGTGTCTACGTGCATCTGTTGATATATTCCAGTGAATCTTAATAATAGCACTTCCCCAGTGAAGCCTTCCAGATCCTCCCATGCGAGGGTAAGTCTCCTGCTCAGTGCTCCATCAGCATCTTATACTAATTCATAGCATTTATAATAGTGCTGCTCAGTCCTTTTTCCAACACTGCTCTTCTAAGGATTTTTTTCAGAGTTTCTTTTTTTTCCTAGTAACTCCCCTCCCATGAAATTTCACTATCACAGATATACTGTATATCTGTTTATATGCTGTGTATATGTATATATACATATACATACATATTTATATATCTCTGTATATCTCTAGATACATCTCTGTGCTTTATACATAAATATAGTAAGATTTCTTTTGCCCCCCAAGAACCCATTTTTGTCCACTTGGGAGTGACATCATCCCCATTAAGAATGCATGATTTATAATAATTGTTATTTTTAAAATTGATTTAGATATTTCTCTATTTGGCTGTAATAAAACATCTTAAGGCCAAAGATCAAGCCTTTTTACTTGAGCACTTCCTTTCACATAGTAGGTACTTGTTAACTATTTATAGACAATGTTACAACACTAAAAATGGCTACAGATTTTATATACATTTCAAAATTTCTATTAATTTGCAATCTCTGAAGAAGAAAATCTGGTTTCCCCACAAAACCATTTATGGAGTAGGCCCTATATAAAGATTTGTTGAATAAATTAATTATCTGTACCATTTGGATTAGGAGAATCTGTTCTAGTTCCTAAAAAGAAAATATTTGGTGCGTATCCTAGAAACTGCTTGTGATAACTACAGATGTTTTTCATTAGCAGTTTATTAAATGCCACCAGCAGCCTGGGGAGACACAGGGATTAAATACCCCAAGTGACTTTTTCCAATAAAAGTTACTATCTGGCATCTGTATATTGTTCACATCTGGGAAGGTTTTCAGAAACTGACAGCCACCTTCAATATGCTTAATCCTGAAAGTTGCGGAAGCCTTGCATCATCACTGATTGCTCAGTTCGTTTTAAATCTTTGATTAAACACAGCTCAACTCATTTCCTTAAAAAAGAATTTTTCACTGCATGTTACTTTTAGAAGAAAGTCAAAAATTCATGTTAAGAATTAAATACAAAAACCCGTGTTTCTGGGCATTTCCTGTGGTCAGTTGTTCCACAATTCACTCTCCTGCAACTACCATGAGTGATCGCTCTAGAGGAGATTGGTTTGTAGGAAAATGTGTCTCATATTAAAGAATATTTAAATATCAAAATGTAACCATGTTCATAGCGTGAACTTACAGAGGCAAAAACTATATATCTCACATATTTCAGAAAGATTTTAAACAATGGGAGTGACATGGAAATGTCTTTTAGCTACAACTCTAGAGTAACCAGAAAATTATCTTGCACAGAAGGCAATGTTCATCACTCAAAGAAGTATTAGATAATTCATAGTTTTTTAATAAAATATGTTGCTTATAAATACCATAGGAGATGTAACTTAAATTTTCTTTTTCATGTTTTTTGTTCCTTCATGAGAAAAATATAGTTGGATTCAGAGCAGATTCCTTTATTAAGTAAATGCAATTTCTATATCAAAAATGCTAGATATCATTTGTGGAGTATAAGATTTGGCACAGCTGGCTTTGATCATTAATCACTTGGCTTTGACCTTCCATTTGAGCTCTTCCCATGGGCTCTCTGATCATCCTTCTGTCTCCTTCCTGTCCATCCCATCACCAGATCCCATTGGTTTTCCTGTTAAATATTTACCATTTATTCAACTCATTTACTCTTCCCATCCTCACTGCCAATTCTCTAGTCCCACCGTCTCTCCCCTGGCTTCTCCTTATGTACCCTTGACTTCCTCAAGTGTCTTTTCCATGATGCAGTGTCTCAGTCAATTTGGACTGCTGTAACAGACCCATAGACTGGGTGCCTTCAGCAGTAGCAATTTATTCCCCACGGTTCTGGAGGCGGGGAAGTCTGAGATCAGGTGCCAGGTGGTGAGCTTTGGTGAGGGCCCGCATCCTGTCTGGCAGATAGCCGTCTTCTTACTGGGTCCTCGCATGGTAGAGAGAGAAAGAGAACTCTAGTCCCCTTCTTTTCTTAGGAGGACATTGATCCCATCATGGGGGCTCTACATGTCCTTACATAAACTTAATTGTTTCCCAAAGGCCCCACCTCCTAATACTATCACATCGGAGGCTAGGGTTTCAACATATGAATTTGGGGGGTGGGGGGGAACAAACATGTAATCCATAACGTGCAACCATAGTGATCTTTGAAAAATGCCAGTTTGATCAAGTCAGATCTCCTGCTTAAAACCTTCACTGTGGGCTCTAGGCTCTGCCCTCTGTGGGCCAAAGTCACTCCCCAGTCTCCCCATGAAGTCCTCCTCTTGCTGAATATGGTCTTGCCACACCAGTCTTCTTTATCTTAACTTGAATTGCTCGACTCTGAAGTCTTTGCATGTTCTTCTCTACTGCTGCCTCCCCCTCCTGACTAGTTCAGTCCCAATTTTTTTTCAAATATTATCAAAACTTCACTTCTTCAGGAAACTGATCTGATAGACCAGGTTATGTCTTCAGGTTTTATACTTTCAAAGACATGTTGCTTTTCAAGTCTTCATTACCTTTATCTGCCATTACCTTTATCTATACCACTATGTATTTTTATTTGGGATATTATTTAATTAATAAATATTTAAACCAATCAGTGTACACTAGTGGAGTATACTATATTCTACCACACTGTGAACTCCACATCTTTTTGCTTTACCACTAAAGCCTCCTACTTGATACATACTTGTTAAATGAATCGAACTTTGGGTTTATCCAACATACCAAGTTCTTCTCCTGTTTGTCCAATCAGTTATCTGGAAAATTTAAAAATAGCACAACTAGAAGAGACCTTGTAGATCAAGTAATCCACTCACCCCATTGAATAAAACAGATGGGGAAATAATACAAGAGGGAAAATTGACAAAGCCCATATAATGAGTATGCAAAACTAAAACTGAAAATCAGGTCTTTAATTTCCCAGTGTTCACATGTTTAAAGAAACCAAATCATTCTTTCTCCCATTCTCTTATCACCATTTTTAGAGTCAAATTTCTTTCTCCATTTTATAATCTAATGTTGATATAAAAATATATTCTTATCAAGGAAAATGTGTTATTAAGTTTGCCATTCATGTTATATCAACCCAAGCAATGTGAATTAAAAAATAATGTTTTTACTTCAAATACCATTCATCAGATATTTTAACTTTGTCTTTCGAGACTGTTGAATATTTTGGCCCCATGGCTTAAACCTAAAGATGATTTTTAGTTCATGTTCATTAATACAAAAGCATCAATCATAATTATACCAGTATTAATGATGTTCATCAGGAAAGAATTTACTGAAGCAAACTCAATTAAGTTACTTTAGTTTCTTAATCAATTTTCTAAACAGCATACTTAAACTGTTTCTGATTTTTTAAAAGATGATTTTTGAAATTACTACCTTTATGAGATCAGTTCTTCTCTATGTACAACAAAGATATAATCGTTATCAATTTTCTGTATCAAATTCCATTGATTATAGCTGTTATCCTAGTAATTTTTCTGCTCAATGTTTCTCCCAAGTCCAATTTTCCTATGTCAAATTTTGCAAATCTAAATTTTTCTTTCAGTGTGTAGTCCACAGCTATTATTAACATGTATTGTGTTAGGCACATTTGTGTTTATTACTTTTCACAAAATTTAATTTTCCCACATTAGTCTTTGGAGTTGAAAGGAGTCACTAACAATGTGTTTTGATTTTGTTTTTTTGGTTGGTTTCATCTACAATACATTTTGCTCTCTGCCATTCTGCCTGTTACAAGGGGCTTATTTTCTGGTGATTATTTCTACCAAATAAATGAACTTCAAATTGAACAAAAGTCTATTTACTTGTATTTGTTTTCTTCCTTAAAGAGAAAATGTTTAGCAATTTCCTTTGCTATTCCAGGGTTATTTTGTTTTCCTAGTAGGGAAAGGATGTGACTAAAGACAGTCATCTGCTTAGATTAGATTGTAACCTCATGAAATTTTAGATTTAGGGGAAAACACTTTAGCTCTGATACTTATCCCTCATTTAACAATTGAAGAATTTGAAAGCCACGTAGCTTATCTGATTTGCTTAGGATGACAGAGGTAGGACTAGATTTCGGGTGTCTTGACATCTGGGACACTTTGAAGTGAAAGAATGACAAACTGAGCTCTGGCCTTGAATATCCTTTCTAGAGAGGAGAAGTTGGCGTTTGGTTACTGTGGCAGTGGAGTGCATTTGAGATTTTTTTTGGCAAGTTTACCCTCTACCTGTGCTAGTAGGAAAAAGAGCTGTAGACCTGATCTTTATGGTGATTCAAAACACTTTAGATAGATCCTGTCACATGCTTTATAAGTTCCTGATTGATTGTGTGGAATTAAGTTATTGGGCAGAGAACCAGCTAATGGAAACACATTGATGAAATCATTTTTGAGAGACATTAAATGGAACTTAAAATAAAGCTGAAATGGCTTTATGGATTTTTCACTCAAACTGTTTATGAACATTTATTGCCAGTAAATTATACTGTGTCAAAAGAGGGAATCAGTAGGTATGGTTTTAATAGAAGCCTTTTTGAAATAATAAAATGGAGAATAATTTATTATCCAAGAGTGGATAGAGGATGGGTTGGGGGAATTCATCCTGATGGATGCTTGTCCACTCTGTAGCTTCTGGGAAAGTGAAAAATGGTGTGAAAATCTGAACCCTGATAGGACTTGGAAAGAAATGGTCTTTTTGAGGAGTATTAATATCTCATCTCATTGTCTATGTAAATTGTTTTTAGAAGAGGGGTAGTTGGAGATTTAGGAAGCATTACTTGAGGGTATAAACACTGGTATTTTTTCATATCTCATAAAAAGATGAGCAAGTAGGGAGTGAATTAATCTGCTTAGGGAGATGGTGTAGAGTAGTGATCAAAGGCATCAGTTTCAGAGCTAAACTAAAGAGTTCAGTTCCAAGCCAGCTGTGTGACCATAGGAAAACTTCCTGACTTCTCTGAGTCTCACAGATACTAAATGCCAACCTCCAGAATAGGGTTATTCTGGCGATCAAATGAAAAACTGGAATATTCACTATATAGTTTCTAGTTCGTAGTAAATGCTTTAAAATGCTGTTTTCTAAAGAGTCATAGATGATCTGGATAAGAAGAAGGACGAACAGAGGTCCTAAACATTTTATTACTACTGACTGCTATGTGCCAGAGATTTCATTCAATCTCCCAAGGTCCCTAAGAGATAAAGGTATTATTAATACCCCTTCTTTTCAGAGAAGGAAACTGAGCATCAGAGAGGTTGAGCTTCATGTCCAAAGTCACTCAGCTAAGGAGAGGCTTTGGTTTATTCCCCCTAGGAAGTCCCATCAATCAGTCTGTCCTCCACTGTGTGGAATATATGGGCCCCCTTGGCAAAGTTCAGCAAAAACAAAATCAAAGGTTATTTGGTTGGATGGTGGGAGCCGAGGGAGCAGGAATGTCTTTCCTTTCATGTCCATCCTACATTCAAAGCCTGTCAATCATCCACCTCCTCTACCTGTTGGAACCCACCCCTCTAGTTTTTGCTGGCTTGCCATTCACTGGGCACCACATTGGCCTGGCATTGAGCAAACAAGGCACTGTAGCTAAAGTGGGATCTAGGGTCAAAAACCTGATGTGACTCTCAGCACTAGCATTCACCAGCCATGGGCCCCACATGTTTTTAGCCCCCATCTTCTTATCTATATGAAAGCAGATTCCTTGGTCTGGGGAGGAGACTATAAGCCTTTTAATCTTATTTTACTTTAAATAAAGTGTTTTTATATAGTTCGAATAATATGCCTTTATTCGCATAACCATTTTGTTATTTTAGAGGTGGAATTACGATAATGCGTTGGATTGTGATTTTGAACATTCATTAAAAACGTAACGCACTGCATGAGGAGTTTTATAACAATAATTTAGTACTCCCATAGAAGCAGCAGTATCAATTGGAAATGAGTGCAGTAGAAACTTCAGGAACCTAAAGTCAGTCTGGCTATCTTTCACATATGCGGCCTTATCCCTTTCCACACAGAACTTAAAATCTAGTTGAACAGATAGGAGGAATATCTGCAAGGTAAATAAAAATTCCAAATAGTATGAGCTCAGAGCCAAATGAGTATTGTGGTCCTTTTACAACTACTTGTTGCATGCCTGCTCTGTGTCAGGCACCGTGCCGAACAAGGAAGATTCAACAGAGAACAAGACCCACTCCTAGCAAAGAGGACAGAAAATGTGATTGCAGATCACAGAAAGCCGAGGGCCTGAGCTCCGGTGTTCAGAGGAGACTCTGTTCTTTCCACAAACATGTAGTGAGCACCCATAATGTGCTGGGGAACTATATTATAACTCTTTTTTTCCCCCTTGGTGTTGATTAGAAGGGTGGCAGACACTGAGAGCCACCAGCCTCAAGAGACAGTAAGTCCTCACTTAACATCATCAGTCGGCTCTTGGAAACTACGACTGTAAACCAAATGAGATAATAATGAAACCAATTTTACCACAAGCTTATTGATATAAACAAGAGTTATATTCCTATGGCATATTTCTGGTCACAAAAGCATCACCAAACTTCTAAAGAAAGGCCCAAAACACTTCTAATATTAAACATTGAAATACATGTGAGCGATATGTACATTTAAGAAAGATCAGTAGGAACAAGTAAGATAATTGTTTACCCAATTTTTGGTGAATTGGTGAATAACAGCAGTCATGGTGGTGGTGGGTTCAATTAAGGAATTAGTATTTGCAAATTGAAAATTGTCAGGAACTCCTCCTACCATGACGCAGTTCAAAAACAAACAGTAACATTAGCCGGGCATGGTGGCACATGCCTGTAGTCCCAACTACTCGGGAGGCTGAGGCAGGAGGATCGCTTGAGCCCAGGAGTTTGAGGTTGCTGTGAGCTAGGCTGACGCCACGGCACTCTAGCCCAGGCAAGAGAGTGAGACTCTGTCTCAAAAGAAAAACAAAACAGTAACAAATGACAGGCTAACTGGGAGCTCTTGGACCGCATCGTTTATTGTCATGCATTTGTATGATTATCACATACTTTACAAATTTTTATTTTACAATTATTTATATTCATTCCTTCATTGGTTGTCCAACCTGCTTATTCCAGTTGAAGGTCACAGGTCTGGGAGCCTGTCCTGGCAGTCCAGGGTACAAGGTTGGAAACCCCCCCCCCCCGAGGCCAGAATGCCATCCTATCACAGTGTGTACTCACCCACCCAGGTTCACTCAGACAGGGACCATGTAGACACCCCAGTTCACCTAATGGGCACATTTTCAGGACGTGGGAGGAAACCGAACTTCCAGGAGAAAAACCACAAAGATAGTGGCCCCGGGCCAGGCATCGATTTTTTTTTTCCATCAACATTATAATGAAATGACATTGAACAAAACATTATCCGAGGACCTGCCTGAAACATTGCTAGTTCTTTCTCAAGCCTTGTACAGCCTGATCTAAGAAATAAAGCAACAGATGAGTTTTCTTCATTATATCTGACAAAGGAAGAAACATGCTTAGCACGAAGTTTGGATGGGAGAAAGAAACTGGCCCAGGCATTTCAGACTCATTTTACATGAGAAAATGTCATTCCTCATTTCTGGATCATTTGTATCCTATTGTGTGCATATATTTTCCAGAGTCAAAAGTTGTGAAATAGGTATTCTTCGGCTTCAAAGGCCTTATAAAATGATGGTAGGAGTGGGCATGACAAATGGGTGAAATATTAAGCTTCACAGTGTCAAAATAGCAGTTCAAATAATAAAAATTGCCCATGGGCAGTACTAATTGCAATATGGGTAAGTCAGGCAATTAAGGCTGATTTGAATAGAGGTAATGGTCTTTCTATTGTAGTTTTCATAGAATTCTTGATAGAGGAAGGGAAATATGAGCTGGAACTGAAGAGTTGGTATAGTATAAACAAACAGAAATGACTGTCCTTGCCTTATTGAGATACATATATACTCATGTACCACAAAACAATGTTTCAGTCAATGACAAGCCACATATATGATGGTGATCCCATAAGATTATAAAGAAGCAAAAATATTTCTGTTGCTTAGTGAACATTGTAGCTACTGTAATGTTGTAGCACAGTGTATTACCTTTTCTATGTTTAGATACACAAATAACCATTGTGTTACAGTTGCCTACAGTATTCAGTACAGTAACACACTGTACAGGTTTGTAGGCTGGGAGCATTAGGCTATACTATATAGCCTAGGTGTGCAGTAGGCTACATCATCTAGGTTTGTACACTCTGTGATGTTTCCCTACTGCAATTGTTGGTTTTATGGGATTGTTGCAAAGAAAAAAATGAGCTAGTACACATGAAATATACACAAGGGTTCCTAGCATATGGTAGCCACTCTAAATGTTTAAGAATAACATCATTATTATTAATCAAGATATGCCTTTAATGACCATATATAATGTTAAATAGATGCATTATTTTCTGATTTTACCTGCAATAGTCTATTACTCATATCAAAAGGTTAAATATTTCTATATAGCTACAAAAGTAAAGAAACCAAATAATTTTCCTAGATTTATCATTGTGCCAGGATAAGTCTAGATTTGGAATAATAGTGGTGAATGGAGGATTTCTAGACATTATAACAATGCAAGAGGATTCTAGAAATTCACAACATGAAAGCAACATATTATTCTCCCCTCCGTACAGCATCAAAGAAGTACACCAAATGTGTAAAAAGAAACATCTTCACTTCAAAGGATACTGCTTGAGCTAAGTTTAATTGATAAACTAATATCCAGTGCAACTGTCTGTGATAAACTGAGGCTTAAATGATTTGAAAACACTTTAGGAGCAAACAAATCAGATAATCACTATCTTTATGGCTGGAAAGGTTCAGCTGGTGTTGACAAGTTGTAAAGATAAAAGCTTATTGCACAGTTAAGAGCTAAATGTCTAGGTTGGGTTCAGGATCAATGTTAATACTCAAAGCGTAAAAAGCACCAAACTTCACATGATCTTTCATAGTGTTCTGTTTTGCTTAACTTTTCAAGATAATACCGCAGGGCTTTATTTACTGAAAAACTTTTGCTTGTCATTAGGTGAATACTTTCCTGTGTTCTCTCCCATCTACCCCGCTGCTTAAATGTCGTAGGTGTTGTGTGATTTGTGCCCTGTGTTGCAATAAAAGGGCTTCAGCTGCTGGTTCTCAAACATTTCCAGTTAGGTGACTATTAATAGTTTATGAGAGACTAGAGTCAGACCTTACCATTTCTAGGTACTTTTTTCTTTCTGAAGCCAAGATGGAATTTGCCTCATGGCCTCACTCTGATCTCAATAAGAACAATTTCAAAAGAAGTTCTTTGTTTTTTTCAAAGGCTGTTTGTGTGAGTTGATTCAGTGCTCTGCTATCATGGAGCCCTAAAGCCAGTGGAAAAATACGTGGGGATTGGGTGGTGTGACGGATTTGCTGCATTTAGCTCCAATCAGTGTACTAATGGTGCCTCCAGGTGACTCCTGCAACATCTCCAACCTCTGTTTGCTTTTCTCTTTCATCTACAGGAGCGGAGGGCACAGTGTTCCCTAAATCTATAGAAACACCTAATGTCAGGGCAGACCCCTTCAAGGAACTAAGGTAAACTTCTGACTTTGGTTTGCATTGCTTAGTGGCTATTGCCTTTCTCTGTGCAACTGGCCAGTGATTATTCATTTTGAATAAATGATAACAGTGTCACAACATGAATACATAAATTGGGAGAGTTTGGAGAGGACCAGAAGATAAGTTACAACCAAAAGAAAATCTTTTTCTGAGAACTTAAGAAAATGGAGAGTCTGGGATAAGAGGCTGTCAGCTTTGTAACTGTGACGTTTAGAGTCATTCATTTGCGATGTTTGTTTCCTGCTATATTTTGTGGTAACAAAAAACCCTATCCAGTTACAGAACTAGTTGATAATTTGTGCTGATGAGCCCAATGAAAAGTGATACCTAAGAGATGCTGAAGACTAAATACAATACAGATGTTTTCCTATGTAACAAGTACTTCATTACTTAAGGTGGTATGGTGCTAGAACTTTCTTCTGTGGACATTCCACACACTGGTTTTAATCCTTAAATATTCGTAAGTGTGCTGTGTTAGCAGAGGATGTCTCTAAGATGCTGTGTACTTACCACTGACAACTAGGGAAAACAACAAAGAACAACAGATAGATAAATAGTTGGGCGGGCAGGCAGACAGAGATACGGCCTAAAAACCAGTCTAGCCACCAAATGGCCATCAACTAATGTACAAGATGGAAAACCTAGAAAATGGTGTGTTGATACACATATAACTGCTATTTCTATTATATAAGTATAACTGTGAAGAATTTTGTGAATACTGGCTTTCTTCATTTCTGGTAGTTCTTTTACCTAAAACCAGTCATAAACCACCAAATGACCATAAATGGCATTGAATAACTGTTTCATAGGAGACATCAAAAATAGGCAAATGTATTTGGATTATGCAAGTCATGTCTACTCTTTCATGATGCTGTCTCAAGATCTATGCTTTGCTAAAATAGCAAGAGCCATGTTGGTGTTTGTATTTCCCTTAACAGACACATTGTCAGTAAGTAGAAAGCATATCACCTCATTACAAAACGATAGCATTTTTTTTTTTTGCAAGCCTATAAGTCTTTGTGAATATAGGGAAATAAATTGGGCCAAAAGAAGAGGATAATTGGTGGGGCGTGGGAACCTTTTCATAGCAAAATCCCACATACAGTGGGCTGTATTTTTAAGATTACACACCATAGCGTAAGGTTTTACTTTTTACTGCCATCACTGTTTTCAGCAGAGCTTCTACATGCCAGAAATTACCTGACTCTTTGTCAACTAGATACTTTTTTTCACATAAGGTTCTGGAGCTGGAATCTTTTAAGCAAATGCATTCGAGGAAACTTGCATTTTAGGGCTCTTTGAGAGAGAGCTATTCCCTGGGAAGGCAGTGAACCCTCAAGTCTGTGATGTAAGAGCTCTTTCAAGACAAGCTAATGGGTGGCCTGGTTCCCTTTCTTTCCACAGCCTTCTGTAGGAGCAGGTTTCTTACAGAAGTAGTCAGTAATTAGTGCTGATGAGCCTTAAGAAAAGTGCTGTCTAAAAGAATCTGAATTCTAAGTACAATACAGATTTTTTTTTCTCCCTAAGGAACAAGCTCTCCTTTACCTGAAAGACTTAGGAAATATAGGAGGAAAGGATTTAAGCTAACATGGCTTCAAGTAGTAAAATAAAGCTTCTGGAGCTAAAAACAAACCCAACCCAACCCAAGCAAATGGAAAGACAGCTCTCCATGCATTGTCCCACATTCATATCCTAAAAAACATAGAACAGAGCATTTGCTCATATAGTGCTATTGATATAATTAGAGTGCCTATATACAACCTGTGAGAAACCTTGAAACTTGCTTAAGAAAATTAAACCACCAAAATTTACAAGTAAATCTCCTAAGTCTAGTGCAACAAAAATAAAGATTTGGGGTAGTTGCCTCATTTCTCTTGCTTATTCTAAAAGTTATAAGTACATTAAAAATAAAATTTTCTTATAGGAAGCATAAAAATATTTTTTCATGCAATTCTGAAACCGTTCTTTTGTTTGACCCTGTTGTTAAAATCATGATAGCCTGGACTGAGTCAGGGACCTAGAATTCATAATTTAGCCTCTTCGTGCTTTTGAAATTGTTTTTTAATGGTACTTTGTAGGAGACTCTCTGGCCAATTGAAAAGATAACCAGTTGTGGTTGATACATTAGCCCAGAACAGCATGTCTGTGAATGTTTCACATTTGTCATTTAATGATGTCACATTTTACTCCATGCTATTGATTGGTATTGACCTTGGATGGTGACTAAATAATTAATGAACTTGGTGAGTAACTCTTCTGGCCTCTGACTTTAGCATTGGATCAGTCTTACTTGGCCACACTCACTCTGGTGTGTCTTCTAGACTTCAGAGAAAAGCATAGTAAGTAATTTAAGTGAAGTCCCTGGCCTTATATCAGCAGGTGGAGATGAGTGAGCTCTTCAGGTGACGTGAAGGTGGCCCACTCCTCAGTGGAGGGAACAAGCACTGTGCTGGGAGTCAGGTACCTACTGCAAACCCACCGTAGGGACCAAGGGAAACTTCCCCCTCACCCTGAAGGGTCACTGAAAATCAACTGACTACAGGAAGATTCATAGGAGAAAAGGCATACAAATTGTATTTTAACATGCATAGCACCCGGGAATCATAGGAAAATGATTACCTTGTAACCCAGTGGGATACAGATGCTTATATGCCATTCTTTATGGGGGAGGAGAGATCAGGGAAATGTAGCAATTTCAGGGATGCTGGATGATTTGTAGGGGAGAATGAATGCACTTGGAGAACATACAATGCTCCGGACGAAGTCTCTTGGGCCTGCAGAGCAGACAATGGTTTGTGATAAAAGTCTGTCTAGGTGTGTTGATGGACTTCAATTTTTCTTTCTGCGATATGAGTTCAGTTAATGAAAACTCAGGGAAGGGACCAGAGTTAATTGTTCTCTTTTTTGGTGAAGGGATTGCAGGCAGATAAGGGGACTTCAGAGAACAGCTTCTCTCTGCTGGTCTACAAGGGCCTTTAATGTAAAATAATCAGCCTGCCAGGGTGCCATCTTTTGGGGTATCAGTTTTTGAGCCCCAACATCTCTGTATGATCTTGTGCTGATTAGGAAGCACTTCTGTCTTTAAAAAGCCAGGTCATTTCTAGCTCCAAAAGCTAATCCCTTTATTTTAACTTTTTATTTTTAAATAATTTTAAAATCTAAAGAAGAGTTGTAAAATTTACACAGATTATTCCCATATACACTTTACTCAGTTTTCTCCAAAGTGAACACCTTACATATCTGTTGTACGGTTATCACAGCTAAGAAATTAACATTATAATCCTATAATATTATACTTTATGTAAAATTTAAAGGGATGAAATCACCTGAATGTCTTTTACATTAAAAAATATAAAAAAGTAGTTTAGCAAAAGAGCTATTTATTGAGATGTGAATTAATAGATTTTTTAAACTCTCACTGCAGTTAAGTTGGAATGTTTTTAATAAGGATTTTTGTTTTTTCTTTAATGTACTCTACCCAGATTTACTTGGTCCTACTTGTTATTAATGGGAAACAAATTGAGTTAAAAGACCACCGCTTATTTACGCATAGACTGTCTTTTAAAATAAACAAGGAAAAACTTAAATATAAATATCCCTCACTTGCCCAAACTATCAGATATCAGAAAATTGCATCTGTTTTTAAAAAGCTTCCCTATTGGAGTAACTGTTGTGTCTTCAAACCTCTATCTTGACTGCTAGAGGATCTTTTTCCTTTCTTGTTTTGCATGTGCTCCTTTGTTAATGAAAACCAGATTTGAGGCCTCTGGCATTTCTTTCTGGAAGATATTGGTTAAAGGAGAGATAACTTCCTCTTTGCTACAGTTTTGGTTCCTTGCCTTTCTTTTCAGAGTTACTATAGTTACTGTACTTGTAGTTTTTGCTTAACATGTTTGTAAATAAATCCAGAGTTGAGCTCAAATTCACAGAAAGGGTTGCTTCTCTTCAGACAAATAGTGAGTGTTACAAAGGCCTATGCCAAGCATCCATCTCGGGCAATGTTTACTGACTTTACCCTTGCAGGGTAATTCTAAAGTAATGACATGTTCTTCTAGATTCCTGCTACACTTAAAAATATACCAGGGACTGTACCTGTCCCTTGAAATAAGAAAAACTAACATTGAATTGAAATTGGATTTTAATAAATTCACAATCTTAAAATGTGAATATATTAAATGTTCACTTGTTCACTGTTTTCTTTTTCCTCCTGAAGTCTATATAAAGAGAAATGGAAAAATCACTGATCTCAGGCTGTTCCTGATCTGAAACAGGAAATAGACTATTCAGTTTTGCATATGTATTTTCTATAAGAACAGAGGCTTCCTTTGAATGCCTGCCTTGCTGTAAAGATTCCTTTCAACTGTGAAGTTCCCTGTAGGATTCTGATGTTACCAGAACAGGAAGTAGACTATGAAATCTTATTTTGCAGACACATGCCATGGCAAATGTGAAAAAAGAAAGAATTTTATATAGACTACTACCCTTGCTCTTATAATGGACTTTGGTTCCCTAAATATTTCCCAAAGCTTGGCAGGAACCACAAAAAAGCAATAAACCTAAAGGTCTTTATAAAACAATTCTTCACATCCTCACTTAGCTACTATGCTGATGTGCTCTTACTTTATATACATTTATAATAAGGATGGTGACCTGATTATCAAGCTCCTTGAAGGTCAAGAACTGTCTACCAAGTATTTGTTGGATGCTTATTATGAGTTAAGACATGTGATAAACACTTGGAATGCGGAGATAAATAAAACAAGAGCTCCAATAATTTATAGTTAAGGAAAATACAATAAAAATGTAACCCCAAAATATAACACAATGTGATAGTTGGTTTGGTTCATATCTCCATCCTAGCAAAGAAGACACAGAGAATGACAAAAATCTACCTAGAAGAGTTAGGTAAGACTGCCCAAAGAAAATGACATTTTGATTGAATGAAGAGAGAAAAGGTAAAAACCAATAAATAAGTCTTAGATTTCAAAAGGAATGGTTCTCTGGGGCCATTTAGTATAGGGCAAATAGCCTGACAAATTTCTGTAGCTTTCAAAAACATTACTGGGTATTTACATAAATGGGGATTTGTAACATAATTTTCCTTATGGCAATTTTGTTTTTTTATAAATCGTGCAGAGGCAATTTTAGATATGGTTGCAAACGACTTTACGGAGTGTTATAAGTTTCAAAAATTAGTGCATCACGTAATTTAGGAGTGAAAAATTCACTAATCTCAAACTTATTCTACAGTTCAAAATAAATAAAGCATCACTTTGTTACTGTTTATTTTAATCCACAATGTTACCAGGATTTTAATAACAAAGCAGAAAGATTCTAAGAGACATCTATTATTCCTAGTATGCACACCAACATTCTGTAGTTTTTTGGTTTTTTGCTGTTTTAATGGAAAAGTACTAAATCTGAACTCTTTTGGGAATGTGTGAGATTTAAAGTCTGTGTATATCATAGGGAAACAAGGATTAGACAGGGCCCGCACAAGTTGACAAAAATGAATTTATTTCTTTAATTTTATTTTAGAATGTCCATAGCCAATTAAATATATATTGGCTCCCAGTGATTTATAAATTTAAGCTATCAAAACAGTCTGTCAGAGCCTGAGAGCTCAATTAATTAGAGGCTTGGTGAATACCTTCCGCCCCCAAAAGTCACAATACCAAAAACATTGGATAGACAGTCTGACTTTCAAAAACATACAGGTTGAGCATCCTAAATCCAAAAATCCAAAATCTGAAATGCCCACAAATCCAAAACTTTTTGAGTATTGATGTAACACTCAAAGGAAATGCTCATGGGAGCATTTCAGAGTTCAGATTTTCAGATTGGGATGTCCATAGTAATGAACATATACCAAAATCTGAAAAAATACAAAATTCAAAACACTTCTGGTCCCATGCATTTAAGACAAGGAATATTCAACCTGTGTAAAAATATATATTGAAAGAGAGAAAGACAGACACACAAAGAAACAGAGATGGACACACACACACACACACACACAAGCAGAGGATTGTGTAATGAGCTTCTTAGCTGTGGGTACATGGTATATGGGCAATACCATTGCATTGTGGAAGAAATCCTTGAATGTTCGTTCTCCCTTTTGAACATTTTGCAGACATGTTCTGGAATTTTCTTTGTCTGCTTTTTCCTCCTTTTGCCCCATCCCACAGCACTCCATGTACTTAGACTATGTGTTTTAGTTTTGTTTTGCATTTTTAGAATTAAGAATTGTTTGATCATATAGCAAAAATATCAAAGTGATTCAAAGGAAAAAGGAAAAAATATAGCAGACCAAATAACAGCACAGTTACTCAAGGGCCTTATAAAATAGAAGAATCATGAATAGTGTCCATGTTGGTCAGTAGCCTGTACTTTGAAAGCATCCTGCACTGGGTTTGAATTTGGCCCCAGTGCCTGTTTTGAGAATTTGAGCAGGTCTCTTAAGCTCTCCTAGCCTCAGCGCCTAGAATGTAGGAAAAGCTCCATGAATATGAGCTCAACAAACAAGCTTTTGGGAAGAGAGGGTCTCTTTAATTAGTTCTCAAGAACTAAGACAGGAGTTCCCAGAGTTTAAAATTTCATCAACCAGTAAAAAGTTTCTATCAAAGCCTAGTAACTTTAATTCTTTTTTAGTTGAGAGTAAAACCAAAACTCAAAAACAAGTACTATACTTACATCTACTATTGACAACCTATTGTACAAAAGAAAGGATATTTCAACTAATAAAGTGAGAAAACATAATTTTAGAATAAAAGACAGTCCCTTAAATCAAATACATTTAACTATTAGCACTTCATTGTGTTGCTTCTATTTTGCCAAAAACACAAGTGATTTTATCACAGTGCTTCTCTTCACACATTCTGGAGTGCCTGCCTAGAGAACAGGAAGGTCCGAAAGCCACAGACTAAGGCATAATGTGGTCCCCTGGGTTTTAAAGTCATCCTGCTAGAATTCCCCAAAGTAATACTTGTTGCCTCTCTTTCAATACCAATTAATCCAAATATGTATGTTCCCTTACTCATTTTCTTTCCCTTCCTCCTGTATCCCAACGTGCTATTGTTCTTCCCTTTTGTCCTCATTAGTATCAGTACCATAGTTTGAGTTTAGCTATGTCTTTCATTTTTCTCCCATATCTCCAATATTTCTCTAAGATTCCCTTTTCTTCATGGTTCTCTTAGTGCCTAGAAAGAGAAACAAATGGGACAAAGGAAAAGTGATGCTTTAATACTTGAGATATTTCCATCTTCCCCTTCGACCTATTTATCAAAAGCTCTTACTTTACAAATGTGATAAAAATTATATTTTGAAGATATTAAACCTATGTGTTCTGTATTCATCTCCTCTGTACGTTATAGTTCTGCTGCTGGAGACCAGGGGAGGATAGAAGGCAAATAACATCACAGGGGGAAATGAGGCAAGGATAGAGGGGAAGCCCCATGGAGAAAGGTAGAGGAAGTTGAAAGCTTATCTCTTCTGTTCTCTGTTGAAGTGTGGAAAGGAGGAGATAGGAAATGTAGGAAAAGCAAGTGGTGAAATATATGTCCTGAGGACCTCTATCTTCTGAGTCATGGAGGGAAAAGGCCAATTAGATGAGTTTAAAAGAAGGTAAAAAGAAACAAGGGTCATTGTACATCTTCATTTGAGACTCTGAGAGGAGGCCAACATGCAGGGTGTTCTCACACCACCTGAACTCTCATGTGGCTAGAGAGGAAAACAAGGCATAGGGCAGCATTCTGGAATCTTCTTCAACTCCTGGAAGTGGAGATGATTTGTAAAAGGGCCCATATGGGTCCCCGTTGGGGAATGCAGATGGATAACTGATGGTGAAGGCCGGTAGGGTTCTAGGGAGACACTCTGCAGTGGGGCTGAAGGCTCCAAAGAGAGAGTCCAGCTTGTGGGTGGAGTAGGAGGCATGCCCAAACCTCACCGTCTGCCGACAGCATTCGTAGCAGACACTCAGTGTGTGCTGAGTGGGCACAGGAAAACCAACGAGAAGTCATCCACTGAGGGCCTCGGCATGGACTGCCAGCCAGATACCTAATGCCGATAGGAAGTACGTTATCTCCTGGAATCTGAATTTGCTTTGTTCCTGTCACCAGGAGGTCACATAAACCCCTTCCCCTCTATCTTCATGGAAAATTCAAAAGACTATTTATTTATCCTAAAGGACAACTTTAAGCTTTTGGATCATAGAGAGGTTGCCAGAATAAATTCAATTTAAATTATTCCAACAACCCATGAGAATAAGAATTTTGAAAGAAAAATTAAATCAGGTAAGAACAATAAAGAAATGCCATTGGTTTTGCATGGATAAAGATGGTTTGTCACTTGACCAGCTTTTGATACACAGGGTATTGTGCCAGTCATAGGTATCTTATGTGACTTTGCCAATCCTTAAAGGCCATGAGTCTTCCCTTCTGTGTCTTGTAGGAACCATGGATATGATCAAAGGAAAAAAATGCTTTCAGAATCCATCACTAGACATCACTTCTTTGCAGGTCTTAAACCAGCATCAGTTGGAGCCACAGTCCACAACTGAAGCTCTAAACAGCTTCCCCAAAAGTGGTCCTGGATTTTTAACCTTTTAAACTCAACTAGGTATTGGGGGAAATGCCTTGAGAACCAAAACATTTTTACAAGCCACTCTCAGAATCGCCTAAACATTACTAGACTATCTGTGCAAGCTAGAGCCACCAGTGATACATGTATGCAGCAAAGCGCTGATTGTCACTGTCCCTATCAACCCATTTTCACTTGAATTTGGGAGGGGCAATGTGACATCATTGTAATTATCCCAGATGAGTGGGTTTTATTTAAACATTAAAATTACATAATTTAGATTAATTTTTTAAATATAAAGGATTAAAATATGAAAAAATTTCAAAAAGATAAAATTGTAATGGGAGAGTATAACATTGCACTTTTATCTATGTGGTCACAACAGACATGACATCTTAAAAATAAATGCCTAACTTCTCAGCCTTTTACAACAGAACAGCGGAGTGTTCATTTTCCAAAATTCCTAAGTTGGGGCTAACTTCTGCCTCAGAACAGAGCACTACGCCTTTATTATTCTTTTTATCGTGATTAAAATGTCAGCTGCTGTCATTTATTATATAAAGAATATGGGGGATATTGTTCTGTTATTCTTCAGAAACACACAATTGCTTTTGTCTCTCCCTTTTTATCCCCTCCGTAGGATGGCCCTGCTGGGTGTATAAACAAAATGTCTGGCTTAATTGTTTTATTCCAGTTATAACCTTTTTAAAACAAAGAGTAACGGGAGTTCAGAGAAACAATCTGGCAGGAGTTTGTCCCTGAAATAAGTTGAGAATCAAAAGTGAATTTTTTTAAAATATCAGCCAGTGGAGATCTTTTTTCTTTCCTTGATCCAGAATTTTCCAGGGTTCATTAGAATATAAGATAAACGAGAATAAGACAGTCAGATCTGAGAGAGAACTGAGTAAGCTTGCCTGATTTCCTGACCATGGGCTATGTGCCACGTTGGGCCAAATGTCACTCCCTCCTTTGCTGTCCTTGAGTGGCTCCCATTTACTGGAAGATGTGATTTCAGAACAAAAGCCCTCACACGCAAGCATAAGGTGACTGATCTGGTCATCTCCCATTACTGTTTCCCTCCCTCCACCTCTTCTTTTATTTCTCTTTCTCCCTCTGCTCCCCTCTCTCGATTTTGTATTCCTTCCACTGAACCTTTAATTCTTACTCTCATATTTTAATTTCCAAAGTTCTGTATTCTATGGCAGTTCCCTTTTATAGCATCCTATATTAATTTTATAGATGTACTATCTTCTCTTTTCTTTTTGATTATATTAATGATACTTTCAAGTTTCTTCTTTTCTCCACATTTTTTTTTTTAAAGTCAGATCTCTGGCTTTCTGGTTGGAGCTTTATAAAATGGTTGGTGATTCATGGATGTCTATTCATTTTTTGTTTTTATCTTTATTCTTTTAGAAATAGGGTCTCGCTCCATTGCCCAGGCTAGAGTGCAGTAGCATCATCATAGCTCACTGCAACCTCAACTCTGGGGCTCAAGCCATCCTCCTGCCTCAGCCTCCTGAGTAGCTGGGACTAGAGGTACGCGCCACTTTGGCTAATTTTTCTATTTTTTGTAGAGATGGGGTCTCGCTAAATTGCTCAGGCTGATCCCGAACTCCTAGCCTAAGGAGATCCTTCCACCTTGGCCTTATAGGCATGAGCCACCAGGCCTGGCCTGTTTTTAAGAACGGGATGCTACGAATTTGTTGGAAAGTTTGTGTGCATGAAGGGGACTTGGGTGGTGGGCTTTGAGGTAGGATGATCTGCTGGGATTTTAGGTGGAGGACCCCAAATGTCTGTAGAATCTGTAGATATTTTCTTTGGGATGGTTAGTTTCCTCAGACAGGAATCCTAATCCTTTGCTTGGGAGAAATCTTGCTATTAATATGTTCACAGTGGATAAGGCCTGGGAAGTTTCACTCTTCGGTATATAGGTTTTCACTTAATTCCCTGTTTTCGGTCCATCCCTGCTACTCTCAGCTGTCCTGGTATTGCAGAGCCCCTAGTTGACCTCAAGTCTTCCACTGAGGGCAGCCTGCCTCCCAGGGCGTGCACAGTGAAGAAACAGTCTCTAGGGACCTGGCAGTTTCCCACAAAGACCTGAGCAAATCTTGCTAATCATCATCCCACCAGACACTCCCCACCGCCGAGGTGCCTGGTCGCTCCGATTCCTGGGCCTCGCCATGATTTTGCAACTTGAATCAACTTGCAGCTTGGGCTTCACCAAACCCGCAGGCTCTCAGCTTTTAGTTTCTTGTCATCTGCTAATGAAGTTACTATTTGTTGTTTGCTTTCCAACTTCCTTTCTTCTGTTCTTCCCTATTCTACTTTTCTTCATCCTTGTGAGTTTGAACCTTTTTGGGGGTTCATTTATAGTCACTCTCTTAGCATTTCAGGAAGAAGCAGGGTGGAGAGGGGTTGTTCAGTTTACCGCTTACCCAGAAGTCCTCTCTGCTCTACCTGCAGGCTTCAGTCACCCTACCCTTTCCTTGTTTGCTTTTAGAATGCCTGAGAGCCTCCATGCTGCTATTCCTTTTGCTTGAAACACTCTTTTCTACTCTCTTTATGGATAATTCTATTTATTTTTCCACTCTCAGTTTAAACATCTCTTCCTAACCTAAGGAGATCTTTTTTGGCACACCCCCGGGCTCAGTACGGTTCCACCATCACAAACACACACAGCGCCCTGCCCTTCTGTTTCATTTCTGGATTCACTGACTGAGATGTCTTCCACCTTTGCCACTGTCCTCAAGGGGTCTTGGGTTAGATGAATCATCACAAATCTATTCCCCCAAAAGCGCGTGCTCAGCCAGCGTAAAGATCGCCTCCAGTATTGTCTAAGCACTTATTTATCCTATGCCTTTCTTTTTCCTATCCATAATAAGTCATTTCCAAAAGAGAACAATCCATTCCTATTTCATTTATTGACAGCAGTTTCAAAACTTCACATTCCTTTTTTTGTCCATGGGCTGTGCACTTGTCACGCTCCAGCAGGACCGTGCTTAGCTTGGAGCACCTGGCCTACAGTCCCTATTCATCTTCTCAGCCATGGCTGTCGTAATTCATAGAGCAATGCCAAGTCCTCTTTTACCCAGTTCTACCTTTTATCACCGATTCCTATTCATAAAGGAAGATGAGTTTCCAGCTCTCTGGGATTTTTTTTTCACAAATACAACCTGACTCATTAATGATAATTTTCCTTGCCTGGCATTTGAGCTCAGACACACTCACTCCAGAATAACAAAGCACACAGGAATCTGAATCCTTCGACAGTCCAAGTGCCATACCCCTAACCTGGAATAGAAAAATAGATGCTAATAAATTCAGGGTCTTAAAATGTGAATTATAGACATTTCACACTTCGTGGCAGCTTCATGCTGAAGAAATAGCTTAAAACTTAATTACGATGCTCGTCCCTTCTCTAAGGGCAGATGACATTCCTCAGATAGATTTTTGCAAATGACATCTGAGGAATAGAGTTGAGAAGCTAATTAGTTATGCATGATGGAGAATATTGACTGTGTACTGATTAAAGGAAAAGTCTTGACACCCCTCCTAATATGACGCATCTATTAGTGTATGGTTTTCCCTCTGGTCCTCATGGAAAGCTCTTTGGGAAATGATGAAAACGCCATTCAGCTTTTGAATGCAGATGTATGTAGAAAATGTGCGTGATGAGTAGAATTGAGATGGAGCACAGAAGGCATTAGGCTTTGTCCGATCATGTACCCCAGCAAATGACTGGGATGTGCTTTGGTGACCATTCGTGAGACACACGACCATAACGGATTGGACATGGCCCACTGTCGGCACTTGGGAAGCTATTACAACATGTTCAGTATTTCAGTGGCTCTTTCTAAAGCTGGACATCAGAAGAGGGTGATCAATGGATGGTTCTGTCCCCTTTTACACAATAATCCTATCACAGTGACTAAGTTAAGTGAACGAGTAAAGACACAAACCCCTCTCTTTATGCAAGGAATGATATTCTTACAAAAAAGAGAAGTTTGCACTTTATTCCAAGGACTTAGATTGGCTCAGGAGTGAGGGAGACCGAACCAAAAGTGAGACAACTTCATAGAAGAAGGCAATTTCTAATGGTCAGAGTGGTCAATTCCTCCCTTGAGAGTCATGAGTGTTCCATCACTGACAGACTCCAGGCACGGGAAGGACTGTCACAGAGATGTGTCAAGCATGAGGAGGAGGGATGATTTCATCTAAATGATGTTCAGGTCTGCTCTCACATGAAAATTCTAAGACTCAGGCTTCCCAGTCCTGCTCAACAATATGATTTAACCAGGGACCTCTCATTAAGCTTAAATTCCTTGAAAAGTTCTATTCATTGAACAGTTGAAGGATAGGATCTGTGACCAGCATTGATTCCTTTTTATTCCTTACACTATGGGTGTTAAGAGAACAACTCACATTCTTATAGTGGTTTGTAAATTTCAAAGCATTTTCACAAATACTGCCTCAGAAACTTCCTACAGCCAGATAGGAGGCATTGACTTTATTCCCATTGTACAGATGAGGAAACCGAGGGGTTACTATGAAACCACTCCTGTTTGGCGTAATAAAAAGGTCATACCCTTTCTCATAACTCAGTAAGATTTCAAGGGGTTAGTGAGGGAGGCAGAATCTCTGTGGCTGCACATGGTAAAAATTAGAAGCAGAGATCTGGCTTCAGACTGCTGGATCCTGGATTCACCACCTCCTAGAGCGTGACTCTGGGCAAGGTTTAAAAACCTCTTTCTGGCTCAGTTCATTCATTTGTGAAAAAGAGGTAAGAACAGCACCAACCTGAAAAGGACCTTTTTGAGAGTGAAATAACATGGTGTATATGAACTACTTCAAACATTACCTAGAACAAAAATGTTAATTTCAGGGGCTTTGTTAAGGAAGCAACAGAATGTTACTTATTCTTGAGAATGGCTGAGGAGTCAGTCCCAGTGATTGTGTAATTTGCCTATATATGCCTTATAGATAATGGTCAGCAAGAAGTTAATAGCCTGTTCTGTACAGCTCAAGATAATCGAAACGACAAGAAAACAAGTGTGAGGCAATTCATTTGCCAGGTTGATCCCCAAATTAAAAGTGAACTTTAGCCCTGCTTTTGAAGTGTTCTTATAGCGAAGGTATTTGTCACTGTATGAAGGTATGAGAGAGCCCAGTTCTCCTAAGGAGAGGTAAACTGAGAAACATAAGCCCTACACAGGCAGGGTGAAATGATGTGCATTGTGATTATGAATTTTGAAAGAGCTTTTGAACTTTTTTCTAGGTTTAATTGTAGTATGGTGAAGAATGGAGGTGGTAGCATTGCCTAAAAATGGAGGGGGGATAAGGCATTTAAGTATCAAATGTTTCAAAATCTAATTCTAACACTTATTGTGACAAAAATACCCTCCTTCCTGACTCCTTCAGCCATTTGTAGGGGGAGTGGGGGATGGGAGTTAAATCCAGCTGCCTGGAGGACCAGACCAAGCAGAAAATCTCAGAAACAAGACGCCTTGTCTGGTCACATTTTCTCTCCTTTGCTAACTGCTGCCAGGAATCAATAGCTCTCTCCTTACTATAGCAGGAAAATGAAATTACACATTAAACTCTAATGAGATTTTGTTTTAATTTTTCAAATTGAATATTTTGTATCATCCTAGAGATTGCCCATTTATTTTTACATACATTCATAAAGTTTTTGGTCCTCCATTGAATCGTACCCTTGTGAGTGATGTTGTTCTCCTCCCCCGGAAGCCAAGTGGATACCTATTTTTCACAAGGCTTGGATAGATTTTTTTTTAATCTCATAACCACAGGTTTCTGCCATTGAACTCTTACTTCCTGCCTATAACCTATTGCTGGGCCAGATTAACCTGTAAGATATAGTGGCTGCTGTGATTTTTCCAGGAACATTAATTCTTCTTGGTAATAACAGGTAGTTAGACTCCCCTATGGCCATTAAAAGCAAAGCTCAGTAGTATTTTTCAAAGGGCTGGTGTCACTTGCACAGACACTGCTAATGAGGTCTGGTGGATGAATATGCACAGTCAAAATGCTGGTTCCATGGGCTTTCTGGGACAGCACTCGAAACAGGTTGAGGGATTTTAGACTGGGACCTCCAGACAAGGTAAGCAGCACCAACCCTTTGGCTTACCAACGCACTTGCATCCCACCTGACACAGCCTAGCAAGTAGGGAAATGGCGAAGCAACCTCAGAGTGCCATTTCACAAGTCAAAGCCATCCAAAAGGCTTTGAGGTGACATTTTCTGCCAGAGTCTATACATTTCAGCTGAGTAGGGCTCTGGCTAGACTTGCCAGGCTAAATACATAAACATAACCCAAATGAATGCATTCTTTCTACACATATTTGAATGCAATGTGTCTGGCATATGTGCTAGTAATACCGTGATCAATAAGACAGATGTGGCCTTTGCCCTCATCGAGTCTGTGTTCCAACAGGGGACCCGCCTTGAAAACCCAGGCAAAGGGATTAGCATTTATCAGGCACATCCCTGGACCTGGAACCAACCTGGTTCCTTTATGTATCTTATTTAATCTTCACATCTTCATGTCATTTAATCTTCACATCAGGAATCCCTCCACTGGGAGAAGGCCCTATACTCATCCCCATCTTACAGATGAGAAGCCAGAGACTTGCAGAGGTTCAGGGACCTGTAAAAGAAGGTTAAAGTAGCCAGGGAGAGAAAAATCTCATATATGCCTAACTGTAACCTAATTCTTCCTGCTAAACCCTACCACCATGCAAAAAGGATCTGCTCTCAGGACAGAAGGGATCTCAGTGTCATATTGCATTTCTTATGCTGGAAGTTGAATTCATTTAGAGAGGCTTTCAGACTTTCTGATTAGGAACACAGCAAGAGAAGCCTGAAGTTAAGCTTTCTACCTATTGCTTCCCTGATAATCTGCTACAAGAGAAACGTCTGTTACTACAAACACAGTCACACCATGGGAAAAACATGTAAAGGCAGAGATGAACAAAATTTACTTTTCAGTTATATCCTCTTAAACTTTGGGCTTTATTTCAGAAGAGAAACTTGATAGAGCTAACCAGAAAGAGTAAAACACTTATCTTCATGGCCTTTCGCATCATGTAATTATTCATTTGCTCACTTTATTGTTCATCTCCCTTATTGGGTTTTACATGCTACATCAGTGATTCTCAGCATTTGTTTTGTATTGGAGCTACCTGGAGAGTTTTAGAATAATCCTGATTCCTAGTCCACATCTCAGAACAATTAAATCAGAGTCTTTAGAGGTGCAGCCTAGACATTGGTATTGCTTAGGGTGTGGCCAAGGTTGAGAACTGGGTTCTTTTTGTTTGTTTGTTTGTTTGTTTGTTTCGAAAAAAAGTCTCACTCTATTGCCTGGGCTAGAGTGCCGTGGCATCAGCCTAGCTCATAGCAGCCTCAAACTCCTGGGCTCAAGCGATCCTCCTGCCTCAGCCTTCCGAGTAGCTGGGACTACAGCCATGCGCCACCATGCCCGGCTAATTTTTTCTATGCTTTTTTTTAGTTGTTTGACTAATTTCTTTCTATTTATAGTAGAAACAGGGTCTCGCTCTTGCTCAGGCTGGTCTCAAACTCCTGAGCTCAAGCGATCTTCCCACCTTGGCCTCCCAGAGTGCTAGGATTACAGGCGTGAGCCACCACGCCCGGCCAAGAACTGGGTTCTAACAGGATGGGTACTATGTCACGTGCTCTCATCAGCAAACACCCCGATATTATAAACTGTGAAACAGTGCCTCGCATACAAGTAAACACTCGGTAAATGCTTGTTGGGTAAGCAGATTGGTGGAGAGGGAGAAGGATGGGAAAGTGAGTAAAGAAACCAATGATTATTAATAGTTATTGGAGTTAAGTTCTTAGAATAACTATCATTAGATAATTATTTACAGTGGAACTTATTAAAGTTCAGATTCTATATATTACTGTACCCAAAAAAAATCATTAGGGATTTTAGATAAATATATAAATATATAAAAAAAGTGAACAGCAAACTGCAGGATACGCACAGCATCTAGAAGTGTAATTCTGTTTGCCTTCCTAACTATGCATTCATCTCCGATCTTGGCACACTCCCAGCTTGCAGGCAGCCGTTACATCAAAGGTAATGGTTCATTACTATTTCTTCAGTGAATCATGTTTGTCTGAAGGAAGCAAAGATAACAAAGAGGAAATTATAGTTTGTGTGGAGTGATACGATTGCTTGTAAACCAAGCGGTAAAAGAGAAGTGTGCGTGAGCCATTGAGAATTCCCTGTCTGTCCTCCAGATGCAGTAAATGAGCAGAGTGAGCAGTTGATGCCCTATTCACATTTTAACTGGAGCGGGGGAGGGGGGAGGACGCTTAGTATCTTTCACACCTGGGGAAACCCACAATTTCCTTGTACAGGGTTGATTACACCCCTGGATAATTCGGTGGAATACCAATGCCACATTGGGCACATCAATTCTTTATTCTAGTTCTGATTCACGTAAAAGTTCAAGCATGTCTGCACATATAATAGGGAGCAGTGGAAAGACCAGAGGAATAAGTAGCATGTGTATGGATTTCTGTTGAGGGACCCAGTACAGCTTTGTCAATATGTTACTTACATGTCAGCCTAGATTATCCTCTCCTCTAACATCTACCTAGAAGTGATTGTTGCAAAACCCTTTTTGACGGGTGGTGGGAAGCGTAATGCTCTTCCTGAGGACCTCCTTTTAGTTGCATGATCGACTGATTTTGAACTTCTGTTCTGTCCACGTATTCAGTTTAAGACCGAGCACCACCACTAGACCACAGATCACCTTTGTTTAAATGAGGAAAAGACACCCCTGTCTGGGGTCACTTTACTTCCATCTGTCAGAAAATTGTCATAACGTCGTGATTTTGTTAGAACAAGACACTGACTGCAATATACTGGAAAATTTGAATAAACACACAGATCTATGATTTGAATGACCCCTACACACACACACACACACACACCCACACACCCCACCCTTGGTCAATGCACAGCCTGCATGGAGTCCCTGAAAGAACTCTCTGTCCTGCTCAGATGGCCATCTGATAGCACATTGAGTGGGATTTGGAACTCAGCATTTTTCACTTAATTTCCACCAAAAAGACTACTCATGCACGGCTCTGAAGTATACAGATTTTACTACAATTTTGAGAAAGCAAAACAAGCTAAAATTCAATAGTAAATACTCTTCTTCCCCAAAGTTTTCAGGCTACTTTACCTGGTACTCTGGCTTCCCTAGCAGTCTTTCCTTCCTTCCTTGCTTCTCTTCTTCACCTTCTCCTCCTAACCCCCAGGTTTCTGGATTATTTTTTATGAGTATCAGTTTAGTTTTCTTCTCGGTTACTTAGGTTCCTACAGATCCAGGCCTTAGGGTCTTACGTTTTCCTTGAGCTGCAAATCAAAGTATTTTCCCCAAACAAAGAGAATTCCTTCCCTAAGAAAAGCGTCTGGGGCAAACATTCTGAGTTTTCCTTTAAATATTGCTATAAATATTCATACTGTAATTAGGAGTTGTTCAGTGTGGCAACTTGTTTCTGTCTACTAAACATTTTGTAGGCTGCAAATGGGAAGGAACCATTAAAGGAGAAGAATTCATGGGAATTGGAGATGTAAATGATCCTTGGATATTATCTGGTTCAATTCTGTCATATTACAAGTGGGGAAACTGAGACCCAGAGCAATGGCATGACCTGCCTCAAATCACACAGCTAAGTGGGGTGGTCGGCACTGGAACCAAAGTCTCCTGACTCTCAGGCCTGGATATTTTCTGGTACTAGACTGACTGTTACACCATTTACTCTCTACTTTCTATTTGGATCACAGGCCAGCCTGGTCTCATGAATCTTGGCATTAAAGTCAGACAGTCCCAACGCTATCACTTATTACCAGGCACTTAACCTCTCTGAGCTTCTGTTTTACTATTTGCAAAATGAGGATACTAATACCAATATGTAAGAAAACCCAGGTTGAAATGCTCTGTTTGGGTTTTGGAAGGCTTGCCAGAGGTTTCACAGTCCTGTCCTTCATCCACTCAACTAGTAAGTGTATCTTATACGTGCTTAGATACTAGTAATGCAAAGATGAATAGCTATGGTCCCACCTCAGGGAACACAGCACCGAGTAAGTGTGAAAGTCAGTTTTATAATAGGCCTATGTGAAAAGGGAAAATAGAGAAGAAAAGATGTGCATGCTGTGTCTCAAGGATGAGTAGAAATTCACCCAAAAAAAGAGAAAAAGGTGAAAATACTTCAGTAAGGGGATGTAGCAGTACATGGTGCAACAAGAAGACATAAAAGTACATGCATGATATGTTGAAAGTATGATGAAATTTCAACAGAGCGTTTGGGGCAGAGGGTGACAGCAGATGGCACTGGAGAGGTGTGTTAGGGCAGGATGAGAAAAAGACTCACATGTCTTGCCTATAAGTTTGGATTTTAACCTATAGATGATAGGGGAGAACAAACGTCATCACACAATAAAGGAAACTCTACCATATTAATGGTTAGAATTATTTTTAAATCTTTTGCTGTTATCCATGTTCTTGACTTGATTTCAATTTATGGTTACTTTACTAAAATGAAAAATACTCCAGTTCTAAGCTGTCCATCTGAAAATGGATTACGTCAAATGAGGCCGCCAAATCACATGCTGTCATGAAGGTGAAAATGCAATCTCGGCAGGCTTTTATTTAATTGAGGGCTAGCATAATGAAGGAGTTCACTGTAGCTAAAATAGTGTGTTCTCAGCCACTGGATTTAATGAAAACCTGTGTAGAGTCTATGTAAGAAGGGTTAAAAGCTAGGTGCATTTTCCATCTGGTGCATTTCTCAGGACTTACTAAGGATCAGATATGACATATGTCACTTATTTGAGGATTTGTAATTTAAAAAGGAAAAAAACATAATGCAGAAGGCTGTGTAATGAAAAATAATATCATATATATATAGCTGTGGCAATGTTACAGTTGTTGCCAAAGCTATAATGGCATAAAAACACATAAGTAGTAAGTTTACAGATGTCCTTTTCTTTGAGAAATAAAATTCAATTTTTCTCTCATATGGTGTTACAGACACCTGAAAATTTTAAAATGAAATTTTAGGAGGCATCAGTAGAAGTGTCCATCCATGTTAAATAGCTTCGAATGTGGGAAAGTAGCAAGAACAGAAATCTTTGGGGAAAACTGTTAGGCTGGAATAGTTTTTTTTTTTTTTTTGAAAAAAAATCTGTTGGCTTTTGCTTGACTCCTCTTCTCCAAAAGCAAACTGTATAAATGCAAAAATCTTTTCGGGTTCTGCCAAAAAGGCAGTATACTTCAGACTTGCTTTAGAGTTTAACACAGTGACCAAGACAAAGACAAAGAATGTGATGTGGATAAGGAACGTCAGAGTTCCAGGCAGAAAACTAATTGGAAATGTAGGGAGAACCCAGCACGTCCAGTGGTGAAGAGAGACTGGAGGACATTGTTGGATCAGCAGGGCTGGGTTCTCGGAGGCTTTTGGTATGAGGGCCCGAGGACTGAGGCAAGCTTAGTTTACACTTGAGAGCTCTTAATAATGACTTTGGGCGCAGCATCAGCGCCGATGGTCTCCAAAGCGTCCACGCAGATGTACACGGACACACAGCAGATTAATGGGAAGTAAGCAAAGCTGATGCCAGTGTTTCCCAGCCCTGGGGCCCCATGCCTGCTAGCCCAACATACTAGCCCACATGCACACCGAATTTAACTTAGAATCCCCAAGAAAGCAAAAGATATTAAAACGGTTGACACATCTCAGTGAAAGGAGGCCAAAGCCTGTGATATAATGCGGAAGGGAAAGGCAGGATTCCACTAATGCTTCTCTAACAGCAGAGAGTGGGGGTGTCTGAGTGAGTGACAGCCAGGCACACGTCTTAAAGGAATAGATGCCCAATATAGAGAGATGTTTAGTTCTACCAAGGAACCTCACTGGATTGTAGGAAATATCTGAATGTGGGATTGTTCATTCTGTAAGATTTTACCGAGTTGATAAACTGCATGTTTCCTTCTGTTTTTATTGTACGTTCACTTTTAGGTGTATTTTATTTTTGCTTTATCCCTGGTTAGCCAAAAGCATCATGAAGACAGGGTAACTATCTTTTCTCTCTGTTTTATCCCCGGATGACTAGCATAGTGCCTAACGCAAAGAAGTTAGTAAATATTTATTGAATGAGCCAGCTGATATGGGTAACCCTAAGAGAAGAGATGGGTAATTCTATGGACAAAAATTATATTTTGCTGGGTTATAGAACTTCTCATACTTCATTGTGCCTGACACAAGTTCAAATGCCTTTGCTAGACAAAACAAACACATACCCAAAACAAACAAAAAAACTGCCTGGCAACTTAATTAACAAGAACAACAAAGCTAGCACTTACAAAGCACTAAGTACCCACACTGTACCCTGAGCTGTGGCCTCAGAGACCTGAGTTAAATCCCTGGTTTGGCTACTTAAGGGTCTTGTGACTTTGAGCAAATCTCCTAACCTCTCGGATGCTCAATTGCTCTATCCGTAAAGACAAATCATAGTAGATTCATCTCATAAGGACTCTGTGAGGTTTGGCAGACAAAGTACCAGCACATAGAGACATCTAATGTAATAAAATCGCCATTCTAATTCAACAGAAACTTTGGAGAGTTTAAGATTGATTCAGTGAGACTTAATGGAAAAATAAGGCCAAACTGCAAAAGTACCAGCTTGACACATTTCGACTTACTTGTTTATTAGTTGATTGTCTCCTGTATAAAACTGTAAGATCCATAAGCCAGGGACTAAGTTTGCCTTGTTCATTCCCAGGTGGTACTGAGCATAGGGCCTTGCATATATTAATAGAAGGTCATTAGTAAACATTTGATACATCAATGCATGGATGAATGAATAAGTAAATCCCCAGGTAAGGCATCATGAATTGTCAAACTAGTTAGAGTAGTTTATGGTCTACACTGGAGTTCAGCCCATCGAGGGTTAGAGAACCCTTGAAAGGGTGATGGCTTTCTGGGTGAGGAGGATGATGAAGTGAGAACACCATGATGAGAAGGAAAGAGTAATAGTGTTGACTCTCGAGGTCATGGTCATAGATGCTTTCAATGGGGACTGAAAAATAGTCTTTCATGCCCTGAGCCCTGTTTTCTTCTCCTGCGCTATAGACTCCAGTTATGCTAAATTATTTCCAGATTCTAAATGCTTTCCCTTCCCAGTTGGTCTTTGAAGAATCCTCTGCCTGTAACACTTATGTCTCCCAGTTATCTGCAACTCTTCTGATCTTTGGGTCTCAGTTTAGACATCATTTCCCCCTGTAAGGCTTCTACGAACCCCCAGACTGGTTTCAGGCTTTAATGCAATCACAGCGATTATTCACTGTATTGTATTTCTGTGCTCACTTGCTCCTTTCCCCCTAGCAAGCTGGGGAAAGACAGGGACAGTCCCTGCCTCATGCACACTTACCAGCCTCTGACACATCACAGTATTCACTGAATGGATGACACCATTCTGAGATGTCAAGCCTGAAAGAATCACAGGACTGTAGCTGGAGAAATAGGAATAGTTGTGGGGGATGGTAGGGGTTTCAAACTGGATAATTTCAGTCTTTAATTTTCTTTGAAGTAACAGAAAGCCCGATGAGTAGAAATCCGTCGTACGCAACAGGACAGGAGTACAAAGGAGAGAAGGCCGGGCTGCCGGGGATGCCATCTGCAGAGGAGAAAGAAGAACGAAGGGTCAAAAAGACAGACAGACATTTGGGGAACAGAAGGAAGAAAAGGAGCTGACAAAGGAGTGAAATATAGAAGCTGAGAGGGGAAAAAATGCTTCTCAAAGGAGTAGATGGTGTCAGACCCTGTAAGTGGGGGTTTAGAAAGCTATTAAGGGAAAGGGGCAGATGCTAAAAGGAAATGGATAGAGGAATGGAGTCAACTGCTCTGGGGTCCAGGGGCGAGGGCTGGCAGGGCAGGATCTCAAATGCGCTCCTCAGACAAGGGCAGCTGTTAGCTGTCACCCAAGCAAGGGAGACTCAGGCCCATGTAAGACAGTCAAAAGGGAGAGATGGAAGATGGTAGAGAAAAAACTGAAGGAGGTGGGTATGAAACAGAAAGTCACTGGTGTTAACCTATTTTGTCTCTGAATCCTTTTTGTTCCTTATGTTCCTTTCCGGGAGGGAAACAGATTTAGGCATGTGGCCATGTAGGATGCATTAGCAGTTTCCCAAACATCTGATGAAGCAGGCAGCAGAGTGGTTGGAGAGGAGGAGCAGGAAGGCCATCTGCAATCCTGATGAATATTTTTCTGCCTTGGTTCATAGCTCCCAGGGATTTAGGTATTTCTGTAGCCACAGAAACTCCAGCTTGCTTATGTGCTGCCTTGGAACCCTTCCTAAGTTTTCTTCATGCATGCGTAGCTTGTCAAGAAGTTTATAGTACAGTTTTGGCGACCACGGGGATATTGTCATTTTTATTTCAGTGTCTTGGCAGTAACCAGCATCTACAGCACCTACTTAACAAATCTTTATTGAAGCGAAGTCAAGCTGGGCTGATGTTCTTTTATGCCATGAGGCTTAACTTACATGCTCTTTCTTCTAAGTGGATGAGAAACACTTTAGAAAAAATGTTACTCTTCTATGAATTATTAAGGAAAGCAGCTACTATATACTGAACACTGTGTGAAACACTTTATGTGCATTTAATCTTCAAAACAATCTATGAGGTAGGTACTATTTTTAATTCCACTGATAAGGAAACTAAAGCCTGCGGAGGTTAAGGAGTTTATTAATCCAACGTTAGATTGCAAGTAAATGGCTCAGCTGTTATTTGAATTCAGGTTTGTCTAAATCCAAAGACCCCTAGAATAGATTGACTGCTCCTTGCCTCCTTGCACTGTCAGCTCCTCTCTGGTCCTCTCCATAAGGCATGAACCCAGAGAACGTCAGGACTGTGGTCATTTGTAGCACTGTTCTACCTTTTTCCTCCTTTGCCCTCCAGCCCTAGTAGAAGCCAAAGTTGCTGATATGATTAGCACAGACACTGCCGTATTCGGCAGTAGAACCCTGATGGATGGTCTCTCTAGGCAGCCTAGTATCTTGCACACCACAGGTCCCCAGCTGTCTTCATCCTTGAACAGAATCCCTGCTGGACACAGAACAGCGATAGTACCCAATACAAAGCTTACTCAGTCGCTAATAGGTCTGCAAGTGTCTGGGGGAACAAAGCAGCAAGTGATTAGTAAATTTCCTTTAGATCCATCAGATGATTTAAGCAGGGTGCCTCGACGTAACCAATTTGAATAACTCCTTTGAGTAATTGGGGACGGCTCTGCTTGAATCTCTGATCAGCTTTGCTTTCAGGAATTCTCTAGGCAAAGCCAGAGCTACAAGGGAATTTGATCTTGAAGACTTCACAGGGCTCGTCCTTAAAGCTGACCATTTCTTCTCTCATCGTCAGCCTCTGTCAGGATGTAACAGCCGTGGCTGTGATTTATGAACGTGTCTGATTCCCTCTGGGGGCAGTCCCGTTTTTCAAGGATATCCCATGCTCCATGCAGCTCTTTGCACAGTAGCGTCCATAAGCGGCACCTGCTCCAGCAATCAGCAGTTCCAGATATGCTCACGCCTCACCAGACAATGCCACAATCTCCTGGGAACTGGCACACAGAGGACTAATGGATTTCTAGAAATACGCTACTGTGACAAAGTAAGAAGACAGATTGGGGGGGCGGGGGAAGAAAGCAGAGCAGGCCAGGGGCTGAAGAACATGGAGACAAAATTCCAGGAAATGAAGCCACGCAATAGTAGCACTTAACAGGACTATGGCCTCTTGATACGTCCCTCCTACCCAGCAAGAGGAATTAGCATTTGCACAAATGAGGGATCTCAAGGACTGAAATGGCCTCAGATGGGGATGGAGCCAGTCTGCAAATCAGCAGAATTAAAAAAGTTTAAGTTTAAAAAATTTTCCAGTGAAACTTTCCTTGCTTGCCATCTTTTCATTCCATGTTATTTTCTTTTCCTCTTTGAAAACCATTTAGCAAGGATCCTGAAACAGAACAAAGAGAAAAGGGGAGGCGAGCAAGCTCTGTATTGGAGGTAGAAAATTCAACTTGGGTTGGCTTTATGTCACTGAACTGAATAGCTATCTGAGACTCTCTTTCCACAATTTTAAATGGGCCCCAAATGTCACTGCTATCAAAGCTGCACATGAAGAAGACAGGAGATAATGTGCCCAGTAGAATAGGCAGGCACAGCCAGGAAAACGTGCAACACTTCCATTCACCACCCTCCTTTCCCTCTGCATCGACTCCTGTCGTAAATCGCTATTTGCTGACAAGCTGTACTTATAGGAACCCAGTGCTGGTTCCAGCACGAGAGAAACATGCCATTTTCCTAGTGCCAGGGAACGTCAGCCTTGCTCATCCCAAGCTGACCACCATGTCGCTGGCCGGTGGAGGGAGGAAAGATGGTAGTCATCATTCATCACAGGCTCAATTCCCAGATACGCACTTCAGCAGCGTCAGTGACTGAAGGAGAGACATTCAGCTCCTCTAGGAAGCACAAGAAATTCTGCTGACACCTACACCAGCCCTTCTCCATGCCCCGACACCCACCACTGTCTCCCTGCAGAGCAAGGGGTATTGCAGACCACTGCAGGCTTGAATCGCCTTGATAATCATTTTGAAATGTTTGCTATTTTCAGCCTAGTAGCTGGCCACCTATACATATTTGCTATTTAAATATTTGTTGAATGAAGGAGTGACCGAATGGATTTTCACCAAATAGATTTATCAGCTAGGATGTTCATAGTAGGCACTGTCTGCAGTGGACTTTCATTTGATCTTCACAACAACCAAAAGCAGCAGCTACTCTACCTGTATCCTCTTACTTGGGGTTCCTTGGTAGTAAACAACAGAAACTCATTTGGGCTTAATTACCTAAAAGGGGATTTAAAAAAAAAAAAAAAAACAAAGCAGGAGTTTCCACAATCAATAGAAGTCTGGGAAATGGACTAGAAGGCAGGAAAAAAGTTAGATAGCTTTAGGAGGCCAAGTAGGCATTCTGGGAACCACAACTGTCCAATCACAATGAAGAAACTCCAGTTGGTTTTTGTCTCCTTCCTGCTCAAGAGTGATGTCCCAGGCAGAGTGTGCCAGATTGTCCCAAAGTGGGTTCTATGCCCACCCATTGGCCCCAAGAGCGTGGTCCCAGATTACAGCTCTATTGGACTATATTTGGTGAGGAGAAAAATCCCAAAAGGAAATCTGCAAAGAAGGAGAAATGGATGTTTGACAGCCAAATAGCACATCAGGGTCTACCTTATCTCCTTTATGAATAGAAGCACCGACGATCAGAGCTTAATGGATTTCTTCAAAGTTACACATAGGGTGCTTTAAAAAGTGACTCAAACCTGGGTTTTCTAGTCCCAAATTCCACATTCTTTCCTATACCACAGTCATATAATGTGTCCATTGAGACCTTGAAACAAGCCACTAGATGCAGTGTACTACTCCAGATTGGATGTTTAATTTAAAAAAGAATATAGGGGGGAAACTGGTAAAATCCAAATAAAGTCTATAGTTTAGTTAATAGTATGATACTAATGTTAATTTCTTAATCTTGACAAACATACCATGATTATATAAGATGGTACTATGAGAGGAAGCTGAGTGAGGGGTACATAGGACCTTTCTCTACTATTTTTAGAACATTTCTCTAAATCTAAGATTATTCCAAATATATGTTTAAAATGTCAGGTCAATAGCTCTCTTTGGACTTCTTTGGGACAAAGTGAAACATATTTATTGACAGTCTTCTGATGCAAGGCACTATGTAATTCCCAAAGATCTTGAAATCCCAGCCTTTGTACGAAAGGGAGCAATAACCTAGAAAGGACAGTATCATACTTAAAAGGATATGCCAGATAGCATCATACTCAGAAATCTTGGAGGAGGGAAGAGAAATTAGGGGGCAGAGTTATAGGAAAAGTGATATCTGAGTTCATCATAAAGGAGGATGAAATTTGGATCTCCAAGGAGAAGGAAGTAGGAGCATAATCTCTGGATCATAGAAGAATGAGACTGAAATTGTAAATGAAGTGGGTACATGAAAGACCCCACCATCCACACTGAGAATTTGGGATTTCCTCCTCTCTGTTGGTGGTTGCTTAAGGTCTTTAGGGCTATTCTTGGAAAGGACTCTCTGACTTGATATGTAGGAAAGATTCTGAGCAGAGAAGCCGGAGGCAGGAAAAGAGGCAGGAAGATTGTTCAAAATTCAAGGTAAGATACAATTCAAATCAGCTGGGTGTCCTAAGCATGGGAAATAGTCATCAGTGAAAGTCTGTGTTTGTCCAAACATCCAGAATTATCTTATAGAGCTGTCAAACACTTGCTGGTATTGCAACCTAAGAAACCAAAGTAGATCTGGAATTTGACTCATGGCTTGTCTATAATATTTTGGTAAAAAGTTACCTAAGTATCCTTTTCATTGAATGAAATGGCTGTTATTATTTTCAAAACATAATTTATATGTTTAAAACATGACACTTTAAATATACATTTAAATATACATTTATCTTCCAGGCACTGTCCTAAATGCCTTACAAATATTAATTCATTTAATCTTAATCTTGTACACACTTAAGAGGCAGATACTCTATGATCACAGTTCTGGATGAGAGAACAGGGGAACCAGGGAGTTTAGGCAACTTGCCTATGATTACAGAGCTATAAATAGTAAGGACAGAGCTGAGAGTCAAACCCAGGCAGCTTGGCTGAGTCCAAGTTCTTGATCGTGGGGATCCATAATGTTCCAGACAGGGGCAGATAACAGAGTAATTTGGTGTTTTAACAAAACATGGCTTCCAGTACACTGAAGCTCTCTCTGTCTTATCCAACAAAACTTCAGAACTCTCTGATGTTCCATTTGGTAGATATTACTTTTTCTACTCAAATTGTCTTCAAAACCAGATATGTCCAGTAGCTACAAGAAGTTCAGGCATGTCACACAAAGACCTTGAAGAGAGACCTGAAGGGGAACAAGTGAATTTAGAGCTCACGTTTGCTTTTCATTAATCATTTGTTCTTCACATTATTTACCCTGTCAGGGAGATAGGGCACATGCTCTGATTACCTTCAGAAGTGACCAGTGAACCCCACATCCCCAGACTTTATAAAAGAACGGTGTGAACTGACCTCTGAACCTTCTTTACACTCTCCACAATAGTTTAATTTCTACCTTGAGAAATGGTTAGAAAGATGGAAATGAGAAAATATTCTTACCTTTAAGAATATTTGGAGGCAGTTACACATTTTACGTTGAATAATCAAAATGTTGGGAGCATCAGTACATCTCAACATAGTGTAGTAACGAAAAGGAGATGGTTTAGAGGCAGAAGGACCTGACCTCTAACTGTTTGGTTGCCTCTGTGCTTGTCACTTTTCTCTGGTCTTGTTTCCTCATTAGTAAAATGGGAAGGGTAGACTCTATCAGAAATAGATTGACAGCCTGTTGATGCTTAGTTTAGAATATAGATAGTGATTTGGTTTTCTAATTTGAATTAGCTGCCAATATTTAAAAGTTGGTGGATTTCATATGTTTTCTGGACCCCCATTCTTACATGGCAAGAATTGGGGATCTCCCAACAGAGCCGCTGCCTTCAGAAAGGATGGATGGTGTGTGATTCTCCCCACCCCCCACTACTCCTCATTATCTCCTTGATAAGGAGGCAGAGAGGGTCAGTTGCCATTTATCATTGTACGTGCAATGACTTCTGACATATGTTACTCTTACATGTCTTGCCTGGGCCCTGGAGACATTTGCAATTGCAAACCTAGATTTTATGAACTCTTAAGGTCTAGAAGGTACTGTGGTTGTCTGGTAAAATATAACATCTGAAATGGCTAAGATTGCAATACGTTGTCTAATTAAAGTTTTCCAACAGTGGAAGCTTTGGAGTCTAAACCGCAGGACTCACCTTCTCACCCAGGTTGCTGTAATTTCTAAAGGAAACACTGACTCCTGGATCTGGGAGTGCGTTCTGTTTAATCACGTCGGCCCCGCCTTTGCCTTGCGGTAGTATGCAGCCATTCATTCACGGAGGGTTTTTGCAAACTTCTTGGGTATTGCCATTCAAATCCGTACTATAGCCAACTAGACTATTTGGCCACTGCTTTATCACCGCCTATTTGTATAGTCCTTTACGATTTTCAAAATTCTCTTCTAAATACCATTTACTTTTCACACTAACCCCAACAGAGAGATAGAGCAAATATCGTACCCACTTTACAAAAGTGGGGGGAAAAATATGATATTAACAAAGGTTTTTACACGTCAGTCTTTTTCCTTAAAAACCAGATCCTGGTGTTTTGGTTTTAAAGTTATTTCCTAAATGCAAAAATAAAAACATGTTTATTTAATTAAATCATCATTCTCCAAAGCCTACAGACTTCCAGACTACATTATTCTCCTTCCCCACTGAGGCATAATTGAAGATTGATACGATACATTTTATTAATTAGGCCCGTCTGGTTTTCCCACAGAGAGAAAAGGAATGGATCATCTTTTATGGCAGCTGATTTAAATAAAAATCCACTTGGATTTAGCCTTTTCATGCTGGTGCTATACCGAAACGACCAGGATGTGAAATATTTGCCTTTATCTTATTCTCCGAGAGAAAATGTGAATCATTGTAGCAAAATATATTCTTTCTCAGAGCACTGAGTAACTGACAATTAGGCAGGATTTCTGTGTTCTCTTCCCCAGTAACTGCAAACAATCAAAACAAGTCCGGTGAGATCTTGAGAAGGAATACAGACGGGCGAGTGACCTCTCCTGGACTTCAGAGGACACTGTGTGTGGGAGGGGGGTTGATTTTATGTGTAAACATGGCTGAGCCGCAGCACCCAGATAATGGGTCCAACATTATTCTAGATGTTTCTGTGGAGGTATTTTTTTAGATGAGATTAACATTTGTAACAGCAGACTTTGAGTAAAGCAGATTAGGTCCCGTAATGTGGGTGGGCCTCATTCAGTGAGCTGAAGGCCTGAATAGGAAAAGACAGGGGAGGGGATTCTGCCAACATACTGCCTTGGGACTTGAATGGCAGCTCTTCTTCAGCCAGCTGGCCGGCCCTGCAGAGTTTGGACTTGCCAGCCTGAATGCACCAATTCCTTAAAAGAAACCTCTCTGTCTATACATATGTGTGTGTGTGTGTATGTGTATACACACACACATCCTATTGGTTATGTTTCTTTGGAGAACTCTGACTAATATGGCCTATGTACACATGAGTGCACACGTGTGTGTGGTCTGTGTGTTATATCTTATAACAATTATAACTGCAAATTTCTGTAAAGGGCAAGTCAGTAAACATTTTAGGCTTTGAGAGCCGTATGATCTTTGCTGCAACTATTCCACTCTGTTGCCTTCAGTGTTCCAAAGCATCCATGGACAAATTGGCATGGCTGTGTTTCGATAAAATATTTGATTTATAAAAATAAGTGATAAGTCAGATGCGGCCCACAGGCCACAGTTTGCCAACCTCCGCTGTCCAAAATAGTCATAGCACATTTATTGGCTGGTAGATAAAATACTGAGGATCTTCCACATACTCGAGTCTTTTATGGCACGTAATATGTACGCATTTCAACCACAACTCAAACATACAAGATATATAATGCCTTATTTTTCTGTACCAACTTAACATCTAATTCCAGCTCTCATTCCACCAGACTGAAAAAACCTAAACCCTATAATGTCCCCAGGGCTTATCTTGTCCATGTGCTACTTGAGGTCTTCTGTCCATGCTGATACCCAGAGAGGTGTTCATTGTCACATCTGGTCCGTAGTCACAGGTCACCACTGAGAGACTCCTCATTCTTTCCTGCAAGGCTCCTTCACGTCCAGACATGCTTTGTATTCTCTGCATGCTGCTCTCGATAATTTTTCTGTTCTTCCATCACATGGATGATGGACACATAATGCATGTGTGACCTACCCACTAATATAACAGTTTAGGGTTTTATTTCTATGGGATAAAAACTGATGGGAGCAACAAAGGAGGTGTTTTTCCCTCTTAAGCCTGAAGACAGAGAAAGGGGAGGAGGTTATAACTAAGATTGGGCATTTGGTCGTCTTCTCAGAATCTTTATTTTTTTGAGCGGTGTGTCATGAAGGCTTTCTCTGGGCATCGTGCTCGTCCACAGTTGCTGTTATAATTTACCTAGCTCTGCTGTCCTGCTGCTTTCTCTGCTTGTGTATAAATTAGAGAGCATCTTTCAACTTGGTGGGGGAGCTTTAGTCTAACACAGGAACAGCAAGATGGCAGTCTGTGTGGGACAACTTAGAAACATCATTGCAGCTCGGATAGGATGTCCCACCCTCTCTAGGCATGAAATCACTCACCGGAACAGGACCAAGTAGAAAGAGAACTTATTTGCAGGACCAGAAATTTCTAACCAGGCTAGAAGGAGGGATAAACATGTTGAGAAGTGAATGAATACTTCTGTCGTGACTGCCTCTTCCCTTTCTGTCTGTTCCCTCCCTAACGGTTCCCACGATGGTCTCACATGGTCACCAACTCAATACCCCAAGACTAGCTCTAAAAATATGCCAGCCTTTTACCAAAATATAACTATCAGTTGGAAGGAGTCTCAGAGGCCACATGGTCCAACCTGCTACTAAAGCAGGTGTCTTTTGCACAGTACTCTAAACAGATAGTACTCAGCTTGTTCTTTGTGCATCTCTAGCAGTGAGTACTCATTACCGCAACAGACAACTGATGTCCCTGTTGGCTGATGACTCAGAAAGTTTGCTTCATAGAAGCAGACTCTGAAAGCACACAGCTGTGGAGTCTAGCTGTGGAGTCAGGAGCCTTGGAGTCTGGCTCTGCTCCTGACCAGCTAGCTAGGTGCCCTTGGGCAGGTTACTTAAACCTCTCAAAGCCTCATTTCTCTATCTGTACAAAAGGGAAGTTAGTAATATCGGGCTTATTATATTATGAAGCTTAAATGAAAAATATATACAAAGCATTTAGTGTGTTGCCTGGCCCATAGGAAATAGCCAATAAGTGATAGCTTAAAAGTCAAACAAACCAAATAGTTCTTAAAAGGTTCTGAAGCCAGGTGCAGTGGCTCACGTGTATCTGGGAGGCTGAAGCAGGAGGATCATCTGAGCCCAGGAGTTTGAGACTAGCCTGAGCAACATAGTGAGACCTTATCTCTATAAAACATAGAAAGAATTAGCTGGGCGTGGTGGTGCTCGCTTCTAGTCCCAGCTCCTCAGGAGAATGAGGCAGGAGGATTGCTTGAGCCCAGGAGTTGGAGGTTGCAGTGAGCTATGATGATACCACTGCACTCTAGCCAGGGCAACAGAGTGAGACTCTGTCTCAAAAAAAAAAAAAAAAAAGAAAGAAAGAAAAAGAAAATATATATATATTAATATTCTAAGACTGACATGACATTTTCAGATAAAGGTCAAGAACAGAATAAGCTACAGGTACTGTGATTGTCAAAGTCGAACCAATATCTAATTCTGTGTGTATGGCATGCTGTGACTCTATCTGGATTTGAAATGACGTCCTGTGAACTCATTCTCCATCAAAAAGACTTAAGGATCAGAAATTACGAAGCAGAGACTCTGTTACATGGGAAATAGCTTGATAACTGTCTAGGAATAGAGAGCGTATTTATTTCTGGGAATCACAGCATAGACTGGGGTACTCTATTTTCTTAAGAGGGAAAAGTGGAGCAGGAGAAGGGAAAAACTCTCTGGGGTCCTGTCTGTGCCTCTTGGTCATCATGCTTTGGCAAGCCTGCTGGTTAGTACCACAATTACCAGTGAATACCACTAGACAACACAGAGTCAAACAGATGCAATGTGTGTTGTTCCAGTGATTGACACATGAAGGCCCTGACTTCACCACAGTGCAATATATCAATGTAAGAGAATTGTACTTGCACTCCATGAATATATACAAATAAAAAATAAATGGGGAAAAATGAAAATTTTTTAATAAAGATGAAAGGGCCATTTCTTTATTATAAGTGCCTGCATGCAGAGTTTGATGACTCCAATTGTGATTTCAATTCATTTTTTTTCCTATTTCTAAAGCTTGAAATTGCCCAGCTCATCAAAGTGGTAATTGGAATCTCTGCCCAATATCTGCAAGCAATTGGCTTGTTCTTTTCAAACAAAAGACCATTGTTTTTGATTTTCTCCTAATTACCTTATATTATAATCAAGAGGTATCCTTACCAGTAAGAAGAGCATGACTCCAAGCCCGGCTCTGAGTTCAGCAGGCCAAAATAGGAACAAGGTTTACAATGACTCCCCAAGATCTACAATCACCCACTTTTACTTCCTGAAAGCCGAGTTAGCAGCAGAACCTGTTTCTTTAGAGTAACCATGAGAGACAGAGCACAGAACTCTTAAGAACTATCCTAGAGTACTTCTTGGGGAACCAAGGACTTCTCAGTGTTTTACCATAGTGGCATTGATGAAGATCTCAGTCACCTACTTAATTTAAAGCACATCTCACGCATGTGGACTAAACATAAATTAGGAGTGAAACAGACTCCTCAGTAACCAAGAATGAGGGCCTCAAAGTTTCTTTTAGGACAACTGGCATCATTACGTCTGGTCAACAGTTTCCATCTTGTTACATCATTGCCTCCAACTGCCAAAACCCTTCTGGGTCTGATTCCCCTGGAGACATCTTCAAGCTCAGGAGGAATGTGAAGACTTGTTTCTGACTAAAAGAAATTTAGGAAAATCCAAGTTTCTTTCCTTCAGTAAACTGAGCCAAGCCTAACTCCTGGAGGAACTGAAAGGACTGATTTTATTTTGTCCTAAGCCCTATGCTCTTGAACCTGGGCAAGGTTATTTCTCCTTATCTGCAATACTTTAGTCCCAGCCCCTGATTCTCTTTTTTGGGATAATCTTCCTTATCTTGGAATGTCATTCCCAGACTTCCCCTAGCATCCAGCATCTGTACCTTTGTACATAGCCTGCGCTTTTGTCCTGTAATTAACTGCTCTCCCCACTTTCCCTACCCCCAGGAGACTATGAGCTCCACCTTGGTACCCAGTAATGGTTTTGTTGCACAGCTCTGGCAGAAATACTGTTCTAATTGAAGTATTTTTTTTTCATTCAACACATAGTTATTGAGTTATTATACCTAAAGAATAGCAAATTATAAGGGAGCAAGTTTCCAAAGTCAGCAGGACCAAGAGAACAAATTATAGTAAAAAAAAAAATATATATATATATATATATTGCCTTTGGAAATCTCACAGCTACAGTGCATGGTTTTGTATGTTCAACCCTGTATGATAATTCTAATACACTGTTAGGTTTGATGGCCACTGAGTTGAGGAAGGGCCAAAGGGCCCGTCCACATGCGTATGTCTGGACACTCAAATCATTCTGCCTTCAAGTAATGACTGTTTTAAATTCCTAAGGATGAATCAGGGTATAGGCAGAATGTTCCTGCTCACCTGAGGGTCTCTGTCATTTTCTTTTAATATCGAGTCTCTACAGTCTCAATGCATATAAACGTAGTTGTTGTAAGAATGAAATGAGATAATATTTGTAAAAACACACAGCACAGGTCCTAGCGCCTCATGGATGCTCAGTACATGTTTGCTCGACTTAAATTTTTATCGATTAGAACCATGTACACGCTTGTCTTTGAAAGCTGTAGAGAAGAGTTAGCCTCTTGCATTTTGGTCATTCTCGCTGTGGCTTCAATCCCTGGCTGCCACTGTCAGGCCTGGGCCTTGGCATCCTGCAACTAATGAAGCAGAGAGTGTGGTTCTAATCCCAGGGCTTGCGTTGGATGCGTGCATGATTCATGTGACCACACCATCCACGGCACGCTCACCATGCTGGCCATGGGGAGCTCCAGGTCAGATGCGAAAGCCATGGATTGAATAAGTAACTACCAAAGGGTGTCTGTTATGGAAGAGGAAAGTCGAAGTGACAGACACGTCTATTACAGTCTAGTCGGAGGGCCAGTGAAGTTCCCTGAGAAAGTGACATTTAGGATAAGTAGCAGTTAGCTAAGTGAACAAGAAGGGAAAGTGTGTACATAGTAGGGGAATAGAGGAGGGTCCAGAGACAAGAGAGGAAAGACATGAGAAAAGAAGTCCAGTTTGGTTGGAATGTGGAATGTGGGTTTGACTCTTGCCTGCCCCTACCCTGTCATTCCTGCCTGAGTAAACCCCATCACTGGTTAATCTAATTCTTTGCCTATTCTCTGTCTTCCCTGGGGCAATAGACAATGGCCAGAGAACAACATACGACCATAATAACTAGTCTCTCTTTAAGGCCATGAGCCCCAACCTCCAGTGGGTTGTAAGTAGTCCAGAAATCCTCCAATGTGTCTTTAGTCCATTCCCTGCTGTCCTCCCCCCAAAAGTTACTTCATCCCTCTCCTCTCTCATGAAACCTCGAACATTCCCTTGCTATACCTTCCTCTCTTCTTGATGACTTCACTTCCTTTTTTCATGGGGAAAAAAAATGATGCAGTCAAAAGAGATCTTTCATGCACTCTGACCACGACATCTACCAGTGTGTTGGCCATCTGCCTTCCTCCAGTTGCTGGGATAAAGTGCCCATGCTCCACTCCAAAGCATCCCTTCCACTCCTGCAATGGACCCCATTCCTTTCCACCTACTTAAGGATATTATTCCAACATTTAACCACCATCCCCTCACCTGTATTTTCAACTTTTCCCTCTGGATCATTCCTATCAAATATATGCTCATCTATCAAGAAAAAAAGGAAGAAACCTCCCCTTAACCTCCTCATCGCCCCTGGCTACCACCCCCGTTATCTGCACTTGATCTTAGCCAAAAAGTAGTTCTTTGTTCTCCCCTATTGGGAAACTTTTTGAAAAGCTTGATTCTACTCTGTCTCCCTTTCCTTCCCTCCCATTTTTGTTGATCTACTCCACTAGACTTTTCTACCACTCCAGAGAATATTTTTCCACAATTCAATGAATTCCACCAGAGGTGGATTTACCTCGAAACTAATAAAGGTTAAGCTTTAATGATCCTCATTTTCACAAGCCCTTTCAAGACCTTATGCCAGATTATTATTCTCTCTCTTAAAAAGAGTGCCCAAATTACATCAGCTCTGGACGTCACCAAACCTAGATCTGTCCCTGACTTCCATATTGCCATAGCCAATGATCAGGATTTTTTTAGTCCCTTTCTTATTAAATCTCTCAGCAGCATTTGCTGTGGTAAATCACTCCTCATTCTTAAGAGTGTCTTTGCTTCACTTCAGGTTTTCTTTCTCTAGATTCCCCTCCTGTCCTGTTGGCCTTTCCTTCTCAGAATCTTTGGTGTTGCTCCTCATCTCCCTGCCTTCTAACCATTGTTACATCCCCAGACTCAGTGCTCAGACCTTATCTATACTCACCCCCTTGATGATCTCATCTAGTTTCAGAATTTTAAATACCACCTCTCTGCTAATGACTCTTACTTTCCTCTAGCCCAGGACTTCTCCTGTGAAGTCCAGATTTGTATGTCTAACTAGTTACTTGCTTTCCTCTTTGATGTCTAACAGGAATCTCAAATCCTAACTTGACCTCCTGATTTTTTTTTTCACCAATCCTGAACTCCTATAGTCTTTGCTGTCTCAGTAAATGGCAATTCCATTCTTCCAGTTGCTCAGGCAAAAAAAAAAAAAAAAAAAATTCTGTTTCTTTCATGCTTTGTATCCAATTTGTCAGAAAATCTTGTTGCTTCTGTCTTGAAAATCATATCCAGCATCTGACCACCTCTCATCATTGTCACCGCTACTCTCCTTCCCCAAGCTGCCATTATCTCTTGCCTGGATTATTGTACTGTCAGTCATCTTCCTGCTTCCACAATTGACTGTTTATATTTTCTATGTTTTAGCCAAAGTCAGATCATACAACTTCCTTGCTCAAAATCATCTAATTGCAGATGGAGAGGGGAATGGAAAAGAGAAGGGAGGAGAAGCAGGGGTACCCAGGGAAGACTAGATGGGGAAGGGACCCATAAGTGCTTTTAAAAGGCTAGCTGATCTCATCCTTAGTAAAATAGAAAGCCTCTGAAGAAATTTAACAGGGGACCTTGTACAACAGTCTCAATTTTCATTATCCTCTAGAATTTGTGAACTTAGAGAGATGCAATAACCAATAGTATAATTTATGTTTACAAAAAAGCTAAAAGCAGTCGCATCTGCATGCATTGACTATATTTTTTTTTTAAAAAAAGACATTAAATAGATTGAATCTCTCCCAATTCTTAATACTTGCACAAAAGATAAAATGCAAAAAATTCAGATAGGTAGACAGAAAATCCATAGAACCAATTCAGCCTTATTTTTTGAGATTATATTAGGGTTGCTTCTGTGATTTGAGTCTCACAGACTTAAATAACCTTGGTCCCCTGTTTAGCTTATTTATAAATAAGGCTTATACAGGTCAGATTCTTATCATTCAGTTGAAATTGCCTAATCTTTCTTTGACTCTAGATGCATTTGTTTTGGGTATTATAGGATGCTATTGATAATAAAATACTGATTTAGCACTTCACCAGTTGTTTAAAACAGTATTTAAGGGCTGGATGACCAAAATTTGCTTCATTCATGCCAGTGTGTCCTCTTTGGGGATTAATTTTCCACCCCTAAAGGTATAGCCCTGTATTTCCAGTCCTCTTAACAACTCCTTATTTCTCAGCTCACCATCCTTCTCTCTATGAACTTTTTTACCCTTTTATCATAAATTCTACCTGGGCATCAAGTTAATGGTCCAGCAAAAATGTGGATACGTTCCCTCCCTAAGTCATCCCCAAACACACTCAGGGAGAAGTGTATTGAAATTGAAACTCACCCTAATAAAACCAAAGCCAAAAGAATCTAACTTTCTTTGGAAAATGATTCTCCATAAAAAAAACAATATGATTTTTACTTTTTATTGTCCAGGAAGTTCCAGAGTCAAATGCGCTTTATACAGCTTCTCTTTCTGATATGGTAAGAGTTGTATTTGAGGGAAAATTAAATATCCAAGGTTTAATAAAGTCAGACTTTAATATTTTAATTTAGATTTTCTTTTACTTCTGTTATAACAGAGGGGAGAGTGTTCTCGTGGGTTTCATGTATTAGCTTATGTCTTATGAATGAAGGGTTAGCTGTCCTCGGTTCCAAACGCTCTTGTCAAGGATGTTTAAGTGGCAGACAGCTTTAAAAGATAGAGATAGTATCTCACTGTAAGGCAAAGTGCAGCCATGCTTACTTCCCAGTATAATAAAAAATAGTATCTCCCAGAGCAAAAGGCAGGTAAGTTACTTCCCATTTAAAAAGTTTTAGGTTCCCTAAGCTCAGGGATTTGCTCTTGTAGGATAAGGCCCTGTATTTATAGGCATCTATCTGGGCATATCTATGTTGATCCCCACCTATGGGATTTGGAGCAAGGGAAATTGACTGACATGACATTGCTTATAGTGCTTTCTGTGCTCTGAGTAATACAATCCCTTGTCTCTGACCCTGGAGTCTCATGTCTTCCGCCAGCATCCGTGAAACTATGGCAGGCTACCTTGTTAGTTCGCAAGGAGGATGAAATCTCACATTCTTCACAGTGATTGCTAACTATGAAAAACATATTTCAAAATCATGTTAAAACAAGAAAAAATAAAACACTGATTTAAAATTTATAGTGGTTAATTCTGGAACATGAAACATATGCCTCAGAGTTTGCCCATACTTTTCTGTCTTTACTCAAGCTATCCTTCTGCCTGGAATTTCCTTCCTTCCACATATGTATCTAAGTCATTCAACAGCTGGCATTTGGAAAGTTTTTTGAATATCATTACTTTATAATTTGCATTTAAGAAATCAATGGCTCGTGCTATGAAAGCTAATTGAAATAAAGGGATTCGTCATTAGTCACATTTTTGTACTGTGCTATGCAACGCTTTTACTAGGGAATGTTCATTCACTCTTTTGCTCAAACATTTATTATGTACCTAATATGCAAGGCACAGTGTTGGACCTTGAGGATACAGAGATAGGGAACTCTCAGTTTAGTGATACCCAGAAATAAATGAATATAAAATAATAAGACAAAGATGCGACAAATCTATGACAATATAGATCTAATTTTCTCCCACCCTTAATGCCTCATAAAGAGCAAGGTCTCCACAAACAATGGCTTTGTACTGCTTTTGTGGCTCAGTGTGGAATGCTAACTCTTAACCTGCCATCTCTTCTTGGTTCATTATCATATACCACTGAGGGAGAAATGAACCACCATATACATAAATTATTAGAAATCTGGTTGCAAGAGAAAGAACACCTAACTCAAGCTGACTTTTAAAAGTGTGGGGTAACGTTTGGCTCACATCCCTGTAAAATCCAGGGGGTCATATGCTTCAGACACTTCTGGATCCAGATTGTATTAATTAAAATACTACTTTAGTCTTTTCATGTCCAAGTTCTGTTTTCCCTTGCATGGCTTTCCTTCTCAGGAAGACTATCCCATAGTTCTGTCAAGATGCCTGCCGGGCTGCCATCCATCCTTTAATTCATCCCAGAAGGAAAAAAAATAATCTCTTCTCTACAGTTCCAATAAAAATCCTGGTATTAAATTCCAGTGACCTGACTTAGATCACATGCTTACTCCTAAACAAATAATGGTTAGCCAAGGGAGTACAATGCTCAGATTGGCTAGGGATAGGTTATATAGCTCTTCCTAGAGTTGGAGGTAAAGGCAATATTATCTGAATACATGAAAGAGGGGGATCCCCAAAGAAATTCAGTTTGCTGTAGCTAGACGAATAGGAAATGAACAACAGGAAGACACAAACAAAAGATGCCTATTGTTTACCTAAAGATTCTTTTCATTTAAGATGTTCAAATATCGAAACTATATATAAAAATTTCTTGAAGTCATAAAATATTTATAATAAAATAGGAAAGTTGTTACTTTTAAGTCTGTTAGTAAAGCAGGTATCAACTAAGTAATGATAAGATATAAAATAGTATGTTCATTTCATATTGCTTTAAATGTTGGTCTGAATTATATAGCATCATTAAAATGCAGTGAAAGCTTCACTGTATATTTTTCCTCTTTTTTTTTTTATTCAGCTAACAATACCTGTAGGATGCCTGCATAGTCATCCTTAAGGTACTACCATCCAGCTGGTGGGAGCTTACCTAGATTTAAAAAAAAAAAACCCAAAACATCTAAAGTGCTAACCTCAAAATCCTACCTAGCAGGCCAGGTATGGTGGCTCCTAGTGCCTGTAGTGCTAGAGCTTTTGGAGGCTGAGGCGGGAGGATCACTTGAGGCCAGAAGTTCGAGACTAGCCTGAGCAAGAGCAAGACCCTGTCTCTACAAAAAATAGAAAAATTATCTAGGAGTGGTGGTATACACCTGTAGTCTCAGCTACTTGGGAGGCTGAGGCAAGAGGTTCACTTGAGCCTGGGAGCTCGAGGCTACAGTGAGCTATGATAATGCCACTACCCTCTAGCCTGGGCAACAGAATGAGACCGTGTCTCAAAAAAAAAATAATAAAATAAAATCCTACCTAGCTATTTTCTTCCTATTAACATCAACCCAAAGAACCAAATCTAAAGTGAAAGTTTGAGATAGATTACAAGAAGAGAAATGACATTTTAGTTCTTCCTTGAAGGTCTTTAATTTATAATAATTCATGCATAATAATGATTTAGCAAACTTTTATTAAAAACTCCTCTATAGCAGACACTGTTATAGGCATCCTTAATATGACAGTTAATCACAGTAGGTACTTCGTTACTCACAAATTAAAGTTCTCACTTATAAATTGAGCCATCTTATTACAGTAATTGTATAGGTAGGTTGCTAAAGAAAGTCACCTGTGATAAAAGAAAGGATATCTATGTTGTATTTAGATTGTATACAATTGTATACAATCTAAATTGCATTACTGCAAAATATATTTGCTCCCCTTCTCTGCCCATGTCAGGGAATCATGTAATTTGCTTTGACCAATGATGTATGAGCACGAGTGACACATAATCACTTCCAAGCAGAAACTTTAAGAGCCACTGCCTGTTTTTGCCATTTTCTCTTTCCGTCTGCTGTCATATCAGCAATTGTTTTTGTTAAGCCATTGAAATACTGGGTCCTTGGTGTTACAGCATAGCAGTCTAAACTGAAACTGACCAATATAAATCCAAAAAGTGAAAAGAATATTATATCGTCTTAAATGTGGTTACCCTTTTGATATGCAAATAGAAACTCTTCTAGTCCCTCCCAGCTGAAGGTCAGAGCGATATAGTCTGTACTGAGAACTCAATATATTGAGTATTGGCAATGAGCTGTGTGTGACTAAATTGCATTGATTCCGCTTAGACATTGCATAGCTCTCAAAGAAGATGAGTCTCTTTGTCATGACTCTGTGATCACAGGTATTGAATAGTCCCTTACTAATTTACTTCAAAGAACTCTAATATTTGATTTTGTGTCTTGGCCAGTCCTTTAGTAGTGATGGGACTTAGATCTCGCCCTTCGCTACTATCTTGTAGTACCTTTTTTTTTTTTTTTTTAATTCATGACAAGTTAAAATATTTACTAAAATATTTCAACCAACCACCTGGTACAATCATATTTAATTTTGTAAGACTTTCTAAAGTATAATAAAAGTCACTTGAAGGATATATTTAAACCCAGACTCTTTTCCTTCTCTATGAAGGATATATTAGTTTACATATTTTATAATCTTAAATTATAGGCATCTATAGCAGGTACAACTTCCAACCTGTAGGGATGAAATTTTTAAAAGATCAACTTTTTAAAAATTCATGTAGAACACCTATTCTTCTACATAGCATAAATTTATCATCAGTTAACTCAGGACATCACTATCCTTCATTCTCACTCTGATCAGGTAGCTCAATTATGGTAGAAGTACATCATGCCAGGGCTTCTGGGCAGTAAAAGTTGGAGCCTTGTCATTCTCCACCTACACTGGTATCTGCCAAGATGCCTGTGTTTCCCCCCAATCTTCGGTCATTAGTTGTGCCAGGATATTGCTGCATCCCCCGATCCTGACCATGAGACCCTGCACGCCATCCATTATCAATGTCACATTCCTGCTTCCCTTAGATAGTAGGAAACATTTTGCTTATTCCTGTGCCATGCTCAGAGACACCCTGAAAAGCCAAGAACTTGACTGTCTTATGACTCCATCTTTCTGTCATTTCTTACTTGAAGTGGTTTGCATGGAACATAGTATCTGTTACTTGAGTAGGGAGATGGGCCACAGAGTAACAGAAAGGAACATGTGTTACAAAAAGTACAATCATTATTATATCAAAATATTCTTCTATCACATATATAAAGATGTATATTCATAGATTAAACAAAATACACAAACTTTGGGCTCTTGGTTCAGCATCTTTTGATCAAAGGCCAGACATTTTTATATGCAAACTAATGTTTGTTTTCATCGGTCTATCCATCTATTCGTGTCTGCAGAACAGGGTGGTGTTTTAGAGGATACTATAAACCTATGCCAACCAGCATGTCATGGAACACACTAACTGGCTTCATGCCTATTCTATTCAATAAAATTATTCCTTTAGAGAGACATCCTCTTCATTTATTGTAATTGTTACTCTCAGTAAAGAGGGCTTGAATGTAAAAAAAATATTACATGATTTAATGCATTATCAGATCTTCTCATAAGTCCCCATTTTTTCTCTTTTAACAAGAAAAGTTTCATGGTAATTCTAGATAGCAGGCTCTTGAGCTAACATGAAAGAAAACAACCAAAATGAACACAATCAAATTAAGGATAAAAGAGAATACAACCAAATAAATGTGAAATATGTGTCCCTTGTTTATGAAAACTAGTCTGTATTTATCCTTTATAATAAACAACAAATTATTCCTTTCCTTTTAGAGATGATCTTAGCATGAGAAGAACCTTGAGCTAGATTATTGGACAAGCCATTGATGATGTAAATTGAACCAATAATGATAAACGTTCATGACAGGGAGACTAAAAATAACTTTTAATTATAATTTTCCTTTTTTCCCAAATAAGAATTTTGTGTACTTAGAAAAAGCACTTACTTCAGGGTCTAAAAGAGGTTCTAAGTTTGACTCTTCCACTAAGAAGTAATTCACTTATTTTATCTGAGCTGTATTTTCTTCAACAATAATAAGAGATTAGACTATGTCATTGTTTCCCCAAGTGTGGAAATTATAGCCCTGGTGTCACTTGAGACCATTTGAGGTGGCATATTAAATAACAGACTGAGAGAGCCATTCCCTTTTGAACTTTGCCATCCTGATTGAGCCAAGGATAAAGTCCTGTTGGTGCTACCTTTGGGGTTACCTGGTGTCATTTTTTTCCACTTTTTAGTGAAGAAAGCAAACCTTGAAATTAGAGCTTTTGGGTATGTAACAGCTTCTAGATAAAACCTTGTTGTGTGTTTATTATTATTTTTTGCTAATCTTGTTTGGGACAAGGAATGTTGATTTACCATGTATGGTAATAGAACAAAGTTGCCTTTGAAAATTTGAGAAAAGTATTCATTTAAAAAAATAATAAGTAAATGATAGTGCAGGTAGAATGTGGATGACTTAATTTTTGACACTGCTGAATTGGCCATCTAAAAGGACATTTCATTGAATCCAGTTTTATTTTGTTTTATCTTGGCTTTTGTCAAGGTATAAGATAGCATGGTATTAGGGAGGTTTTCTCCCTTTGGCTAATGAAGCAGAGTGCATAGTGCTTCAGAATGGAAACAGTACACATCTTCTGGAGCATCAACCTTACTTGAAGACTTCAGCAGTTAGATACGCACACAAGACACATACAAACAGATGTATTCAAAAATGGCTGTTAAATGTGTTTGAATTTGCAGGATGAACCTCTAGTCTTCAAACACATTTATTGCCTGTTCTTGAATGGGCAGAATTAAGCAAATGGGAAAGTCCACTATGTTAGAGAAGGGAAAGGTGTCAGATTATGTTAGTGGATTATATCTGTGGATGCTCATAAATATAGGATGTCAGGGAGGAAAAAAACTTCTCCTCTACCCTCTCATTTTTTTTTATTTTATTTTATTTTTTGAGACACAGTCTCACTCTGTTGCCCAGGCTAGAGTGCCGTGGCGTCAGCCTAGCTCACAGCAACCTCAAACTCCTGGGCTCAAACAATCCTCCTGCCTCAGCCTCCTGGGTCACTGGGACTACAGGCCCGCACCACCGTGCCCAGCTAATTTTTTTCTATATATTTTTAGTTGGCCAATTAATTTCTTTCTATTTTTAGTAGAGACGGGGTCTCACTCTTGCTCAGGCTGGTCTCCAGCTCCTGACCTCGAGCCATCCACCCGCCTCGGCCTCCCAGAGTGCTAGGATTACAGGCGTGAGCCACCACACCCGGCCTCCTCTACCCTCTTAAATGCTGCCTGGGGCCCTGCAAATTAAACTGATAGAGGACAGATTAATAGGAGAAAAAGGTTTATTTCCTATGTATAGGGAGGGGACCTCACAGAAATGAAATGAAAACCCCAAAGAGGCAGTCAGACCTAAAGGCTTACATATCATTTTTTGAAAAGAGAAATAAATTTATAGAGAAGCGACAATACAAAGGAAAAAAGGATTTGAGCTTCTATGGGCAGGAAATTCTCCGAAGATAAATATATGGGGGAAACTAATGGAAGATAAGAGTCATTTTTGTAAGACTTGTTACACATAATCCTCTCTGTCCCATTTCTGGGCTCATAAGAGTCTAGAGTTTTGCTGAGATTGGGGAAGGGGAGCACCTTCACTTTACCCATTAGTAACCTAGCCAGGAAAGAAACTTGGGTTTGGGTTCAGAAACAGCAGAAATTCATTCTCCTGGTGATCTGTGTGATGGGCTTACAATGGAGTAGCTGAAACTTCCTGCTGCTCATATTATTTCCTTCCTCCTCTGGGGAACTGGGAAAAGAATCAACATGGAAAACACACTGCCTCTCTAATCCCCAGTGTCATAGTCCCCGGGCCTTGGGGACTTTTGGTGGAAGAGTTTGGAAAGTACCTGGAAAGGGTCCAGGCTTGGTGGTCTTAAAGCCCTCATTTAGTGTTGCAGTCATGGGACCTTGGGGACATTTTCTTGCTTCCTGAGCCCCCCCCCTTCCTTATCAGTTTTGTCCACCAAGGATTATAGGAGGTATTCCATGCCTGATAATAGGAAATGCCTGCGGTATGGAGATTCCTCTCTCCAGCTCTCTCTCAATGGCTTCAAGAGTAATGGTGGTCACAAAGGCCAAGCTAAGAGGTTTTAAAAAAAAAAATCAGAAAGTGCATATATTTCTACAGAGACCAAGGCTCGATGGTATATAGGTGCTCAGTGAATACTCAATGGATGATTGGATGTCGGTGCCTGTGCTAATACCCTCAGAAAACAAGCCAACATGTGCCTCTCTAAATAAACAAATTTTTTTGACCTGGGGCAGTATCACTTGCCAGTTATACCAGGTACTTTGAAAAGTATTTCCACTTTTCAAACCCACAGCAAAATGCTAAGGTGCTTTATAATGTCTGCCCCATGGAGGCAGAGTCCTAGAATTTCCTACTTTAGTAAACATCGCGTGTCCACACCGTCACTATAGAGGCAGCATCAGTGGCTTTCTAGCCAAGTTCACAGTAAGTTGCTGCAAATGTACCTCTCATTATCTTCCTCACAGAGCAGGCAGAGATAAGAGGGAAAATGAGGTTGGGGAAAAAAAATCACTTTTTGATGCTAGCAGCTCTGGCAGCCGTCAGCATCAACATAAGTAGGATACTTCTTAATCCATTGTGTTTTGCCAGAGGATGGCCCTCTCTGTTTGGAGGGGCAACTACTGCGCTTGACTTCTTGCTGTGGCTGCAGGGAAAGGTTTTCCCCAGGCCCTGAGCTGAGTTTGCTTGGTGAGAGATCCCTGGGAGCTTTAACCTACTGGGTGCAATTTTTTTTCAATCAGGTCTTATATTTTAATGACTTTCTCAGATTCCCCAGAGCAAAAGTACATCATAAATACATCTCTCTGCAGAGGGGTGACAGTCTAACACTAGGACCAGTTGTTACAGGATGGGGTAAGGTATGCTGCAGTCTCGGCGGATCTTTGGAAAACTTTTAAGACGAGCTGATGGTACAGAGAATGTTATGGCAGCCAGATGACAGTCTTTGTTTTATCAGCTCATATTTAATAAATTAGCGTTTATTTTCCCAGCCAAGGTAATGTTCCCATTTAACTATACCAATCAACTTTCCTATTAGGTAGAAATTGTTGGTTACATATATTAGAAACTAGACAGACTTGGGTTAAGAATAAAGAGAGAAATGTATTAGAAGCTTGCTGGGTGTCTCTCAGAATCCAAGGACCAGCCTCCAGTTTCTTAGAAAACACTAGAAGCAAGATCTGGGCTCCACCCCACCTCCTCACTCTGTTTCCTAGTCACATGGCAGAACCGGCCTCTTTCTTCCTGGTGCACACCAAGCCCTCTCTGCCCTTGCCTGCTTGGCCCATGGACTGGCATGAGCCCTTCCACAGGCTCCTTCTCCTCCTCCTCCTCCCAAGCGGCATTCCCCAACCTCTGTTCGAGAAGAGCCTGGGCTTCCACCCAGTTGATCTCTCTACTGCCACATTCTTCCCTTCAGAGCACTTAAACCAATGGAAACTGTCTCACTTGTTGACTTGTTTGTTATCTATCCGCCACACTTGAATGGAAGCTTCATGAGGAGCTTGTTCACCTCCATATCCCATCATCTAGATAGTGCTTCCCACGTGATAGGTAGTCAATAAATGGATTGAATATACGTATGTAGGCTCAGCTAGGAGGGACCCACCCATCTGCTTTCCTGTTGGTGACTCAACAGGTAAAGGAGACTATTGTGAATGAGGAGACATTCCCCAAAGCGTCCACTACCGCTTGACTATGTCGGGGAGACCAGTATTTCCTTTCCTGTCCCCTTATGAAGATTTGATAGTATGAGTATATAAAATAAACTGCAAGTAAGAGGAGAAAAGGTATACGAATTCATTAATGCACTTACAGACATGGAAGCCATACAAAGTACGAGACTCAAAGAAAGGACCAGATGACTGAAGTTTTTATACCATCCAGAGGTTAGAGGAAGAAGAGGGACTTGAAGCACCACCAGACAGGTCACCAGGCAGGTGGTGGGGAGAGAGGGGAGGAAAGGCCCCGGCACCAAGGCTGCCTTGTTATGCAGATGGACCCGCACAAGTAGCAGCTCTCAGAAAGAATAGACAGTAGCCAGTGATAAAGTTTCTCTGCCAGCCCTTTGAAAGTGTCAGACTTTAGTCTCCTCTTCCTGAGAGCTCATCTTTCCTAGATCCAGATAAGGGGGCCCTCAGAGAAAGTCTGTTCGAATCTGCTGTTGACTTCACTTCACTAATGTAGATTTTCTCTACAGAAGCAAATCTCCCAGGCAGAAGAAAGCTTTTCAAGGCTATTCTTGTGTTTGTAGCCCCTCTGAATAACCATCCCAGAATGTGCCAAAGTAGTATATTTTGGGGTGAAATATTCTGGTTTCTTTAAGCTACCTTTACCAACTTTTAGTATTTTCTCAACTGAGGAAGAGGAGGTATATTGCACACTGGCCCTGCCTTTGAACTGCTTAGTCCTAATCCCCTCACCAATCAGCTGCTTCACCAGCTCAAAGAGCTAAATAATTGCACCATTCATAGAGGACCATTTTGGTCCCCATCACATCAAATGCTCCAGTGACCTATTCACTCCAACATACACAAAAGGAATCACGACTGAGAGCTTGTGAGCAGTATTTACTATTGATCCTCATTATCTGCAGATTCTATATTTGAGAATTTGCCTCCTGCTAAAATTTATTTGTAACCCCCAAATCAGTAGTCACTGTGTTTACAGTTATTCATGTGGTAAGAAACTTGAGTCACCCAACACACACATTCCCAGACTGAGGGTGAATGAGGCAATGTTCTACTGCCTTCTTTCACCTTTCATACTATAAGCATCTTTTTTGTGGCCTATTTACTGCCAAATGTTTGGCATTTTTATACTTTTTCTTGGTGGTTTTGCTGTTCAAAATGGCCTGCAACCATAGTGTTGAAATGCTGTCTGGTGTTTCTGAGCAGAAGGAGGCTGTGATGTGCCTTACAGAGAAAATGTTCACACATATTTTAGATAATCTTCATCAGGTGTGAAAGACAGTGCTGTTGGCTGTGAGGTCAGTGTTAATGAGTCAGCATTATATATTAAATAAGGTGCCTTTAAACAGAAGCACACATAAAGTTACATATGGATCAGGTGACAAAACTGTCGTGACCAGAGGCTTCCAGGAACCTAACCCTGTATTTCCCCTAGGAGCGATGGCTCAGTATCTGTGATTCCAGCGTTCAGAGTGACTTGATAGAACATAACTGTTGCAAATAATGAGAACTGACTGTATTAATCCAGTGAGACTTAGTTCGAGATATTTTCATAACTGTATTTACTCACTATGTCATATAGACCTTACCTGAAGCATGTCTTTGTTTCTTTCAAAACAAGCCATTCAGAACCCAAACCTTTGATTAAAAAAAAAAAAAATGGGCATCCTTTCAATGAATCACTTTGGTTTTCTTGACCATTTGTCTAAGTTGATCTTAGGCAATTGGAGTCAGGTTTGTGAGAACTATATATACACATCCATAAATACTAGAAGCTGAATGTGCTTTTCTACTGTTGACTAGAGAAAGAGAGATTGTATTTCTTATAGTTCACTGTGGACAGGCTCAGGACGGGGCTCACTGAGGCATGAAAGTTGACATTTGGCACAATTCGCTCTACCTCCAGAGTAGTGAAGCTGTACGGAAGCATGTAACATGCTTTCCAGTGCGTCTGGTCAGTCATCATGTGGCTCGCCACTTGTCTTGGTCCTAAAATTAAGAAGTAATGATGGGGAGTGGGAAGTGGTGACTGCATAAGATGAATAATGAAGATTCAATGCAATTATTATGATCTGACTCTAGAGTAAATGGAAAAAACAGGAGGTTATAGCCATGAAGGCAGGTAGAAGCTCATCAGCAAAGGGCAAGTTGGTTGCTGAAGTCAAGCTTTAAACTCGAGGAGGATTATGCAGGGGAAAACTGAAAAGAAAGGTGGACTCATCACACTTGCACAGTTAGGGTTTGCAAATTGTCTCTTTTTTTGACCAGATTTGGCTTGCTCCTCCTGCTGGCTTTCCTCCACCCTGGGTGGCTAACTCACATTGCTACTTCATCATCAATCTCACCTTCATGCAACACACATTTACTTGGAACTGCTATGAGATGCCAGGCAAGATGGAATTTGGGGAATGCTACACTGTATACGTGTCAGAGTTTAGACTGTGATGTGAGACTGCCTGGGTTTGAATTACAGCTAGCCACTTATTAATTGCATTGTCTTAGGCTGGTTAATTAACCTGCCAGGGCCTCAATTTCCACAACTGTAAAGCATAGATAACACTAGCACCCACCTCATAAGGCTGTCGTGAGGATTAAATAAGATAATCCACATATCAATGCTCAGCACAGTGCCTGGCAGAGGGTGAGTACTTGTCTGAGAAGCAGAAGGGTGGCCAGTGTGCCAAGGTGTCCTTAGCAGACAAAGAGTAGCGCGAGATGAGGGAGGCAGGCCAACTCCTGCAGGGCCTCATAGGTAGCCAAGGTAAGGTTGTTTAAAGTAATTCTCAAATGCTTTTGCATGGTTTTAAGTAGGACACTCACTACATAGTTTGCCAGAAAAGAATGTCTATACTAAATATAATTTTTGCAACACACTAACTTCTTTTTAACTAGAACAATTTGCAAAACAGCCTTACTACTTTAATTCTCTTCAGTTCTGATTGACTTCTGAGCTACCGCACACTGCTTCTAAATACCGTGACACAGACTTCTGCTGGGACCCACCAACTTTGTGCAATGTTGATGATGGAAGTATTAACAATGGACATTGGTGACATGCTTGCCCTTGTCAGGCGCACATGCGTTATTTTATGTGAACTTCACAACTACCTTCTAAGGTTTTGTTTTGGGTTTTTTTCATACAGAGTCTCACTCTGTTGCCCGGGCTAGAGTGCCGTGGCGTCAGCCTAGCTCACAGCAACCTCAAACTCCTGGGCTCAAGTGATCCTCCTGCCTCAGCCTCCTGAGTAGCTGGGACTATAGGCATACGCCACCATGCCTAGCTAATTTTTCTATTTTTAGTAGACATGGTGTCTCACTCTTGCTCAGGCTGATCTCGAACTCTTGAGCTCAAGTGATCCTCCCGTGTCGGCCTCCCAGAGTGCTAGGATTGCAGGCGTGAGCCACCGCGCCCGGCCCCTTCTAAGGTTTTATCATCCCATTTTATGGATGAGGAACTGAGGCTAGAAGTCTCACAGCTAGGAAGCACCTGGAGTTTAAATGCACGTTTTCTGCTCCAGGGCTCACAGGCTTCTCACTGATTTCCAGAGCGAACTTGAATGTGATGGAGAGAAAGCCCTGAAGTCAGACAACCTGTCTAAGCTCTGCCTCTTGCTTCTGTGCTCTCAGTTTCCCTGTTTAAAAAATGTGAATACCACCACCTACTTCACAGAGTGGTCATGAGAAATCACTGCGGCGTTCATACAAAGTGGGCAGCACAGTGCCAGGCATACAGTAAGCATGCCATAAATGCTCTACTGTTGCCCTTATTTTGCTGCATTGCCAGTTTGCCATTGTGTTCTCTGGGTCCAGTGCACAGAAGTAGTAGAATGTTTTGTTTCCTTAAAAAGCTCCCTCTTTCCTTGTCATCTCTGAGACAGTGTGTCATTCACTGTCCCCTGTGAAGGCCTGCTCGTATCATTCACAGACCTGTTTCTAGGCGAAGCTTTCTATGCGCACATTCGGGATGTTCGGCCCCAGTTCCTTCTAAACTAGTTTTCTCCAAATTATGCTTTTTAATTAAACCTTTCAAGGTTTAATTAGGAAACAACATGAGTCATCTTTGTTTCTGAAAATGTATTTGCGCTTTGGCTAATTATGTAGTGAGATTAATATGATTTCTCCTCATGTGTGAAATTAATACATTGAATATTTAAAAAAAAAAAGAAGAAGGAAAACATCTAAAGCAGTTACCTGGGCACCAGGTTGAGAGCAAATAAATAGTTCAAAGGAGTTTTTCTTCAAGGGATGCTGGAAAAACTGGCAGGTTTTAAATGGGTCATTTTACATGGGATGCCTCAAAGAAATACATACACTCCGTCTCTTAACCAAGACATCTCATCACGTACCTTTAGTGTCACCTGGGTGCTTGGAGATAAGATCGAGGCTTCTAGAACTTCAAAGTGGGTGCTTTGCTCTAATTCCAACTCTCACCCCACCTCCTGCATCATCTTATAACTCCGTCGTTCTCCAAAACCACCAGGTTCCTTCATGCAATGGTGGCTTTGTACATGGTGTGGCCCTCCCTGCAATGCCTTGTCCCATCCCTTTTGGATAAATTCCTCTGCATCAACGATGTCTTTATTTTCTGTGTTCTGGTGCTTTGCCCATGGGGCATTGCTGACCTGGAGGAAGTGCCCCTTTCAGGGTGAGTGAGTCCCTAGGGAGAGTGGACAACTGTCTGCCTGCAAGTCCCCCTTTTATATGCAAACCAGCCACCCCCAGGATCAGGCTCTCACATTTGGAACCACTAGGGACAGCCCCTACACCCAACCCCTTGAAATAGCCCTCAAACCTTATTGTTCCTTGCTTGTTCCCTCCAGTAGAAACCACAAGGTGGCACTTGTCCACATTGTCCCCTCCCTCCCTCTGTCCCCAGCCAGCTCTGGTGCTTACTCATGTGCCAATGCCCCTAGTGGCATGTCGTGCCTCCTGCTTCTCACAGACATAAGTATAAGCTTCTTCCTTCATGAAAGTCATTTCTGTGTCTGCATATCTTGCCATTCTTGATTAAAACTAAATCTCGGATACAATGAAAACAGCATGTTTCAAAGTTCAGCCCAAAGCCACTTTCTGCAAAGATGCTTACCATCTGTGCAAGCTGCCTTGGATAGAAACATGTCTGCTCCTCATTAGGCCGGGCCACCCTAAATCCCATGCCATGTTCGTCTCTGAATGTCCAACATTTAGCATGAGGCCTAGTGTATACCTGTAGATAGTGTATATGAGTAATGAATGAATGAAATGAAAATAACGCAGCCTTTCAAGCTGAATCCGTTAGCAGGAAATGAGTCAGAAAACGGTACAGTATGAATGTTTCCCTAAAATTCCCAAACATGGCTGGGCAGTGTAGCTCGATGGTTAAGAGCAGGTCCCCAACCCTGCCGTGTCCCTACTACGTGGCTGTGGACAAGGTGTTTCTCCGCCGTGGGCTTCAGTTTTCTCATCTAACAAACAGGGATGATATTAGCTAGTATCTACCTCTAAGTGCTTGAAAGATGAACAGAAAAAAGGCCACAGGTCTTTTCACAAACTCTTTCCTCTGCCTGTGATACTCTTCTCTGCCCCTCCCTCACCTCCTGCCCTCCTTACCATCCTGCATGTCACAGGTCAGGGCCACTTAGAGAAACCTTTTCTGACTTTCCTAACTAGGGCAAGTCTTCCTCATTTCTCCTCAGCAGTATTTGTCATGGTTTTTACATTGACAGTTGTGGCTTTTGAATAATGTGTATCTTCACGATTCGGCTGTGTGTTAATCAGGCTTCTGCAAAGAAACAGAACCAATGGGGTGAAAATGTATATGAAGTGTGTGTGTGTGTATACAGAGCTGTCCAGAAAGTATCCAGCCATTGTATCCATGTGTCCATTGTATCCATGGCTGGATACTTTCTGGACATGCCTAGTGTATGTATAGAGAAAGACTGAGATTTTCAGGAATTGGTTCACAGGACTAGAGGGGCTTGGCAGGCCCAAAGTTGTCAGGCTAGTCCGGCAGGCTAGAGACTCAGGGAAGACCCAGTTTCAGTCCAATGCAGGCTTTTCATAGAATTTTCTTCTTCTTCTAGAGAGGTCGGTCTTTTTCTATTCAGGTCTAGAACTGATTGGATGAAGACCACCCACATTACGGAGCCTAATCTGCTTTCCCCAAAGTCCTGTAAGTGTTCATCTCTTCTAAAAAGTACCTTCATGAAAACATCTAGAATGTTTGACCAAATATCTGGACACTGTGGCCTAGTCAAGTTGACACCGAAAATTAACCATCAGAGAATGTAACATGTATGAGGGCAGGGTTCAGTTTAACGTTGCTAACTGTTGAATCTAACACATCGTACACTCTTAATAATTGCTTGTTGAGTGAACACAAAGCACCACAGAGTGCTGGAGTGCATACCTAAATGCACATGTTGTTATTCTGTATGATAAAAACTTAGTAGTGTTGTGATACAAAGAGGTAGAACACAGCCAGGATGCAGGACTGAAAATAGTTCCCAGAACATCCACTGATCACAGCTGTCACCAGAAGATCATAGAAAGAGTGACGGGTGAAGGGAAATGCAGTTGGCATAGGCCCCCAGGCTAAGAGGATAAGGGTGATCAAAGGAACATTTTGTTGCTAGCTATTGGTTTTTGTCCCCAAACCCCAACTGTAGACTTTAATAAGCAGAGCTGGGACACAGTTGGGTCAAAGGGACCACTTATAACCTGTGCATCAAATGGCCCTCCTTGATCTCTTTGTCCTGGAGTCCTACTCGGGGAGAAACACTTTCCAGCAGAGAAGCCCACTTTGGACATCTTGCTCTCCCAGCCCACGCATTCCAAGTGCTTTGGCTCCAATCCTGGTCATCCCAGAAGCTCCACCCCCTACCTTTTCTGCATGAGGGAACGAGGGGAGGCAGCACTTCTAGATACCGAAGGAGCCAACAAAGAGCCATTTGTATCCATTACATTTTATTTAAGCTTGAAAAGTCACTGAATAGTCACTGAGCATTGATTCAACAACTATTTATTTAGCATCAATTATACGGCAAGTAGATGCAACAGACCATACAACTACTAAACAAATGTCAGGTAGTAAATGCTAGGGAGGAAAAACAGGATAAACAATGTCCTCACCAGGTGGTCAGGGAAGACCTTTCCATCAGCTGACATTTGAGCATGCACCTGATGGAAATAAGGGAGTGCGTTCCAAGCAGAAGAAACCCAGTGCAAAGGCCCTGCAATGGGAGCATGCTTAGTGTGTTCAGGGAAGAGCTCAGGTAACTAGTGGAGCTAGAACAGAGTAAAGAAGGAGAGGAATATTCAGACAGGCGGGTGGAGAGGCAGCAGGGGCCAGGTACGATGAAGCATTCCAGATGATGTAAAGGCTGCAGCTTTGCCCTGTCTGAGATGGTCAGCACCTGTAGGTTTTGAGAAATGCAGGAAATGAGGGCAGTGGAGAATCGAAGGGTGTCCAGCAGAGGGCTGTCTTCTCAAGACCTGTACTCAGGCACAAAAGTGCAATCTCCCAAAGAAATGCTGTTTATTTTCTAATTCACTCAAAGGTACATTTTGCTTGTAAAGTTTGCATTCCGAGGATGATTTCAGTCCAGATGTGCCACCTTTATTAAATGCTGGCTTCCGTGAGGAGAAAAGACTATGAGGGCAGGGAGGAAACGATGGTGGCTTGGGATAGGCTGGTAGCACTAGACATTTGAAAAGGGCTTAGAATCTGAATCTAAATTGAAAGCAGAGACAAGATTCCCTGACATATTAGTGTATGAGTGTGGGAGGAAAAAAAGGAATCAGTGACTGAATGATTGTGGCCCAAGCAACTAGAAAATGAGGTTGCAGGATGGAGGTTTGGGGGGAAGAAATCAGGAGTTTAAATGTGTTAAATTTGAGATGTGTGAAGTTGGATACTCAGATGTAGAAATAAAGTAGACAGGCCAGTCTGGAGTTCTGTGCAGAAGATGTCAATGTAGGCCTCATCTGTTAGAGATGGTAACCAGGCTGCGACGCTAAGATCCACCTGGGAAGTGAAAAATATTGATTGAGCTCAGGGAAATGAGGAGGGACTAGTTTATAAATCTAAGAAAGCTCTGCCAGTGAGAGAGAAGAAGAGTTGAGAGAGAGAGATGTCTCAGAAGCCAAATGTTGTAAGTTTCAAGGAGGAAGGAGCAATGAACAGCGTCACATACTGCTTAGAGTTGACTAATGACTGAGACTGGACCAGTGGGTTCTTCCCCATAATGGAAATAGGGAGAGAAAATAGTTAAATATTTAAAGGCATTTTTATGTCAAAGGGAGAGAAATTAGGCAGTAGCTGGAGAGGTGTTTGGCATCAGCAGATCTAATGCAGCAAGTCTCTATGCTGATGACAATGGTGCAGGAGAGAAAGGAAAATGGATGATACAGTGAGAGAACAGCAAGATGGCACACTCGAATAGGAGAGAGAAGATCCAGAGTGTGAGCAAAGGGCCTGACCCCAGGAGCGTGGGGGGTCCATGAGCAATGAAAGGAGGACAGACGCAGGACGTGAGTACAGATGCAGGTTGAGGAGGTGGTGGGAACATATGGAAATCCTCTTCTGATTATCTTTTTCTTAGTGAAATAGGAAGCAAGGTCATCAGCAAAGAAAAAGGGAGACTCTCACTTTCTCTTCTGATTCCATTTTCTCCCTCAGTGGACTCCAGAAGAACAGGAGCAATTGATCACGAAAGTACTTGACATCTGAAAAACAGGAGTTAAGTGATCAGAGAGATAATTGTTTACTATATCCTGAATGTGTAATCCTCACAAGTTCTATACAGTTTAGTCCTAGAGTGGAACAAAATTCCACAGGCAAAGGTGATTAAGAAGGAGTTCCACTCATTACGTACATCTCTCAAAGGACATAACGGGGAAGGAGCCTCATGGTCCACAGCATTGCATGTTGGCACTCCATCTTCTCCATGCCTCTAGTCCCAAACCCACCCTGCCAGCCACGCAGCCCACGGGGTAGTTGGTTCTCCTTCTGCGCTCCTCTCTTTTTGACTCTAGGTAGATCAGGTTGGCCTCTCCTCTCAAGTTGTGTCTCCCAGTTCTGAAAGTTCTGGACAAGACGACAAAAAACAGAGCAGCAGCAAAGACAAAATCGGTGGAGAAAGGGAACAGAACAGAGAATCGAATCTGAGCAGGCAAGGCCAAGTTTATTTTTTGACAGACGGGGAGAAAGGAAAGCTGTGAACATTCACACATTAATAATTTTTGTATTGTCGCAACTATAATCAAAGCCCTGATGACAGTGTTGTCATAAAATCTGCACAGCCACTACTCTGGGCTTGGGCTTACTCTATAGCCTGGGCTACAGGCATAGAATTCACCACAATAAATTCTTCTCTGGCTATGCAGGCTCTCCTTATCATGCCATCTTTTAGTACCTCTTCCCAAGCTTAAAATGCAACACGTACTTTACACCAATTGTAGAATATAGAGAAGGAAGCTTGGAGTTCATTTTATCCAGTGCTTCTTCCCATTCCGGATTGATAACTTCCCTGAGAGCTTGCCACTCGAACTTTATTAAAAACAGCCTTAGCTATAGTCTTCAGCACACCAAAAGGCAAATCATTCCACTTATAGAATGTTTTGCATTGTAACAAACTGAAATCTTTCCCTTCTACCTCTAACCTCTGAATCTCTGATTACCCTGTGGGGCCACAGAAAACACATACTTCCTGTCCGCTTCTTGTGGGGACCCAGCCACGTTCTTTCCTCCATCTTACCCAGCAAACATCCAGTCACCTTCTGAATCGCAAATACACCCACATTCAGAGTAAAAGCTTTTTGCGTAGTCCTTGCCTATTAGTAAATTAAACATTTTAAAAGAGAGAGAATATACCTACTTGAAGTGGAGTTCTGAATAGTCCTTTAATGCCAGCACTATCAAATCTAATGGGAAGGTTGGGGCTGGATGAAATTATATTTCCAAATGATACATCTTCCAGGACATCTACAAGGAATGAAAGGGAAGGGGACCCTGATTATCTAAGATTGAGAGACAAGATGAAAGAGAATCACTCACTTTCCTATAAAACTCAGGTCTCAGTTTTGCCCCTCCTGCATCTTCCTTCCATTACATATTCATTCGGCACCTACAGATTCCAGTTTTAGAGCTAGGTGCCAGGGTTTCAATAGTGAGCTTTCCATTACTTACTCAACACCTATTTATTTTAGACCCCAAAGTTACCAGCACCATCCTACCAATGGGATCTAGAAGTGAACAAAACCACCAGAGAAAAAATACCCCTCTCTTTGCACAGCTAACAGTCTAATAAGGAAAATAAATGAATCAAATAATCCCAGAAATATATGTAAAATTGCAACTGTTACAAATGCTATGAAGGGAAGATTCAGGATGCTACCAGAGCTTATAATAGAAAGAACATGAGCCTAGTCCAAATGATTAGGAAAGTCTGTCCTGAGGAAGTAAGTGATCCTTGCATTGGGCTGTAGAGCATGGGCAGGAGAAGGTCCCTGGCAGGGGAGCTGCCTGTGTGAGGGCTGGAAGGAAGTCCGTGTAGAGGATCAAGATCAGAGGTGACATGTGGGAGGTAGGGAGGATCCAGATAAAGTAGGGCTTTATGGGCCATGTTAAGTTTTCCATGTTCAGCCTGTGAGGAGTGAGAATCCACTGCAGTGTTTTAAGCCAGGTGTATGTGTGCACGCATGTGTGATGTGATTAAATTTGTATTTAGAAGATCTCACTCTTGCTGCAGTAGAGAAAATGGATTGGAAGGGACCATGGTGAGGACAGAGTTACAAAACTATCAACAATGGGCCAGAGCAGAGATGTCGGTGATTTGGACCAGGTTGATGGCAGTTGGGGTTGGAAACGAAAGAGCTATCATGGTGATTTGGAAATGGGAGGCAAGGGGAAACACGGTAACTATAGGCATCCCTGGCCAGGCCTGTTATGTACATGAATCGGTCATCTGGCATGAAAAGTAACTTACTGCAGGGGCTGAGCACTGAGCATCATTACAGGGTTGAATGTGATGTTCATGTAAGATACCTAATCACCATTGTGTAACTTCTGGACAGTGGAGCCAGACAGAACCGTGGTGTGGGAAAATATAACTAGACATTATTCCAGGTGATGTGGCTTTGTGAAGACATTTGTTATTGTTTACAAATACGTAAGTTAATTGTGCTAGAGTTTCAGAGTGATATGTTTAGAGGGTATAGTATTTATTAATCTCCCTTTAAGGGTTTTTATTGGAAGACTAACAGGAACTCACACTGAACTGACATAACTTCATAGCCATTAGTCCAAGCACATCTTCTGGGATGATCTGGAGAGACTTGAGAAATCTCTCTCCTTAAACATCCTCCAGCTTGAGATCTGGTGCCTTGCTGAGGATGTCTCTTTTGTGCTTATTGGAGTAAAATATAACTTCTCTAAGATCTATATGTGAAGGTACTTATTGTTACTGTGCCTTTCACACAGTTTCCTGTGGGACATCTGCAGTATCAGGAATGAATCCTAGGTGATGACTAAGGGTGGTGATGCCACTCACTGGGATAGGAAGCACTATAAGAAGGCCAGACTTGGGGAGGAAATGCTGCAGTTGAATTGGGGACATATCTAAGATGACACACGATAATGGAGATGTTGATAAACGACATGATTCTGGAGTTTAAGGAGTTGTCTAGAATGATGCCTCTAAGAATAATTTCGACTGTCTCAAGGGAGGGTCATGTTTGGTCAAGAAGCATTGTATATAAGAAGTGTTGTTGTAGAGGGTCATTTATCCAAGGAAGGCTGGGCCAGAGCCTCCCTACTCTGAAGTTCTATGATTGGGCATCTGTTTTAAGCTGCCTTAGTACTAGATTCTAATTGGTTAGAAAGAAACAGGAGTGTGCAATAGAGTCCAAAGTCAGCCAGGCTGATGGGATCTATGGATTGGAATTGGGCACCATTGATAAGTCAGGCAGGTCAGCCCCTTCCTCTGCAGGTGAGTGTCCCTGTTCCTATTGTAGGTAAAACACAATGGCTGCCCCAGCTGGAGTGATCCACCGAGACTGGCTCGTTGCACATTCTTGCTCCAAAGAAAGAACCCTCTCAGCCCATCTCCATCCAAGGAGTCTTCCCTGAGCCCACTGCTTACTCAGCAAGGGTTGCAGGAACCGAGTTTCTAAGAATGGGTAGCATCAGGCCTCACAAATTGACTAATGTGTCTGCATCACAAAATAGTTAATGATCTTCCAGTCTTTGAAGAAGGGGAAAAAAAAGCTTTCTGCTTTATAATCGACAACTCTTAATTATCTTGATGGTTATTAATTTGTACATCCATATTTCTCCTTGGTCAATTATTAATCTTATGCTTGCTGTCTACTGTATTTTCTGTCACTTTGAAGCACTGGATATTAAGGTTTCCTTTTTCAGATTCTAGTCATCTCCCTAGAATTTTATACTTCTCACTTGTATTTATGTCACTGTTGGATCTTGTGTTGTGGCTAAGTAGTTACCTTCATGCAATCCATCTTGAAGGTGGCTATAGTTAAAAAATTCTGAAAATCCATAAAATGCTTTAGACATATTTGCATCCTTATTTCTCTTTCAGAGACCTTGCCTATTACAATAATTATGAGCAGGGTTAGCCTCCGACCCTAATATAATGGCCCACTAAGATGTTCATCTCTCCTGAAAATATCATAGGCACCTGAACCTGTCTGAAACTGAACCCCTTAGCTCCATCCTGCTCCTTGTCCTTTGCTTTCAAAGTGAATAAATGGCAACATAAAAACATACATCTGGTTGCCGTCTCCCTCTGCGTTAGCCTTGTGACCTGCGTAAGTATTTTGTCATACCTACCACCCTCTGCAGTATTTTCCCTACCTGCCAGATGGTCTTTCCAAACATAGTCCTATCATGTCGCTCCCTGTTTAATGGCCTTCAAAGGAAGGACCCCACGCTCCTTCATTTGGCTAACTGGTCCTAATGGCCCATTTGCATTTCGGGTGTATCATTTACCCTTACCCTACCCTCAATGCATAACAAACTCCTGTGCTCACTTTGCCTGGAGAAGCTTCTTCCCCATCTCCTATTACTTTCTTCTTGGGAAACTTTACTAAGCTCCCTCTCCCCAAGTGTGACTTCCCCACCCCAGGTTAGATCCTCCATCTCATTTTACTTGTTTTACAATAAGTGCTTTCTGCTATATATTTTTTTTATTTCAAAATATTATGGGGGTACAAATGTATTGGGTTACATGTATTGATCTTGTTGTGCTTGAGTCAGAGTTATAAGTGTGCCCATCACCCAGATAGTGTTCATTGTACCCATTAGGTAGGTGTTCGCCCATTCCCTCCTCCCCCATCTCCCCTGCTTGATTTCCACTGAATTTTACTTCCCTCTGTGCACATGTGTGCTCATCAGTTCCAGTTTAGTAGCAAGTACATGTGGTGTTTGTTTTTCCAATCTTTAGATACCTCACTTAGAATAATGGGCTCCAGTTCCATTCAAATGGCTGCAAACGGTTTTAATTCATCCTCTTTCATGGCTGAGTAATGCTCGATGGTATACATATACTACATTTTGTTACTCCACTCATGAGTTGGTAGGCAGTTGGGTTGATTCCACATCTTTGCAACTGTGAATTGTGCTGCAATAGACATTCCAGTGCAGGTGTTCTTCTTGATAAAATACCTTCTTTTCCTTTGGGTAAATACGCAGTAGTAAGATTGCTAGGTCAAAGGGTAGGTCTACTTTTAGTTCTTTTGAAGTCCTGTCAACAATGCATAAAGCATTTCTTTCTCTCTCTATCCATGCCAGCATCTGTTATTTTAAAACTTTTTAATAAAAGCCATTCTAGCAGGAGTAAGGAGAAATCTTGTGGTTTCAATTTGCATTTCCCTGATTAGTGATGTTGAGCATTTTTTTTCATAGGTTTACTGGCTATTTGTGTATCTTTAATGGTGTTTGTTTTTTTCTTGGTAGATTCTGGTTATTAGCCCTTTATCTAATGTATAGCATGCAAATATTTTCTCCCATTCTGTAGGTTGCCTATTTGCTCTGCCGATTGTTTCCTTAGCTGTGTAGAAGCTCATTAATTTAATCAAGCCCCGTTTATTAATATTTTTTTTTGCTGTGATTGTCATTCTTCATAAATTCTTTACCTAGGCCAATAACTAGAAGAGTTTTTCCTTTGTTTTCTTCTAGAATTCTTATGGTTTCATGCTTTAATTAATTTTTGTGAGTGGTGAGGTAGATCCTGCTTCATTCTTCTGTATGTGGCTATTCAATTCTCCCAGCTCCATTTATTCAATGGGGCTTCTTTTCCCCAGTGTATATTGTTGTCTGCTTTGTCAAAGATCAGTTGGCTGTATGTGGGTGGTTTTATATCTGAGTTCTGTTCCATTCGTGTATGTCTCTACTTTTATACTAGTACCAGGCTGTCTTGGTTACTATAGCATTGTAGTATAGTTTGAAGTCTAGTAATGTGATACATCCAGGTTTGTCCTTTGTGCTTAAAATTGCTTTGGCTATTCAGGCTCTTTTCCAGTTCCAAATGAAGTGTAGAATTATTTTTTCTAGATCTGTGAAATATGACATTGGTATTTTGAGGGGGGTTGTATTAATCTATAAATTACTTTCAGTAGTATGGGCATTTTAACAATACTGATTCTACCAATCCATGAGAATGATAAGTTTTTCCATTTGTTTGTCATCTGTAATTTCTTTCTTCAGTGTATTGTAGTTCTCTTTATAGAGATTTTTCTCCTTGGTATAGTCCTAGATATTTTATTATTATTTCTGTTATAGCTATTGTGAAGAGTATTGAGTTTTTGATTTGACTCTCAGCTGGACTGTTAGTGATGTACAGGAATACTGCTGAATTATGTACATTGATTATGTACATTTTGTAACCTGAGACTTTGCTGAATTTATTCAAGTAGTCTCTTGGTGGAGTCTTTGGGGTTTCTAGATGTAAGATCATATCATCAGCTAAAACAATAGCGCGACCTCCTCTTTCCCAGTTTGGGTACTGTTTCTTTCTCTCGCCTGATTGCAGGATAGAAGTGGTGACAGTGGGCACCCTTGTCTTTTTCCAGTTCTTAGTAGGAATGCATTCCTACCTTTTCCCATTCTGTATGATGTTGGCTGTGGGTGTGTCATAGATAGCTTTTATACTCTTGAGATATGTTCCCTCTCTCTATGTCTAGTTGTTAAGGGTTTTTGCCATGAAAGGGTGCTGAATTTTGTTGAATGCTTTTTCTGCGTCTGTTGAGATGATCAGAATGGTCATTGTGTATGCTTATGTGGTGAACCATCTTTGCATCCCTGGGATTGAAGCCTACTAGATCATGGTGGATTATTATTTTTTTTTAGATATACTGTTGAATTCAGTTTGCTAAAATTTTATTAAGGATTTTTGTATTTTAGAGGGATATTGGTCTGTAGTGGTTTTTCGTCGTCGTATCCTTTACTGGCTTTGGTATCAAGGTGATACTGGTTTCATAGAGTGAGTTAGGGAGGACTCCCTCCTTATCAATGTTATGGAATAATTTCTGCATTATGAATACCAGTTCTTCTTTGTCGGTTGGTCTGGTAAAATTTAGCTAGGAATCCATCTGGTCCAGGGCATTTTTTGTTGGAAGACTTGTTATGACTGCTTCAATCTTGTTGCTCGTTATTGACCTGTTCAAGAGTTCTGTTTCTTCCTGATTAAGTCTTTGTTTCCAGGAATTTATCCATTTCCTCTACATTTTCAAGTTTATGTGCGTAGAGATTTTCATAGTACAGAAACACAAAATATCGTCTGTGGTTACTATCAGTTATAATATCTCCTTTGTTGTTTCTGATTGAGCTTATTTGGGTCCTTTCTCTTCTACTCCTGGTTAATGTAGTAAGAGATCTATCAATATTTTCAAAGAACCAACTTTTTGGTTTCTTTATATTGTCTTCCTCTCCTGCCCCATGGTCAGAGAGGAACTAAACAAAATGGAAGAGTCTGAAAGGAAGAAAGGTAGCACTCTGCTCATCTCTGTCCCTCTCTCCAGCTGGCAGCCCACCTGGGAGGCCCAGGCTCTGGAGTTATGCAGCTCCCCCAGGACCCTGTGGTTCCCGCAGCTGGGAAATGTTTGTGTAGGAACAAGCAAGATCCCCAAGGGGCTGGCAGCCGGGTGCTTTGTCCTCAGGAAGCTCCCAGTTCACTGGTGGCTGCAGCTTTTGGGCTCATGAGGAGGAGAAAGGCTCTCCGGCCGCCCAGGTGCCTGCTGACTGCCAGAGATGTGAGGGAGGGAGAAACAAACTGCCCCATCTACCCTTTTCACGGGACTCCAAGCCTCTTGGGGGTTGACCTCAGCTGCAGATATCTTGCAACTTCTTCCTGTGGAATCTCTTTTAGGTTCTGGTACTTTTCCTTCAGAATTACACCAATCTATGATTGTTTATGTTCTTTCTGAGAGAATCTGGCAGTTGGTATCTCTGGTCAGCCATCTTCCACAGGAACAAGCAGTGATTTTAGAACCAGAGTACTTGGGTTCAAATCCACGTTCTTCCTTTACCTATCTGTATGAATGTGGGCAAGTTACTTAACAGAATCTAATAAACAGTACATCATTATATCCTCCATATATCCTACAATGGTAGCACATAGCCAACCCTCTAGATATCTATACAATGGTGTGAAAAATGAAGGCAGACTTTATTCAGGACCATAGCAATAGGTGCAGGGACCAATGTAAAGGGAGTCACCAGGGAGACAGATTGTGCTCAACTCTAAATACCATTTAGGCAAGTGGGAATTTATAGCCAAGGAACAGGGTGTGGGGTTCAACTATCATGGGTAAGAGGAGCTCTTGCCAAACTGACCTAACAGGATTCTTGCTGAAGGGTGTTCGACATCACCTGGGGTATGGTGGAGGAACCCTCCTGGTAACGCGGGGTGGGGGAAATGTTCTAGCTAAAACTGGATTTTAAAAGGAAGTGAGGAGAAAGGTCAGAAGCCTGACTAAAGTTTGGTAAAGAAAAGAATCTTGGAATATTGAACAGTACCTGACTTTCCATTAATACAGGTAAAGGCAGACATGTTACAATGTAGACAGACCAATGCTATCTTCTAGTCAATTCTTTAACACATATAGAACTCAAGAACACTCAGGTTTTTAAAGTGATTCAAAATGTCAGTAAGAATTGAGTAGAAGTTGACCAGGTATATGCTAGAAACTGCATTCTTTCCAGTATGACTAAGAATTTAAATTGTGAAGTTAGATCTGGGGTTTAGGTCTACCTTTGTTGTTTCCCTGCTTGCTCCTTAAGGTAAATCCTTTTTTTCCCCTCTATGTCTGAGTTTCTTCATATATAAAATGGGAGTAATAATACTACTATATAGTAAGTCATGAACTAAATAACATTGCATATACAAATTACCTACCATAGTGGTAAACAGAAAAGTAACCAATGCATTGTATTTCCCTTGGTAAATCACTGTCCATCTTTTATATAAGTTTACTTTCAATGTAAAGTAGAGAGGGTAGTTTTAGAAGAACAGGTAAAAATTTCCTCTTTATCCCATGAATATTAAATCATTAAACTCCATAAACAATAAAATAGCTAAAATTTTTAAACTACCAAAGTAGCCACAAGCTATTCTAAGTATCTTACTAAGTCCCTCATTTATCCTCCCAACACTTCTACGAGGTCAGTACTAGTGTTATCCTCATATAACAATTGGGTAAAGCTTGGAAAATTTTTTTAAAGAAGACCAAAAGATAACAGGGGAAATCCCAGAGTCCATTCAATAGGGAAAGAAGCTATCCCCCCCACCCCCAGATTTTGGGATACCTTCTTCCTATTTCTCTTCCTAATTATAGTAGCCCCATTCAGGAAACAGTTTCTGAAAAGGTAGCACCACTTCACAGGCTTGGCACTGGTAGAACTTTGTTCACCTGTTAGCCACTAAATAAACCAACAGTTCCTTAAGAGCATTATATTTTGACTTCACTGTGCAACTTCTTTACCCCAGGATTCAACCACATTAATAAACATGCTCAAAAAACATCACTTTTATAACAGACTTGCACTATAACTGTTGGAAATTACCTGATGATTAATGTTGTCTAACCCAGAGAACTATATTGCAATGAGGCTGAGGATTAATCGATAAATGTGATGATAATCCTCTGTCTTTGTTTACATCTGTAATTAACGTAGTTCAAGAGGGAGCCCTTGAAACCTTATATACAAAAGATTTATCCGCACTGGAATAGATTACAGCCATATGTCACCATTCCAGAGGTAATTGGTACATTTCATTAGAAAGTAATTGAAAAAAAGATTTATTTTAATGCCTTGTAATAAATAATCTTGATAAACATTATTGTTAGCAGAGATATCTGCACCATGCAGAGAATTTGCTTTACATCAAAATATAGTATACACTCTATATCATTCTTGGATTTTTCTGAGAAGCGTTTACTTATCCTTTACTCAGAGTCACGACAAGGTAACACCATGATTTTTGTTTTCCTTCTTGCCATATTCCTTTACTATTCTCATGATTTTCATTGACAGTAAGATCTGTATTTACTCACTGTCCCTCAAATGAAAATGTATTAACACAGATGTTTCCAACAGTGGGTTGGAGCAAAGGCCTTAGAGCCAGTGAGCCTGGGCCACGAGGTCTCTCCCTTTGGCAAAATGGAGCTACTGATAGGACATCTCTCTTAGGGGTATAGCAAGCATGCAGTGAGATGATGCATGTCTTGGAATACAGGAAGTAGTCAATAAATGGCATTAGTATCATTTCTGTCAATGTCTTGCTGCCCTGATCTTCTAAGGAGAGACATCCTGAATTCTAGGGTGAGCTTTTATTTAAATTGCATTATAAAAAGAAGAATAGTATGTACAAGCATATTTTCCTCCATTTCTAATGTCATAAAACTAACAAGTGCATGAAAAACAGTGACATGTACCATATTCTCAGCCACAGGCAGGACTTCTATCCTCCCTCATCCCTGCAAAGGCCCTGAAGTGAAAACAGACCGATTATTTCTAGAGTTTTAGTGACTTTGTGAGCCACTCTGTAGATTAAAGCCATTCCATTTAGTTCTTGGAATGAAGAAAAATCCACAAAGGCCATCCGCAGAGAGAAATGAAATTGTGCTTCAGGCAGGGAACCAAGCAAAATATCAAAACAGGGGCCAGAAAGGAGTAAAAATAATTTCATTGTGCATCTCCAACCATTAAGCCACATTGGAGAGGTTTTTTACATCTGCTTTCACAATTTACCACACTAGAACAGCCCAGACCTGTCCTAAACACAAGCATACATTATCCTGATAATGGGATAATTGTTCCTTACTATTGGAATCATCATTACCTTTATTTTATAGGTGAATAAGTTGTACACTTATCCAAAATCACATCTGCTCACTGACTTGACAGACCGCAGAGTCTGTTTACTATTGTAAGGTATGTGTTCTAGTGCTAGAGATGCCATTGGAACATCCACTCTGCTGCTCGCTGTGTGACCTTAGGCTTCACATCCCAAAGCTTTACTTCCCCAATCTGTAAAATGGGGATAATGAATACTAGTAGTGGTTTCCTCCTAGAATTGTTTTGTTTAGCACATTGCATACAAATATGTAATACTTTCAAGCTACAATTTTTTATTCAATGGCTTTTACAAACTTAAATTTGAATAAATTAAAATTATTTACATATGAGACATCAATTCCCACTTTCAGCCTTTTTAGAGCTTTGTAGCTCACCTATTTTGGTCCTCGCCCAGAGGGCTTCCTGGACAACATATAAATATTAATAAGTAGCGGCGCAGTACTCTTGAGGATGTCTATTGAATGTTAGCATGGGAGACAAAGCAAGCTCACTGTGGCCAGTTGAGTCAATGCAGGACATGTCTTGCATTATAATCATAAGGCAGGCAGTACACTTATTTGCTATTACTATTCCGAATTATGCTTGCTGATAAAAAATGTGAGGTGTATTTTAGTGCTGAGAGAGGTACCCTTCCATCGTATAGAGGAAAATGGGTCCTCATGGCAGTGGCAAACCGAGTGACAGAAATCTACTCCCGGTCCACTGCTCCTTCTGTAACACACTGCCCCACAGTGCTGAACTGACTTCCAATCCTGATCAAAGCTGGAGATTTCATTTAAGTGAGAAATCCAAATAGCAGTTGTGCCTTTCTTAATTTTAATTGCTAATTAAAATAATCGACAGCCTAGTTCTCTGTTACACAAGGAATCAGGTTAGTTGCATAGGTTATTAAATGTTCTGAGAGCATTAGGTCTTACTGCAAAGACTTGAAAATTAGTGCTCTGATGAAAGCTGGGAATGTGGAAATGTACATCATTTCTTTGATACTCAAATCAATTATTTAGGTTCTATCTCAAAGAATTACAGCGTAAAGAATGTAATGGTTTGCGGATGGCGTGTAGGGGAAGGATTAGAGAGAGTTCCTCTAGAAACTGCAATTATCATGTCCATAGTTTCACATGCTGTCACCTAGGAAACTTCAGGTTCTGAGGAACACGATTTGCTACAGAATCCCAGCTTCTAATCACAATTCAGAAGCCCATCTTAGACTACTGAGGCACAGCTTGACCTCTGGCCAAGTTATAATTGACACATTCTACAGAGAATCTGTCAGGCTTTTCCCTTCTCAAAGTCCTTGAAGTTTTAGTAAATCTTGTATCAATCAATCAAAAACACAGCACAAAGGAAGAAGACTTCTTTGACTACTTGCTGTTGAACAGTTTGTATTAAAATTACTCTCTGCACTCAAGTTCTTTGTAAAGTCTGTTATGTGGCCACTATGTAAAATTGGAGGCCCCCTGTGGGTAATAAAATGTAAGAAAGCCAGAGAGGGATCTGAGGTAGGAATAAAAGGAATCATCAGTTCTCACCTGTTTAAGAGACTGAATTTTTATCTGGAAGAATATAATAACACCTATCATTATTACCACATTCTGCATACCATTTACTTGACTAAGGCTTTCTTTATATTTTCACTTTCCATCTTTATACCAGTCCTATGAAGGAGATACTGATATACCTGTTGAATATGAGAAATAGCCCAGCCTCCAAAAGGCTTCTTCAAGGTCAAATATCCAGCAGATGGAGGTGCTTTGGCTCAAAATTCTGAGCCTGAAGCTCAAGCTTTCTCTTACCTTTCCTTCCAAAAAATTGTAATAAAAGATTGTAAGGTGTAATGAAATTGCTAATATACTAGAAGAATTTAAGAAATTTAACAGGGTGGAAACTATGGCCATCATACAAAATCTAAAAGGTAACGCAGCAAAATATTGACTTAGCAGCACAAGTTTTTTAAATCTAAGTTAAATATAACACTACTATGACTGCCGATTCTGATCAAACTAGACTGCAATAATAATCTTAGATCGTTCAGATTCAGAATCTTACCAGGAAGGTAAGGAGAAGAAAAGAATTTTTTTTGTCCCTGGACCTTCCTCGGAACATAATAGAAACCTTGTAGTCAATGCAAAGTAGCTGATTTGACAAATATTTATCAAACACCAGGCAATTTCCTTGATGCTGGGTATAAATCAAATAGAATTACCACCCTTGCAGAGCTTAATTCTATATCCCATCCACTGGCATGAAGGAAATGTCACTAGGTGATAGAGGGGTGGTCAGGGAAGGCCTCTCCAAAGAGGTAACATTTAAGGAAGACTTGAAGGAAGTAGACATATCAAGAGTTGCAGTATAGAGTGGGCCTACCATATGCTGCAGGGCAGGATGACCAAGACCATTCAAGCCCACTTGCCAGGGGAACTGTTGAAGTTCCTTTTTAACTTGAAGAAACGAAACAGCAGGATAACCAGAATGCCTGTCTTTTACAATTTGATATATTAACCTATGAAAGTTCCAGATGACATTGCAGGTTACAGAAAGATTTCTATCCAGTATCTAAAACAACCATGGAATATTATAAAGCATAGGGCTAGGACTCAGGGGATCTGGGTTTGAACTACAGCTCTCTAGGCATGTGGTCTTGGCCACAACGTGTAACCTCTCTAAACCCCCTCTCACGAAGGGGGCTGGTACTGAGTACCAGATGGGATACGTTACATGAAAAGTACACGTATGTACATAATATGGATTCACTAAAGCTACGTGAATCTAAATCTGTCACTAGAACTTGACACGGGACTTTCATTTGAAAACCCCAGGTCTTTTGAGGTTCCTTTGAATCAGACTCTGAATAAAGCTTAACTCAAAAATACAGGATGTGTTGCAGGAAAATGATGTGAGAGGGACATTATTAATTTTCAAGCAGAACACTAATTGGACCACATAGTTCAATGTGATAGTAGCCAATACCACAATGTTAAAGTTGTCTGGCATTAAAATCTCACTAACCATGACTTTAAATAGCCCATAACATTGATATAGATAGGTTCTTAAAAATGGCTGTTGGTTCATTAGTTTATCAAAAAAATACAACTAAAATATGGGAGCAATTTTTAAAGCACTTTTCTTGAATCAGAAATTAAACTTTTAAGTTAATTAACTTCAGATCAATGAAGAAACTGTTTGAGAAATATACACATTTTGAAAGTTGACATAAATAATGTCACCTTCATGGAAATAAATACCTTTTGAATAGAGAATTCCACTGAATTGCTAAAGTTTTATATACACAGTATCATTAGATTGGCAGCACACAAATGCAATGGGCCTACAGAGCTTCATTTGGTCAAGTATACTAATTTAGCTATTGTGGTGGCAACTTGGATTATTGGTCCAAAGTGATATAACAACCATGCTGTTCTCATCAGTGGAATGGTAGGGTTCCTTCTATATTAAAGTTAGAAGATCTGCTAAGTCAGTCTATGTCAATGGTTCTCAACCATCTCTGTACATAGGAATTGAAAAATCTATAGATGCCCCCACATTCCAATTTAATTTGCATGGGGCATGACCCAAGCCTCAAAATCTGCCCTATTTGATTCTGATCACACTGAAATTTCCCAGCCACTCTGAGAACTCCTCAAGTACAGTTACTTTTATGGACCAGATACCCAACTTTATAACCCTCCCCACCACGTTTCTTTCTTCCCCTAGATGTTTACCCTTTCAATAACTTTCTCTGATTATTTTTTTCCTCAAACTTATAACAGAGTAATCCTAGGTATTGGTGTGATTCTGATGTTTCCTAACAAAGACCAAAAGCTAACCATCTTCTATTTCAGCTACCACATATATTATTCTGTTTTTATGATGTTCTGAAGGTCGCTCCCAAAAGTAACAAAAGCCATTGTCTCCATTCTCTGAGGATGGAAGTAAAATATGATCTAAAAGCTTGTCGAGGTTTGGAAGTGATTAATGTAGATTCTTATGATGAAGGAAATGAAAACGAGAAATCTGGATAAGTAATCACTGTTTCAACAAAAACAATTTCAAAAAAAAATGAGCCTGAGACAGAGAGAACAAACTGATAATGCCAACAGTAAATAAATTATTCTCTGAGTTTTTAAAACAGACCTTGTGATAGCATTTAAAGTTTTGTGGCTTTTTTGATTCATGAGACTTGCGAGTATAACGGAGAAGGAAAGGGACACACAGTTGCTGTTCTGTGTTTCACAGGTACTCAAAATGGAATTTGAGCAGAGGAGAGGCTGCAAATGAATGCAGACCTGTGCCAGGAAATTATGGCTTGATAGAGAAAAATCTCTTCAGAGCTTCCTAAACCTGGGAGACATGACCGGTTTTCTCCTTGTCATAGTCCCTGCACCAAAGATGGTGCTTCTTCAAACAGGAGCTGTGAAACTATCTCAGAGGGCAACAAACCGAAGCTGGGTACTTTGGAACTCTGGTCAGGGCTTCGCTTCATTTCTAGCTGTAGAATGAGAATCTTTCAGAGGAAATGTTCACCCTGGTAGGGAACAATCTTCGTGGCTAACTGGGAGCTGCTTGTCTAGCCAAAGTCTTAGTCTCAATAGTCAAATGGTCAGTTGACACTCCCTAGACTCTGATTGTTTTCAAATATTCCTTTTTGAGGTTCGATATACACACATACCATTTACTCAGCAATACAGAAATATACCTCCCATTTTACTGTCTCTAACCCTGCGTGTCCATATTTCCACTTGATATCTCAAACATCTCCAATTTAACATATCCACAACTGAACTCACAATTTTGTATCTTTATACTCTTCCTTTTCTCAGTGGCTGGCCCCTAGCAATGTCCAGTCACAAAGTCCACACTGGAAATTAGCCTTGACCCATTTTCATCACCGAATCCAAATCACCATCTTCTCCCACCTGGACAATAACAGACTTTTAGCTACTTTCCTTGTGATCCTCTTTCCCCTTCTTATCCACTCTCCACTCAGTAGGGAGAACAACTATAATAAGGAAACAGAAACAGGAGGAGATAGATTTATTGTAAGAAATTGGCTCCTGCAGTCATCGATCTGCTGTCTGTGAGCTAGAGACCCAGGAGAGCCAATGGAGTGGTTTCAGTCCAAGTCTAAAGGCAGAAGACTAATGTCTCCAGCGGGCAAAGTTCTCTCTTACTCAGCTTTTTTGTTCTGTCCAGTTTCTCAATGGAAACCCACGCACATTAAGGACAATCTGCTTTACTCATTCTTCAGATTCAAATGTTAATCTCATCCAGATACACTCTCACAGACATACCCAGAATAATGTTTGACCAAATGTCTAGGCATCCTGTGGTTGAATCAAGTACACACATAAAAATATCCACCACAGTAGTCTTTGTAACATGGAAATGAGATCATGTTATCTAATATTAATATTTCTTACCCCCTTACATCACTCCATTTAAAATATTTTATTGCATCACCGTAGGATGCAAAACCACACCTCACTTGCCTTCCTACCTCTTACTTAATACCACATTCTCTATCTACCTTCTTTGAATTTCTTTTAACTCACAAAATTATTTTCCCCCTAAAAGTCTTCATGCTACTACGTCCTCATGTTCAGGTGTCAGTATCAGCCTTCCCAGACCCCAACTCCTCACGCTATCCAGTACCTACTTATAGGTTTGTACAAGGTCCTATACTTCTCTATCAAGGACTTCTGACCACCATAAACAAATAGTTAACATATCTCATCATTCTCAATGAGCAAGTAAACTGACTGGGAAAAGAATTAGGTCTGTCTTGTTTATAGCTGAAACCCCAGCAATTTGCACATACTAGGAAATCAATAAATGTCTACTGAACAAACAAATGAGCCAATTTCTAATGAACCCTCAAAAGCCAGACTCTGCCAGTCTAGGATACAGGCTACTTTTCTGTGCCACCTTTGTTCTAGTATAATAAATGTTTGTTAAATAAATGAACAAGCTCTATAGTGAGAAAGAAGCATTGATTCAAAAGAATTTCTATGATGTTTTGCTTGTTTTAAAAATATGAAAGCAAATATGAAACAGTGTTAAAAGTTGCTGGTTCTCGGTGATAGGAACATGTGTGATTGTTACTTTATTCATTACATTGTTTTAAATTTTGATTTAATAAAAAAAATTTTTATGATGGTCAAGCTTGCATATCATGAAAGCAAATCTCAAAATGGTTTTGCTGTAGAAGACAGAATATCACTGATTTTCTGAGAAGAATGGCCTTCAAAAGAGACTGTCCAATCCATTTCTTAAATCTTTAGGGCAGAACCCTGGAATATTACGCATAGATTTTTCAATAGATCCCTACAAACTCAGCATCTTCACTTATAAAATTTAAATACCTATTGCAGGTAAGAGGAGCTTGAGTTTCAGAATGACCCTTATTGGACTTAAAAGTGGAACTTATCTAATTAGAAAGGTTATTTCTTCTTACTATTTTCAGATGATGGAATACCATGTGTTCAAGTCAAAGCAGGCACTTAAAGCATGGATATGATGGGGTAGATTTGCAGTATATCAATTTAGATACGCTGGGACTACATTTCCATAATTTCTTCCCCCAGTTAGCAGGTTGGAGTATAGCAGCTGCCATACTCCTTTGTCCTAGAAAATCAGCACAGAACACCAAGCACTGTTGGCAATCACCTGATGGCCCATGTTGTTAGTGTGGGTCAGCAGTGTGACTTTAGGTCTTCTGGCTCCTCCTCCAGCTTCCTCAACTCCTGGACCAAGTACATGCTTAATTTCAGGAAGAAGCTCTCTCTCCCCTGGATCACAGACTTAGAAATGGTGGGAGATTGTCATGGATATGAGTTCATCCTCGTGGGTCTAGTTCATCCTCATTCTTCCCCATTCACATCCATCCTGACTTCCTGACTTCAGGCTCCAGCATCAGATGCAAATACAACAACCTTACACAGGCTAAAGTGTAACCAGCTCTCCAATTGTATAAGGCCAAATTTCTATAATAATTACATGTCTCTCTCATAGACAGAGGTTCTCTTCTCTAATTGAGCCCTGATCGATAAACTTCTAGAGTTTTCTAGAAAATTGGCAACTCTTAGCCTAGATATGGTTCTCAGAAAGAAAGATGAGATGATTTCACTATACAATGTCAAATTCCATCGTCTTTTGAAAAATCAGAAACCTGGACCTCTGGTACAGCACTATGATAGTTTAAGTACCCTGACTATTCCACCCTCTGAAAAGAGCTAAAATTACTGGCTGAAATGTTTTAGAAGTATTTTAAATGCAATTGATGAGCTGGATATTAGTCAAAATTATTCAGAGTTCAAAACCTAAAGAAGTGTAGGAACCTAGAGAAGTCATGATCATTGAGGTGAGCTTTAACTTTTATAGATTTTGTTGACCCAGATGAAATTCAGCTTCAGTTTCCATGGCCTAGTGGGTCATGGAAACAAAACAAATTTCAGCGCCCACTGAAGTGAGGAGTCTGATAGGAGTCCCAGGGTCATCTTTGAGATCTCTTAAGTACCAAACCCTCAGAATTCAACCTGCCTAGTCTGTCTGCTCTACTCGACCCTTCCACTCAGAGGACTGCTAGGGAAACTGCCTGTCGTGAACCTCAGCACTGAATAGAAGGGAAAGAAAAAAATTTCTCCACAGCTTGGTAACTTCAAACTGGCCCTCCCTCTAGTTTGTAGCCTGAACTCATCTTACCTAGGTTATCCTGAAACCTCAAGCAAAGAAATCAATCTACAGTGGGCCCAAGCTGATGGTAGGTAGCACCAGTGATTGATGGAAACAAATGCAAATTCTTTTCTACAGAAAACCACCTTAAATGCAGGTTTCAAATAATTTCTGAAGATAAAGATCCAAGAAATATGAACTCACAGTCAAGAAGTATAAAACACACTCAGAAACAAGGTACCATACACAAGAGAGCAAGCAGGGAAACAAGGCAGCCAATTCAGATCCACAAAGGTTCCAGATATGGGAATCAGTAGAGAAAGAATATGAAATGGTATGCTTACTAAAGGAACATAAAAATGGCAAATAGAATTTCTAGAAATAAAAATGTAATGTCAGAAAGCAAAATTGCAATGAATATGAGAAATAGATGAAGAAAAAAATAATGAACATGAAAATATATCCAAAGAACTGCCCAGAAAGCAGAGAGGCAGAACAACAGAGATGCTAGAGTGAGACTGTCTGATCTAAGTGACAGAATGAGGAGAGAGAGAGAAAATGGAGCAAAACCAGTTTTTAAAGACATATCAGCTGAGTAGTATTGTCCAAAAGTAAGGCAAAAGACCACAAATTCAGAGTAAAAAAAATAATTCAAGCAGAGGACATAAAGTGAAATCCACATCTAGACATGTCAGAATGACACCACAGCTGATCAAAAATAAAAAGCAGTAGGAGAAAACCAAATAGTAGTTCTAGGATTGAGGGTAGACTGGCAGCTGATGTCTTAATCACAACAATGAGTAGCAGAATACAGCAGTATAATATTTTCAATTCTTGAGAGAAAATAACTATCAATGTAGAGTTGTGTATCCACACAAAATCCCTTTCACAAAGGAGGGCAAATTAAAAATTTATGCCAGTAAAACAAAACTGAAGGCTTACCCCAGAAGACCCTCACTAAAAGAAAATGTCAAGGACTCTCTTGATGTTAAAAAATATGGAAAACCTAGAATAACAGAAGCAAGTGATAAATACCAGGAAATATAAACATGGACTGTATTAACAATAGTCTTGCAGGATTAAATAATACAGAACCAAGATGCGTAACAATAGCACATAAATCAAGAATAGTAAACAACTTGGACAGTTAGAATAAAAAGAAAATCTGTTTAAGTCTAAATATTAGGATCACCTCTCCCCAAAATTTACCTATGAATTCAACACAATCCCAATCTAAATCCCAATAGGCTTTTTTTTTTTTTAGAAACTGACAATTCTAAGATTTATATGGAAAAGTAAAGGACTTAAAATAGCCAAAATGATCCGTTTTCATTTTGTAAAAGTTAAGAGACTTACACTACTTGATTTAAAGACTTAAAGTTATGATAATCAAGAAAACTGAGTATTAACATGAGGCTAGACAAATAGATAAAGCAATCAGAAGAAAGTTTGGAAATAGATCTACACATATAGTTAACTGATGGTCAACAAAAGCACCAGTGCTGTTCAATGGCGAAAGGATTGTCTTTTCAGTAAATCATCCTGGAACAACTAGATAAACCTATTGGGAAAAAATTAACCTAATGTTCTTCTTAAAAATTAATTTAAGATGGATCAAATTTAAATGTAAAAGCTAAAACTATAAAACTTCTGGAACAAAACATGGGCGATTATCTCTGTGACCTTGAGGTAGGCAATGGTTTTTTAGAGAAGGCACAAAAGTACTAAACATAAAAAAAATTGACAAATTGAAATGTATCAAAATTAAAATCAAAACTTCTCATCAGGAGACATTGCTAAAAAATGAAAGGTGAAGTCATGAATTGGGAGAAAATACTTGAGAGATATATACAAAAGAATTTTTACCTAGATGTGTAGCAAATCAGTAACAAATTTATGAACAACCTAATTATAAAAAAAAAATCAGGCAAAAGATTTAAATAGACTCTTTCCAAAAGAACATATTTGAATAAGCCAATAATCACATGAAAAGATGTTAAACAGCATTAGTCATCAGGGAAGGGAAAACTACAATGAAGTACCATTTTCTTAGCCACTAAAAAGACAATCAACGTCATCGATAGTAGGAACGTAAAATTGTGCAATTCTTGGAAAACAGTTTGACAATCTTATTGTATCATTAATCTACTGCTGTGTAACACATTACCCCAAAAGTTAGCACTTTAAAACCACAGACATTTATTATCTCTCAGTTTCTGTGGGTCAGAAACCTAGGTGCAGCTCAGCCAATGCCTCTAACTCAAGATCTTCCCTGAGGTTGCATTTAAGCTGTTGACCAGGCCCCTGATCTTATCAAATGCTTGACTTGGGGAAGATCCATTTCCAAACACATTTCTGTGGATGTTGGCAGGATTCAGGTCTCTGTAGACCGGTGAATTGAGGACCTTAGTTCCTCGTGGGATAATTGTGTCCATCAGTTTCTTAGTCCTCTCCATGGAGCATCTATCAACACGGCACCTGGCTTCCTCTCAGAGTAAGGGAATGAGAACAGGAGCCCAAAGATGGAAGCCACAGTCTTTTTTATCATCTCCTAAGTGATATCTCATTCCTTTTGCCATATTCTACTTGTGTAGAAGTGAGTCACTAATCTAGCCCACATCAAGGGGAGAAAATGACATAAGGGCATGAATACCAGGAGGCAAGGATCACTGGGACCATATTAGGTCCGCCTTACCACGCTTATTAAAGACACACCTGTCTTATAACTCAGTAATTCCACGCAAAGCTGTTTATTCAAGGGAAATGAAAACTTTTCCTCAAAAAGACTTGTCTAAGAATGTTTGCAGTCCTTTGTACAAAAGAGCCTCAAACTGGAAGCAACCAGATGTCCATCCGCAGTTGAGTGGATAAACAAATCATGGGCCAGTCATGCAATCAGTCACCACGAGGCAATAAAGAGAATGAACAACTGATGCACACGGCCTCGTGGAAGACTCTCAAAAGTTTCGAAAGTCACATAAGAGTGAGACCTGTTATTCTTGCTATGCGAAGTTCAAAGACGAGCGAGACTAATCTGTGGTGACAGAAACCAGAAAAGCCTTTGGAAGGTGACTGGGGGGTATGACTGCAGAGAACTATGAGGTGACTTTCGGGGCGTTGATGTTGGATGGAGTGGCGATTACATAAAACTATACATCTGTCAAAATTCATCAAGTGTGTAATTAAGATCTATGCATTTCAATACATATAAATTTTCCATCAATAAAAAGTCATCTGAAATTGTTTTTAAAAATCCAGTTACATGAGCAGCACATCTGAAACGTAACCATACAGAATGGTTGATATCTCAAAGAACGGAAAAACGTGTCCAAGGCAAATAACAGTATAGTTGCCCCACTCTATTTCTAACGGGCAAATGCATTTTAAGACAAAAAAGCAATACAAGAAATAAAGAGAACCACCATATATAGTACTAACAAGAAGATAGAACAATTCTGGCTGGTATGTATCTATTAATAGACCTCCTTTCGTAACTGATAGATCAAACAGATACAAATGGATGTGAACATAAAAAATTTGAACAGAACAATTAAGTATCTTGAATTAATAAGACATATTATAGAACATGGCACCAAACACTGAAGAACATATTTTTTTCATACAGGCGTGGAATATAAAAACTGATATGTACTGGGCCAAAAGGCTAGTCTCAATTTTTAAAAAATATATACTAAATATATACTATACAGAAAATGTTCTTTAACATTGTCAGCTCAAAAACAAGATTCCAAAGTTCAAAACCAATGGAGAAAATAGATACTAGAAATATGTAGAAATCTATAAGAAATATTATATATTTAAAAATTAAGGAACACCCTTCTATAAAGCTCATAAGCCACAGGAGAAGTCAAATTAGAAAATATTTGTAACTATTTTTATAAATACTCCTTTGGGGTGCTGTCAAAGAAAAATGCATAACCTTAAATGCATATATTAAAATTAGGAAAGGCAAAAATTAACAAAGCAGCACATTTTAGAACTTAGAACTCGAGAATTACCCTAACTTGTCTGGAACAATAAGTCAAAGAGAAATTGAAGAACTAGAAATAAACATAAAATGGATCAGACTGACAAAACCAAAAGTTAGCTCTTTCAAAGGACTGATAAAAAGAATACACAGCTACAAATGCAGGGGGCATTAAAAACAAAAGAGGTTATTATGAAAAACTTTGCCAATAAACTGAAACCTATTATGAAATGGAAAAATACCAAGAAAAATGATAACTTTAAAAAGCCAACCTGAGAAAAAACATATAATGTGTATACTGCTATTTTTTAAATGGAAATAAGGTGTAATTTTTATGCCTAGAGAGTTTATCAGTGAGTTTAAACATAAAGGGACAAATAACTCTAATCTTTCATAAACAATTCTGGATTGCAGAAAAGTGATAGAATCTGACAAAGAAAGAAAAATTATAGGATATACTCATTTATACATAGGCACAAAATCCTAAAAATATTAACTAGTTCAGAAATATATAGAAAAAAGTGACATAATTACAAAGTTGAATTAATGCCAAAAACACAGGGGTGATTATTGGAAAATTAATATAATTCAACACATTAATATATCTATTGTATATTATAAAATAATTGATAAAATTCCCATAAATTACAAAAACCCTTAGGAGAAAAAAAATAGAAGGGAACTACCTTATCTTATTAAAAGGTATGTAAGGGAGGAAAAAAGCTAGAACCAAAAAAATACTTAATGGTAAATTGTGGAAAGTTTTGTCTCTAAGGTCAAGAAGAAGCAAGATTTCCATTTATTTACTTCTAATCAACAATGTATTGGATAGTCTTAGACACAATAGTATGAAACAATTAAAAGGTATAAGAAATGAAAAGATATAAACTGTCAAAATTAAAATAATTCATGGTTTCAATTAAAACCTAAAATAACCTGTACACAAATTATAAAAAATAATTCACCTAGATGTTAACTATAAGATTAACATACAAAAAAATTTTGATATTTACACTTTAGGAAAAAAGGAATAGGAGTATAAGAAATACTTTTTAAAAAATATCATTTTCAGTAACCACAAAAGATACTCACATACAGAAAATTATTAAACTATTGAACTACATTACATCAAAGTAAATGTAACAAATTAGAGATGAAAATAACGTTCATGGATTGAACTTCAATCCAATCAAAATTCCAACAGGGTTTCCTTATGAAACTTAAGTTCATTTCAAAATATCTGTAGAAGAACCAAGAATAACTAAGATATTCTTAAACAACAACAAGGTAGGAGGACTTGCCTCATGAAATATAAAGAGTTTAAAAACTCTAGTAAATAACCTAAATATTTAGAAACTGTCAAGAGAGCAAACAGACAACCCACAGACAGAATGGCAGAGAATTTTTGCAAGCTACACATCCCATAAAGGGCTGATAACTAGAATCTATTTAGAACTCAGGAAAATCAGCAAGGAAAAATCAAACGACCCTATCACAAAGTGGTCAAAGGACATGAACAGAAAGTTCTCAAAAGAAGACAGAATAGTGGCCAACAAACATATGAAGAAGTGCTCAACCTCTCTAATCATCAGGGAAATGCAAATCAAAACCACAATGAGATATCACTCGTCTCCAGTGAGAATGGCCTTTATTAACAAGTCCCCAAACAATAAATGTTGGCGTGGATGTGGAGAGATAGGAACAATCCTACATTTCTGGTGGGAATGCAAACTAGTTCAACCTCTGTGGAAAGCAATATGGAGATACCTTAAAGTGATACAAATGGATCTACCATTTGATCCAGCAATCCCATTACTGGGCATCTACCCAAAAGAACAGAAGTCACTGTGTGAAAAAGACACCTGCACTCGAATGTTTATAGCAGCACAATTCACAATTGCAAAGATGTGGAAACAACCCAAGTGCCTATCAATACATGAGTGGATTAATAAAATGTGGTATATGCATACCATGGAGTACTACTGAGCTATAAGAAACGATGGTGATATGGCACCTCTTATATTTTCTTGGATAGATCTGGAACCCATTCTATTAAGTGAAGTATCTCAAGAATGGAAAAATAAGCACCACATGTACTCACCAGCAAATTGGTATTAACTGATCAACACCTAAGTGGACATATAGGAATAACATTTGTCGAGTGTCTGGCAGGTGGCGGGGGAGGGGATGGGTATATAGATACATAATGAGTGTGATGTGCACCAACTGGGGGATGGACACGCTTGAAGCTCTTACTCAAGTGGGGGGGGGCAAGGGCAATATATGTAACCTTAACATTTCTACCCCCATAATATGCTGAAAAAATTAATTAAAAAATATATAATTAAAGAATTTGTTGCAGGAATAGACAAATAGAAAAATGAAACAGACTAGAAAGTACCAAAAGAGAATCATAAAGGTATGGAAATATTATATAGGATGGAGCTAAATATTGGCTTTTCAACATATGTTCAGATAATCTACATTTCATCAGAGCCCAACCTCAGACCATATACAAAAATGAATACCTGATTATTTGGAGATTTGACAACAACAAAAAACATAAAACCTTTAAAAACCATATAAAAGAGCCTCAGGACCTTAGTGTAGGCAAAGATCGCTCAAATAAGACACAGAAAGTGCAAATCCTACAGGAAAAGGTCATAAATTTGTCTAAATTAAAATGTAAACCTTCTGTTCATCCACAGATGCTAAACACAAAAGATAAACCACAAACCAAAAGAAGACATTGTCAACACATTGAACTATGAAATATTTTTCAGAATATATAAAGTATTCTACAAGTCACACACACAATAAATAAAATAGTTAAACAAATAGAAATAAAACAATTCACTGTAGAAAATCCCAAATGGCTGACAAACACGTGAAAAGATGCCTTCATTACTAATTAGGGGGATACAATTTTAAAAGACAATGGCCTACCATTTCATATTCATTTAATACTTAATATCAAATGTTAGCAAGAAACAACAACTGTAACTCTATACACTACTAGTGGGACATTCAACTGGAGCAATCACTTGGCCAAGCTGTTTGGCATTTTCTAATAAAGCTGTAGATATGCACATCCTAAGAGGAGAAATTCTACTCTCCCATGTGTGTCTGAAAAAGACGTTTGCCTATTCGCACCAGAAACCACACACAAGAATGTTCAGAGATGTGCTGTGTGTAGAAGCAAAAACCTGGAACCAACCCCATGTCCAGGAGTAGAATGGCCAAATAAATCGTGGTGTATACCACCAGGGAAACTGAATAAATTACAACTATGTGCTAAAATGTAGATTAATCTCAGAAACATCATGTTTGGTAGTGAGGAAAGAAAGTCACTATAGAAATATAGAAGTGGAATTATTCTGTGTGTCAAGTCCAAAAATATGGTAATGCTAGAAAGAAAAGCAAGAAAACATCCAACACAACATTCCTAACAGTAGTTACTCATGGGGAAGGAAGGAAATGGATGGGACCAGGAAGAGGCACTCAGGTTGCTACAAAGTTTTGGGTGTTTTTCCTTAAAAAAGGCAGTTTACAGAACCCTTTGCATTCTTTATGCCATATTTATAATTTTATAAATATTCTTTTTTATCCATTCCTGAAATTTAATAATTCAGAATAAAATTTAAAATGTTTGAAATTAGGAAAAAAAAATATCAGCAGCTTTTGCAACAACTGGCCTGATTGGATTAGCAGCTGCCCCGTCACAGCATCTCTACCACCTGTTCACATTCAGGCCAGTGCCACTTGCCATAGGTTACTGTGCTGAGACCGTTATTTCACTTACAGCTTTCTTATGGGTCACTGACATCACCTGTTTAGTCCTAGGGAGCACCCGAGTTTGTGATCCTTGCTCTGGAGCAGTGCTTCCCAAAGTGTGGTCCCCAAACAAGCATCACCAGCATCAGCATCCCCTGGGAACTTGCTAACAAGTGTGGATGTTTGGGTACCATCCTCCACCTACTGAATCAGAAACTCTGAAGGTGGGGCCAGCACTTTATGGTTTCACAAGCTCTGCAGGTATTCTGATGCGTGCATTCTTCTTGAGGACATGGCCCAGCCCCTGGGCATCCCTCCCTGGCCATTCTTCCCTTCTGCATCTCTTCAGTGAGGCTCTTCCTACTCCTCTGGGAGGTTTGCACTTTGGCCTAATGGAAGCTGTGTTCACTTCTGAGAATCAGCAGGATCCTCAATTGCCACATGACCCCAGTCAGGAGGAAACCTCCTTCCATTGTTCCTTGCTCCATGCCATCTAAGCAACTGTGTTGTGGTCATTCATCTGTGCTCAGAAATTGACATCCCTTCAGGAGTGCTTTGTCCGCTCTCTGCAGCTCCCACAGGGCTCTTGTAGGAGTTTTTTCTCCGTGCAAAGATTAGCATGTGAACAAATGTATTGAGCCTGTCTGAACACCAAAGGACATTAAGATGGGCTTTGAAACAGAAAGCCAGTTACCTTTTTGTCTCTGCTTTCAGGAAACCCTGTTGTAGCCTGCCTTTCACAGTAGGACACTCAAGAGTAGCTCCCTCTCTCAGCACCCTGGTTCTTCTAAGGCTGAGAGGGCCAAAAGGCAACAGTCATTTCTGAGTCCACCTCTCTGCCCTGGGCACCCACCAGCTGATCTCAATTTATCTTTAATACTTATTAAAATATTAATAAATGTCTGTCTGAAATGCCAGCACTGCATTGAATAAAGTTCTTGAACCTCCATACATTTTTTTTCTATTTCAAGCTCTTTCTTTTTCCCGTTTTTTTAAACTGCCTCATTCTTGGAATGCTATGTTCCAAGTCTGAACACATTCCTAAGTTTGATATCACTGATATAGACTGTTTAAGTTATGAGAAATATCATATACTGTGAAATTTATGCATCACTCACCCATATATGTTACATAGATTGGTTTTAGCAATACAAGTGTAAATTCCATGAGGAAAGAGGTGGCATTTAATTATAGAGAACAGGGTGTAGATGTGATAAAAAGTAGTATAGTTTTCCTGGAGGTAATCTGGTATAGTAAACAGATATTGGCTTTGGAGTCCACTAAATTGAGTTCAAATCTCGGTTCTGCCATTTTACTAAAAGTATAACCCTGAGTAAGTCATAACCTTACTTTCCTTGTTCGTATAATCAGAACTGCAGGAATACCAGACTGATAGGATTTTATGAGAATTAAATGAAATAACACATGACCCTTTGCACAGTGTCATCACCTAGTAAGCTCTTAATAAAATGTACCGGATGTTTACAGCAAGAAATAAGACCAGTGAAACAGGTCAGACCAAATTCTAAATGGCTGAATAAGCTTAGCAGTTCAGATCTTTTCTAAGGAACTTGTAAAGATTTTGATAAGGGAAGAGAAATCTTTTCTAAAGAACTTGTGAAGGTTTTGATAAGGGAAGAGATATTTTCATGGGAAGTACATTGAGGAAAAGGAAAAATTAAGACACAAAACTTGTGAAGCAGTTACAACAGCCCAGGTAGAAGATGACCTCATATACTAAAGAGGGGACATGTTGTGAGTCAAAAGCTCAGTTCACTGGTACAATGACGGAAGGAGGGAAGAAGGAAGGAAAGAAGGAAAAGAAAAGAGAGCAGGAACACTCACCTGAGGAAGGATTCAGCAGGCAGTATCGTAAGAGTATAAGGAGGCCAGGTATGTTGGCCATGCCTGTAATCCCAGCATTTTGGGAGGCTGAGGCGGGAGGATCGCTTGAGGCCAGGAGTTCAAGACTAGCCTGGGCAACATAGTAAGACCCCATCTCTACAAAAAAAATAGATAAGGCAGGAGGATCTCTCAAGTCCAGGAGTTTGAGGCTGCAGTGAGCTACAATGATTCCACTGCACTCTAGCCTAAAAAAACAGAGTAAGACTCTTTCTCTAAAAAAATGAATGAAAAAAAAAAAAAAACAACGTAAGGAAGCTCATGCTACAGAGAGAAAGGTATCAACATTACCGGAAACAAATGAGTTAGAAAACTCAGAATAAACTGTGTAGGTCACCTAGACTGTACGGGAAAGAGGCAAAGAGAAAATGGCACAAAACCATCTTCACATTTCCAAAGGGACGGGGGTCAAGAGCACAAGGGGAGCTCCGCTGAGCTGGATTAAGGTCCTAGGCAAGGGGGTACTACTGAAGTCACCCCCTGTTGCTGTGGTAACAAGACCTCCTCCTCAATGCACTTGACATTATCCTGGGGGAAAAACCACATGCAGATGAAGTAGACCATCAGCGCAGGCAGAACCACACCTGGCTCGGCACAACCTGGTGAGTTTCTTGCGAGATGGAGATTTGAGGTAGGGGTTTAGCCACATAGGAAGAGGTGAAGTCAGAAAGGAAAGGATTGCTTAAATAGAAGCTCAAGTCCCTCTTTTCATAAGTCCTATAGGCTTGTCACTTCTCGTTAAGACTCTAGTTGAATCTTAAAGAGAGAGGGAAAAAAAAATCAAGGGGGAAGGCTGCAGCCTGGGAGCAATCATCAAGAACCTGGAACTGACCGAGTGTGGACGAGCCCACTGTGGACATCTGTGTCATGTGGCTGGGGGGCGGGGGGTGCTCCCTGGTGGATCCCACTGGCCAGCTCGCTCTTCTCACCACTTACTGAGGCCCAAGAGGGTTTCTCCTACCCAGGGGCAGTGGTAAAAACAGAGTAGGGGGTCAGCGGTGGGCAAAGAGGATGATGTTCCTTTTTAACATGTTCAAGGTGCCTAAAAGTTAGAAATGGAGAAATGAAACTCTGGAAACCGGGCTGGAGCAGAGCTGTTTGAGACCCATTGCTGAGGTCTCTGGGATACTTTCTTTGCAACAGAGACAAGGGTCTTGACACATTCCTATCTGGTAGTAATATTAAAATCTAGCATATTCAGGGGATGATTGAATTTTAGTTAATATTTTACTCATGAATTAAGTAAAAAACTTTATAAGGAGTATTATCTTCTGTTATGCCATCATAATTATCATAGGGTATGACTGATTCTGATTCTCATTTTTTATGTTACATACCCTAAAATTCACTCAGTTGTGAGTTTTCGCAAATACACAGAGGCATGTGACCACCACTGCAATCAAGATACAGAACAGTTCCATCACCCAAAACATCCCTTCCATTTGCAGCCAAAGCACCTCCCCGCCCCAGCCCTCAGCGACCACTGATCTGTTTGTTCTTAATCTTCTTTTGACAACTGCACTGATGGGGAAGGCCTAAGACTGCCTTATGATTCACTGGCATGATAATAGTAATAGCAATAACAGTAATATTTAATACAGATTTGCATTTCCAGAATGTCAGGCACTATATGAAGCACTTTATAGATGAGGAAACTGAGGCTTTACAAATTTTAGAAAGAAAAGCAAAGAGGAGGCAAAGAAAGACTTGCCCATCGTCATACAGTGGCCATCCCAAGGTTTGACTCCAAGCACATCTGACTATCAGATTCTACCTCCACGGAAGACACAGAAAGCAGGACAGAGTAGAGGAAATACCTACCAATTCCAGGGAGCTCAGTTTAGATCTGGGATTGCCTTACTCATATATTGCTTAAGAGCTTGGTCAATTATGCCAGTAAAACATTCACTGCATGTAAGATAAAACAAAACCAGGATCCTAGAACGCCTTCTGTACAACGGTAGTATAATGCAATGAAGACAAAGCCTAGACCTGTCGTGTTCTTTCTTATAACTTGACCAGGTTTCTAAAGCAAAACTTAGAAAAATTCCCTCATCGAATACTGAAATGCTTTTTCAGTGCCCTGAGCATGAACTTCCCCTTCAATTTACCAATAAGGAAATAGGATCTTTAATCTCAGTCTTGTGTGTATTTCAGGTTGGAGTCTCCGACCCGGTCTCTGGTGATGGAGGCCCCAAAAGGAGTGGAAATCAATGCAGAGGCTGGCAACATGGAAGCCACCTGCAGAACAGAGCTGAGACTGGAGTCCAAAGATGGAGAGGTGAGGGCTGGGAGGGACAGACGTCTCAAAAGGCTCCCACAGGCCAACCCTTCCCGTAGCTGGTTTGCCACCGAGGCAGATCCTACAATGTATCAACAAAGGTGCCAAGCAGGTGGTTTTATTTCCAAAACAAGTAACTGAACAACATGACTATAAGCCAAACCCACAATACATAATGTTAAGATTCATTATTTGTAAAAGAGTAAGATAATGGCATGTATTCCAAATACAGAATTACATGACTGTAAAAATGAGTGCTATTTTCAAATTCTCTCTCTTGTCACCTTAAGATTCAGTTAGCCAGCATAATTAGGCTGTATATCACACACATCTGGATAAAGATGAACTTAATTTACTTATAGTTATTTCATGCTGTGCATTTCTGTTTTCATTAAGAATGAAGAATCAGATCCAGTAGCTTTTCAAAACCACCACAAGGCAAAACTTAATAGGGTAAGACTAGGCGATAAGAGAATGAAGGATTGCAGATATTCATTCTCTTACCCCAACACAATCCCAGCTGGGTGAACAGAAATGCTGCTTGTGTTTCTGCAAGCAAGGTAAACCAAATGCCCCCTGCAAAATATGATTTGACTGCAAACTTTTAAAAATGCCTTCTAAGTGTTCATAAGTGAACTTTTCTATTTAAGAACAAAACTAAGAGGGAAATAAACCATTTGTTTTTTTAAAGCAAAACTCTATTCCACCTTATATTCAATGAGAGGGGTTATCAGTCTCCACCTGCTTCTGTACATCCACTCTGTAGATATAAAAGCCCCCTCCCTTTGATGGCAATAGCATTTGCTATTTTGTTTTAAAAGAGGTAGAGCATTCGATTACCACAACTGCCTTTCCAAACAGCCACAAACTGCAAACCACACACACATAAAAATAGTGACTACCTCACACACACGGTTTATAGCTATCCCCAAATTTGAACTCTGGAAGAATCAGGTCTGATCATAAATCTAATGGCAACTTCCAACACTGCTTATTTTTATAGGCAAGCTTTTCTCAAAGTATATTCTATAAAATATCAGCCACATAATTTGTCAGAAAAAGAAAAAACAAAAAAGGCTCACTGGTCATTTAAAACTTGAAAAATGTCGCATATTCTACTCTCTTCTTGAAGACTCACCTTGCACGTGGACCTATATGGGAGCTAAGAAGTCCCGTGGTAAAGAAAATTGTTCGATGTAGCATTTCCGCATCTCCTTGACTCTAGGACTCTATTCGCATTCTGCATGACATTCTTTTGCAAAATACTAATATAGGCCAATGCAGCATTATCTTATTAGAATATAAGCTTCTGTGAAGGTAGGGACTTTGTCTTGTTCATCTCCAATTCCCCAGTGCCAAGAATCACCAACACATACTAGGTGCTCATTAAAGTTGAAATGACCACTCACCTACTGTTTCTGAATGTCAAGAGATGACAGGCTCTGACTGACTCTTTCCTTCCTATTCACTCCCTTTAGATTAAGTTAGATGCTGCGAAAATCAAACTACCTAGACTGCCTCACGGATCCTACACGCCTACAGGAACGAGGCAGAAAGTCTTCGAGATCTGCGTCTGCGCCAACGGGAGATTATTCCTGTCCCAGGCAGGAACTGGGTCCACTTGTCAGATAAACACAAGCGTCTGCCTTTGAGAGACTATCCATAGTGGACATTGTTGGCAGCATAAAGGCCTTTTTTGGCTTTAGACACTGACTGCCAGCTATTTTTACTAGAACACAGAAAGCCTATCAAAGACCTTTTGCGTGTGTGTGTGTGTACGCGTGTGTGTGTACGCTTGAGTGTTTGCCGTGTGGGTGGATATAAATATATATAAATATATATAAATAAGTATATATATATATCCTCTGTATAAAATGAGGTTTCAGTACAAAAGGAACCATGGGTGACCCTGTGATACCACTGTCATTTTCCATCCCATCCCTACCACCGAAGTGACAAAAATCTAAATAGTAATTCAGTCCCAACATCGCCCAGACTATTGAGAATCACACAGCATTTTGGACACTGACCGAACGTTCATCCACGTGTTTGAGTAATAGTGTATCTCCTTTAGCGTTAGGAGGGAGTGATGGCGGGAATCTCCAAGTCACACTGAGCTCTGAGATCCTTGTTTCAAAAGCAGACATTTGGTTTCCTTTTTTACCTTTCATAAAGCTGGCCAATTTCCCCTTCTTCAACTGAGGGAAGGGGCAATTTGATACAAGTCAGCCATAGGAACTCCACAGGGCTGCCCTGTCTTTGTAGCCAAATGCATCAGGGCTTTTGTGGGTAGAGGAGGAGGAGGAATTTTAGCAAATTTTGGACTGCTTACCCAACTTCTGCTATCTTGCTTCCTTCAAACTCACATATTCTCCCACAGTCAAATTAGGAGCTGTAAATCAGCACAAAATAAGATAACAGTTGCTCCTCAGTGGCCGGAAGCTACTCAATGGCCTTTCAGGCAAAGAATAAAGGAAAAACAGCTCAAACGCTGTGTTATGTTCTCACTTCTGACTTTATCCAACAGATCCCAACACAAAACGATCAGGTCAATCAAAAATCCCTAACAGCGTAAGTCCTACCCCAAGAGAAGCCATTCTGAGATGGAAGTCAAATTAAGAACAGCATAAGGAACCTGTTTTTCCTATATTTCTTGGGATTGGTAGGTGATGTAGAGACATGCCTTTTATTTTTTTTTTTAAAGGCATGCACAAGCTCTCTAGCTTTGATCTTATTGTATATTTTATCAGTGCTGGGGTATTCATATTCCTAAATCCACTGTTACGTTTTCTCCAAGAATCACCAATCTAAAGTAGTACATGCCGCCAGAATTGCTCACTGAAAGTTAAAGTAGACTGAGTCAAGTGTCTTTATCAGAATCGCTGCGTGCCCTGGGGCCCAGCAGCACCCGCTGCCCCAGATGGGAAGCAGGGCTCTAATTCCCGCCATCAGCTACCTCTCATCACCCCACCTTCATCATCACGCTCCAGGGTCACCCTGGCCAGCTCTTGTGCTGGGACAGGGGATTACAACATCTCTGTTCAAAGAGGGAGAAATGTGCCTATGCCTTAAGTCAATGCACTCAGCGAGGAGAAGCACATCTTATTTATCTTGTTGTTACCTGTAGTTTATTTTGAGTGATTGGAGGGGTTGGTTTAGTCATGACTGGGCATCTTAAAAGCTGATCGACAAACCTAGTGGCTGACAGATGTGGACTCTAAGGAGCCCAGACTGCAGATGTTGCTGGCTTAGTTAGTCCTAGGATGCCATTTGGAGAGCAGTGGCCCCACAATCCTAAATGAAGTAGTATTTGTAGGCCTGAGTGGTGTTTGTTGCCTTTTTTTGTTGTTGTTTTCCCCTATCAGTGAGATTCTAATGTTTCTTACTTCACAAGCAGGGAAAGGTTTTTCATAGGAAATGAATGAGAGATTTGATGTTTCTTGAGATGACATTCAAGCGTCGGGCTGAAGCTTGCGCACATGGGATGTACAAGCAAGCTGTGTGTTGCTTGGCCACTTAGAAGTGGGGGGATGGGCAGGCCTCACCTGGCCAGTGATGCTACTGGCTTCCAGACCCCAGGCTCACTCCAGGCAGTCTCAGTTGACATCCCATGCAGAAGAAGGGGGCTGGTCTGTCTTAGGGCAAGACCATATGATTGGTTGGTTTACAGCACTAACGTCTAAAACTGAAAACCATGAAAAGACATCAGATTACTCTGGACCGGTATTATTAACATCCTGTAGGGCCATGCTGCCAGAATCTGTATATCACCACATACAGGGTTTTTCCAAGCCAAGAAAGGCCCTCCTTGGCTACGAGGAGGGCCTACCCCCACATCATTTAGATAAATAATAATAGCTATAAGGTCTTCTGGGACTAAATACCTGAAGACAGGTTTTGTTTCTTTTTTTTAAGTAGACAGAATATCTTTGCATTTTGCCATCTCAAGTACATAATCTATGGATGACAAGAAAGCAAAAAGTTCCCGGAACCTCTTTCCTCTCGTTTTGTTCTATCATCCCTTGAAAGACTATGATCAGCATCTTGGAAGTTTTATGTCAATAAAAAAGACTGGTGTGAGCCCACATGCGAAATTTAATCCTAGAGGTAATCAGATCACAAACAGAATAAAAATATCAATAGTAATGGCAACCAAGAATATAAATCAAGGACCTACTCGAAACGGCCATGATATAAAATTCTGTTTTTCACTTCTATAAGGTGACCACAATACACAAAGTAATAAGCAGGAAATTTGGTAGGGGTTAAATTATTATATATTTCAGTTTAGACTTTAGCAATCAGTAAAAATGCATTCTAAGTTCCTCAGTGTACATCCTTTTTCTCCCAATACCCTCCAACCAGAATATTTGTCCGTTGTTATGAGAGAAAGTTTTACCCGAATTGTAGGAAAAAATAGCCTTTACATTAAAATCTACTAACCCCTACTGTTAAAAAAATGAGATGATTTCTAATCTTTATAAATAATATTTTCTAGACAATCGCACTTTTGGGTATATGAAGCAGCTGGTGGTATAACAAAGACTTCAAACGAATCTTCACTATACTTGAAGTTCTAGTATGTTAATACCCTTCAGAAGATTTTTATAAATTAAAAACTGATCCCCAAATATGTTGAGCATTTAGTTCTATTTGATATCTGCTCAATATGTCATAAAAGGTCAGTCTTGGGAAACTACTAGGTTTTCAAACGCCCTTATGGCAGCATCTATCTAGGTGGAAACTTGACAGGTGACTTTATAATTGTTACATTGCCCAAGAGGTCTGATAAACTTGAACTGGCTTTTAACTTCCTTTAGGTCTTTTTCCCTTTGGATATTGTTCATCACATATCTAGCAACCATAGACCAAAGATTGCTTGAGGTTTGACCTTAGAGAGCAGGGGTCAGCAAACTATGACCTGGAACCAAATCTGACTCACCACCTGTTTTTGTAAATAAAGTTTTATTGTAACAAAGCCACGTAAGTTCACTTACATGTTGCCTATGGCTGATTTCACACTACAGCAGCAGGGTTGAATAGTTGTGTTAGAGACCGCATAGCCCACAAAGCATAAAATATTTATTGCTTACCACTTTAAAGAAAGTTTGCTGACCCCTGACCTAGAGGTCATTTGTGGTATGTGTTGGATATAGCAGGAAAGAGCAAATTTCCTGAGAGTAGGGAGTAAGCCTACATTTCCATATAGGCTTGGGATTATTTGGCAAGGTATTGCAGGAGGGAATTCCTATAAGGGGAAGGAATTCTTCCATGGGGAAGTGATCCACCTGTCAAAGACACACAGTCTCATAGAATTCTTAGGAACAGACAGAATGAAATTAGGAGCAGCTTAGTGGAAAAGGAATGCTATGATCCTCCAAGAGTCTTTTCTAAGGACCCTTAACAGATAGGGGGTTCCTCGGGTCAGCATCATTGTGTGACAAGAAGTAAAGCAGGGAAGCCTGTGATTTAAATTTAGAATCTCTTTCCCGAAAAGATTATTTCTGCTGTCTCTACTTATATAGAGGACTCCACCTCACCTTCCCGTACTCGAGATGCTTATTCTATGCTCCTCCAGCGAACATCTTTTTGACTTTACATGTCTTTTTGGCCCCCATCCCCCTCAGTTATCCACACCTCTGTTGTACTAACTGTTCCTCCAGCCACACCAGGCCTAAAGCATTGTTAGAAGCAATAAATAATTGGAAGAAGCATCTTAAAATATGTAGGCATAAAAAATATAGTAAAATTATTTGTATGAAGCTGTTACTGGGAGAAACCAGATTTACGCCAGTTTGGTTTTGTTTCCAAGAATCTGGGTCTTTGTTCTCTGAGTGGAAGTAACACAAAAAAGGACATATTTTTGAATTGTGACATCTCCGCTTCTTTGTAGCAAGGCAAGTTCCTATCGGTCAACATCCTTTTTGCTAATCCGGGGCTTTATGCTCAATATTGTCAAAATGGATGACTCTTGTAAGTATGAGTATCTGTGTTGGGGAGAAAGGATTTTTTTTTAAATGTAAACAACCACTATTTACCAGACCCTAATCAGTGTCACTTAAGGGAGCTCCTTAGCCTTTTATCAGGATACAGCTGAAAGAGGATTAAATTAGATGAGAATACCTTGCTTTAGGCAAAAGGTAGCATGATATTTAGACCAAAGAGGCAAACAGATCCACTCCAGCACCTGACACTTATTTTTCAAGGCTCTATGAAAGGTGAAAAATTTCATTTCATTAAATTGCAAACAAGACCAGTCCTCCCTCTTCCCCATGCCCCAGGAAATCTTAGGCACGAAATGGATAAGCAAGCAGGTCCTGCAATGATATATTTGCATGGTGCCCCAGTAGCAGGTGCAGGGCGGGGGGGGGGGGGAAGTTGTAATAAAGGAAGCAATCTTAGAAAACAGGCCTTTTATCTCAAAGATAAAATGTCTCTCTTGAGGTCTTTCATCACTATCTCCTTGGTGGAAGGTTCCCCCAGTTCCAACATACTTCCATTAAAATAGTCAAAGCTACCGCATTGGGATGTCAGACACATCTCTTTCTCTGTGGCAATCGGAATTTAAAATTATATAGTTGCCTCTGAATTTCTCATGCACAAAGCCAAACCACTGATAGGAGATAAAGCAGTCTGAAGGCTGCCGCTTCAGCCAGCACCGCACACCACATGCATTAGCACTTTCAAAAGCAATGTGATTTCTATGGTTCTTAAAAGCTTCCTTCATAATGAAGTCCTTGAAATTTCTCAAGGCCGGTCTGAATGGCAGAGGGGAAAATAATTACTTGTGGGAGGTTCTCCTTTTTGAGTATTGTTAGCGCACAAGTGTAAAAAGAAAACACCCTCTTTGGGACAACCCATGCGCACACGTGGTATTTTCTTTGGTTCTCCCCCCCACCTTCCTTACAGTGTAGGAAATTAGCATCTTCCTTTGAGAAAAAGAGAGCAAGAATGTGGCAAGCCCTTGACGCGACAGGAAGTGTGATGTCATGACACAGGATTAATGATGCTATCAAATCCATCAATAAAAAGTCTCAAACCAACAGCAGCGCTCACTACTCAACTTCAGCCCAGCAGCTGGTATTATCAGCATCCACTTTGAGGTTTGCAATTGGAATAGAACAAAGGAAGATTCGCTATAGGCAAGCAGCATATTTAGAGTCTGAATCCATCTGTCATAATAGGGAGCCAGAGCTGTGTTCCAAATGCCTCATTAGGCATGTAGACATCCTCGCTAGTGAGGGAGTGGATTTTGCTTCATCACTGAACATTAGCTAAGGTCAGCTAAATAACACAAATATGAGGCTGCCCTCTGGGAGAAGAGACAAGAAAACATCTCCTTTGTCTAAAATCTACCGTGCATGCCTAGAATTGTCTAGTAATATCAACTTCTCATTTTTGGGGTGGGGGGTGAAATCAGAGATAGCGCAGATTCCATAAAGTGAGTAACTCCAAACGGGTCTATTAGGTTACATAGGAGCACTATAGCAAAGGATTGTCGGAGGGAAGGAAGATGACAATTGTCAACAAGGAAAAAAGTGTTTCTTTAGTTCCCATATTCATCTAATTCATGGGGTACTAACATTTTGGGGGCCATGGATTCTTTTGGCAATCTTAGTAAGTCTATAGAACTTCTCCCCAAAAAGAATCACACCCATAAAATCTTGCATAAACTTAAAGAGGTTTTCTTGGACACAAAGCCTATCTTAAGACATGAAAAGAATTGGATTCTAGTCTTCAATTATAATAATTATTAACATTCATAGAGCACTTACTGTGTGCTAGGCACTGTGCTAAATGTTTTACATACATTCATTTATTTCATTCTCAAAACAATCCTTTGAGTAGGGTTATATTTCCAGTATACAGATGTGAAAACTGAGGCTTAAGGAGGTTAAGAAACTTGCTCAAAGCCTCTAGCTAGAAAATGGCGAGCTGGAATGTAGGTCTAACTCCTGACAACTACACTATGAAGTCACCAACGTGTCAAACTATTTTTTCAAGCTATTGAGACATGTCCCTTACTAGATTGTAGACTAGCTCTTCTTCATGAGGCAATAGAACTTTTATCCACCTGCTTTCAGTGGTCTCTCACCAGGACAGCACCCACGACTAAAGTATAGCTACCTGGGGTGAAAATATCCAAAGTCTGTCTGAATAATAGAATTTAGAACCAAAACCAAAATTACTTTGTTCTGTGATTCTTGTCAAGTCAGTGTTATTTTCCTTATAGGTTGGAAGATACCTGGGTTGTTCGCCTCACGTTGAGGAGAAAAGTTTAATACTCAGTGATCTGCGGGTGTGGTTTAACAAGTCCACATTTCCATCCACATGGATCTCCCTTCCTTATACCTCCCTTCAAAAGACAAATGTTTTATTTGAGGTCAGGTCTTTGACACTATTTGGTCATTGTTCTTCGCTACCCTTAATTGTGACAAAACTCAAGAAAGGAATCAAATAGAAGGACGCTATCATTGTCCCTATTTCCCTAGAAGAAAATAGGACCACCAAGGACTCAATTAGCATTAGGGGTTCAAGGTCAAAGCTGAGCTGGCCACTTCAGCTCTGCAATGGCTTGAGCCCCATGCCTTGACCAGCCATCAACTAATGGGCCAAAGCCTTCTCTACATGCAGAATTCTTACGAGAGAACTCAGGCTGTCACTGCCAACTCATCGGAGTTGGAAATGAGACCCATTTGTCAATTTTTGTTTAAACAGCGGCACCCTTTAACTTTGAGCCTGTAACATTTTGCACGGGCATCTTAGCTTCAGCAACGAGGCTGGTGGCCTTCCAACTAGGAGGAAGAAAATGAGTGCGTCTGAAGTTCCTTGCAACTTGGTCGCTTTGGAATACTTTCATCTTCTGAGCAAAGGGATCAGGGTTTGATCTATAAAAGACAAAGTCGTTTTGAAGAATTAACTCAGCCAGGGATCATCCCAATAGGTTACAAACCAGAATGCCCTTGTCTAGGTCCTGCTGTCATCCTGCCTTCACCCAGAGCTGAGATTGGGGTCCATCTTGCTCTTCATTGCTTTCTCCACAGCGCAGTTCTGATCTGCTGGGAGGGATTGTGCATAGAGCTCCTCACCGTACCCAAGAGACTCAGTCCCGGGCTAGTGCCTGCCTGGCTCAACCTGTTCATAAAAGCTTAGAAAGGAATGACCTAAAAAAATGTCAAAGACTCTATTTTAGGGTAAGTCAGTCAGAGATTTCCTTTCTAATGGTGGAGATGTCCAAATGGCAAGCCAGGAATGGGTACCTTTAAAGGACTTCATAGAACTAACCTTACCTGAGCCAGAAATCTGGCTACCTGGAAGAGAGGGAAAATTCTAGCAAAGTAAAGGGAAGTGTTGGCACACCTAAATTTTGGTGAACACAAAATTAACTTAATTTTTATCCAGTGTTTTCACATAAGGGAGGGAATGAAGTTTTCCGTACGTTAACCACATCCCCCGGTCAAGAGAGCATGACAAAGCAGAAACCCACTTCGTAAGGAGGTCATGCTTTAGAAGGAAAAGGCAAAGGACACCCATCATTATTTTGGCTAGATGCACTCCTGAAGCAGCCAGATTCTGATGTTCTTAACAGGAAAGATGAGGTCATAGACGCCCCACTTGCTTGGAGATTTTGAAAAAAGGAACCACATTCCCATAAACCGAGTTCAGCCTTTGGGTTATTTTGGGGGTTCTTGTTTTTTGTCTGTCTGTTTTTTCTCTGGGTTTGGGTGTGATGTAAGAAGAAGAGCTTTTTTAGTTTTGTTTTAAATAACATCAATCCTTGCACACTCTATGCAAAAATTTTGTAAGCATTGCAATAATGCTATGAATTACAAGGAACTATTTTAACTTTATTACAGTTTCTGTATAAAAAAATTTGTATTTAATATTATTTCAACTGCAGTCTTGTAAAATATATTAATAAAAATAATGATTGGTAAGAAGGAAAGCACCCTTGTCCACTTCTTTAGGGAATTCCTCCTTCTATAGTTAATAAATCAGTCACTCCTATTGACTCTACCTCAGAAATAAGTATTCAGATTAACTTCTCTTCTGCTTCTTTGATCAGTGGCCTAAAGGGTTGGTTAAGTTATTTTGGCTCTCAGGAAGAGATTCGCTCAGGCTGCCTTATGAAGAGAGAGCTTGGTATAAGGTATACATGGCCTGGAATTTTGGAGTCCCCAGGATTTGGAGTAGGTCAAGGGACAGCCATCCTCAACTGCTCTCCCGGTGACCTACACAGTCTCCTCTGGCTACAGTTTAATACTCCCCTTCTTCTTTGAAGAAGCCAGTCTGACTGGTTCCTATTGGGCAAAACCCTTTAACCAAGCTACCTTAGCATGCCTAGTCAGCTTATGGAAAAGCCATCTTTGAGTCTGGTACCCATCCCTGGTCCAGCATGTTTTTCATCCTTTTCCAAAGGATATCCCATACTGCTCCCCTAGGTGGGGCCACTGGTAAGATGATAATTTATGATAGAAGGTATCATGGCAGAACTACTCTGATCTACCCACCACAATCAATCCTTCGTTTCAAGCATCTCATCCCTCCTGGCCTTCCACAATGACAAGTTGTTGCACATACTAGATCAGCCTAGAATATCCTCCCATCTAGCACCGCACATCCCAGAATACTATCCTTCATGATCCGATTCACATATCATCTTCTCTCTGTGGCCTTCAGCATTCTTCCCTGATTCCCTCATTAATTTGTTCAAATTTATTTTATAATCCTACACTGTACTATGGTTTACCTATTTATCTGCCTGGGACCCTAAAATGCTTATACTCATTTTTTAAGCTTATACAGAATTGATCCTATATCTCAACTGATGTTCACAATAACATTATAAAGTAAATAGGTAATTTCCTCACCTAGAAAATCTAAAGCAGATTTTACATAGCCAATACATGACAGAACCAATGTGCATTCCCAGTTGTATTTTCATCCAAACCTACATCTCATTAAATTTACCTCCCGATTCCAAACAACACCGAAGCAACATTACAGAATTCTCAAGGCAATAGGGTATAATAAAAATTTTATTCCCAGTCAGGGTGCAATTTATTTCCAACAATGTAGTCATCCAACAATGTAGTCATTTTATGACCTAGTTTTGCCTTTGGGAAAATTTACCAAAAAATAAAAATGTCTAAATCAAAGGGAACGAAATCACCATTCAAGAGACTGGTAGAGGGGGGAGTTGAATCTTAGCTAAAAAGATAAGGAAACACTAAAGTGATAGAAAGGCTGTTACTGACAAGTGAAACTAATTGACATCGTTGTTGATACAAAATTAGAAAGCAGATGAATTAGCAGGAAGGTAAAGAATAGAGCTCTATTCCTTTTCTTCCAAGGAAGGAAATTTTTAAAAGTGCAAATCAGCAACTTTTAGATGTCTCCCAATCTTGACCCTTTAAAAAAATATATAAAATACTATACCCATTCAACCCTAGGAATAGAACCCAAGGTAAAGGAATCAGCATGCAGAGGAATAAACTAAACACAGTTCAGAAAAACTTAGCAACGTGTATGCATTATCACCTCCAGTTAAGTTCAGTGACTTAGTTTGTGAGTGCCAAATTTTAATTACTCTCAAACATTTACAGTTGAGAATCAATTTCCAGCCCCCGAGAAAGACCCTATAACCAATCACAGGACAAAAGACAAGCTGTTGGGACACCCTGGCACCAATAATTAAACATAGTTGTAGAACACTTGTGTGCTATTTCTATTTCTAGATAACCCTTACTAGAATTTAAAAGGGGTGCAAAAAATGTGAGAATAGAATCCTCCAAATTATGATATATTTTAATACGAAGTAAGCATTCAGAACAGCAAAGTTTAGGATAGTAGATATTAAATCAAAGGTAGAAATTATAACACTAAATAACCTGTTTTAATCGAGCAAGTGACAAAGTCAAAAGTTGCATTTAAAAATATGTTGGGCAAAAATTCATCTATAAAACTTAAATAAAAGGAAAATTAACATTTTAAAGCAGACATTATGGAAAAAGTATTAGGACAGATTTAGATTAAAAATATATAATAAAATTCCTGTTTTATTGATTATACATGATTAAATCACTATATTGAGTAGGCAAGTAACAAAAAACTCCAAAACTTAAAAAATAAGAAAAAGAAAATTAACAAATATGATTGTAGGGGGAAAGTTTTAACCATTCAGTATCTTACAACTTTCAAATGGATAAAGCACGAAAAATGAACTCATACACACACACACACACTCCCCTCTACACATAGCAGCAAAGAATCTTCTCTTTGACTGTCAGTGATTATATAAATGAAACAAATATAATCTCAAAATGAAAAAGTTAAAAAATTTTTAGACTATATTCTCTGTAAGGAGAAATAGATGATATATTTCATATTAAAATAAAATCCCAGGAATTTAAGAACTGAAAAGCACTTCCCTAACTAATTAGTGATTTGAGAAAGGAACCAGCCTATTTAAAAAATAATAATTAAAAATGCTACAAATTATGTAACTTGGCCAATGTAGTCTTCAACATAATAAAAGCATTTAAACTTACCAAAAGAGAGATGAATAAATAAAGTATTAAACTTCAGATTCCAAAACAATCAACAAAAGAAGAAAAATTAATAAAACTAAGAGGGGATAAGTATTTCTAAATTTACATCCTAAAAATTAAAAGCAAAAATCCAAAATAGACAAAATGTTGATAAATCTTAAAATACATAAAAATAAGCTTAAAATCACACACATTAAATGAAAAATGTGTTATTGCAACATGTTATTTTCTTATAAGAGAAACAGAAAACCTCAATGAACATGTACAATTTAAAAGTTAACAAAAAAAAATGAGTAAAATTAGTAAAAATTAGTGTTTGTTTCTTAAGGAAAAGCAAAATAATTTTAGGAAATTCTACCAAAGATGTACCTTTTCTGATATAAATAAATAAATATTACAAATATAATATACATGCTTATATATAAAAATTCATAAATTTACATGTGAAGAAAATATGTAATAAGATCTGCCATAACCTATACTGAGAAAAATTGAAAATTATGAGAGAAAAGTATAAAATGAAGAGACTGTACACTTGGCTGTTACAGACTAAAATTGGCAAAGTTCTTATTTTCCTTCAAGTTAATTTACACATTTAACAAAATACCATTCAAAATCCCAACAGAAAGTTTCTAGGAAGAAAATAATTCTAAAATTTATGAGGCAAAATAAAATAGAAAATAAAGGTAAAAAATAGTGTCTCCAAAAAGGCATTAAAATAATAAATACTGAACAGACTGTTGAAAATCTCAAAACAGCAAGAATAAAGATAATAACATTTCAGAAACAGAAATACAGATCAACTGCATCTGGTATTATATCCCACCTGGGAAACGCCTTTCAGACTTGTTTGTCTGGCTTGCCCCTGCTCTCCCCCTCTAAGATTTTGCCCAGATATCCTCCCTCCGGGAAAGCTTCTCTCTCTGACTTGTTCTCTCAATAGATCAAGTAAAACTCTGGACCTTCAGGGCACCCTAGACATACTTCTATCATGGTTTACATCCTGTTGAAGTAACCTATGAATTCTTCTGCCCACCCTGCTAGAATATGGGCTCAAGAACAGAGGCACAGACTCCTCATCATTTTATGAACTGAGCCTAGCAGAATGCCAGGCACCTCAATGGAAATCACTGAATTGAACAGACCAGAAAACCCAGAAACAGACTCAACTGAATATAAGAATTTGTCTTTTATCAATTTATCAATCTACCACTTATTCTTAAACACTCCAAGACAGAGAGCAAGACCAAGATGGTGGTCTTCGTACTAATTCAGGTCACAAATGGGCGATCTTACAATAAAACAGCCAGCCACAGATATGGGATAACTGTGATAGGTAAGAACATAGGTCTAGGGGACCAGTTAGCTGGGATGCCATTATGAACTAAGGAAAAGGTAATCATTATTTGATTATTTTTTTAAAAAACTGATCAATAATTTTTGGGAGGACTTGAGGGGGCTTCAGAGTCACACCTTAAATCAACTCCAGTGGACCAGAGTTAGATATATCTGTTCATCTAGCATCTACTAAATGCTTATTCTCTTGTAAATAAGTAACACATTCACCTTGTTCTTGAATAAATATCTCAGAGCCTAGTGGGGTAGACAAGGATCTAAAATGGTCAATTACAACACAGTATGAAAGAGCCGTGAAAAAGATAATGCAAAATAACAGGAATTAGAATAATAGCCTACCTGCAATCTGTGGAAGAATGACAAAGGAAATCTCAAAGAGGAAAGACTGGCACATTCAAGCACATGCAATTCTCAAATCCTTTCATCCTCTGTCCCACCCCCACAAATAAGAGACCTTTAAAAAAATAATAGGAGAAATGATGAGCTTTGAGGAGTTCATGTAAATTAATAAGAAAACCATTAAGACATCAATAAATATGTGAATAAAAGGGCCAATAAGCACATAATACATACAAGAGAAAATGTACATTTTTTCCCATTTTAAAACACTGGAAGATGTAACAAAATGAACAACCACTTGTTAAGAAAAACAAAGGAATACTACCATATTAAATATTCGCCTTGACTTTAAAATGCAATATGATTTTAGAAATGGTAAAATGGTGAAAAGTACAACTTAGAATCTACTAAATAAAATGTGGCTAAATATATCAAATAAATGTGGTTAAACATGGTCATGTCCTTGCAAAAAAAAAAAAAAAAAAAAAACCAGAATTGAGTTTCTTTTTTTTTTTTTAACCTACCAGATTGGTTAAATATTGACTGTATTGAGGGCCATGTAATAAGGCTGTTTTATACTTTATATTCAATCCTGAAAAGACTAAAAAGTAGACATTATCATCCCCATTTTATAGAAATATTGCTCAAAGAAATTATGGAAACTATCTAGGGTAATTCTGCTTACAAATGGCACAGCTGAGTTTTAATTTCAAGTATAATTTATCCCATTACATGAAGTTATCGACCTTTCCTGTCAAAAGGAGTAAGATAAATAAATATCTGTGTTAGGCAATGGCATATTCTGTCAGAAAGTAACTGGTCAATATTTTTAAAGAGTCATAAAAATGTTCATACCCTTTGGCCTAGTAAATCCACTTTAAAAATTCATCCAGGCAACAATATTTAAATAGGAAAATGTTGTTAGCAGCACCAATATGCATTGCAGAATTTAAAAATGGGAAAAATTAGCAATGCTACCTAACCAGATAAAAGGGAAGGCTAATTAGATCATGGTCATTTCAACTTTATAGAATATCATGCTGCCTTCAAAAAGATTTGTGAGGATTTTATTTGAATATGGTAAAATTTAATGTTAAATCTGTAAAAATGATGTATTCAAATGAATCAAGACTTCTAGGGAAACGGAAAGATGAAGCAAGTTGATTTATTTGGATGGTGATATTGTAGGTATTTCTTATTCTTGTGTTTATATACTATTTGTATAATAAAACTTTTTCAAAAAACATTAGTATCTGTTGTTTTTCTATAAAACAGAATGGTACATACTTTGATCCCACAAATAATCCACAAGGAAAATTTAGAAACACAATTGTTCACTACAGTGTTATGAAGAAAAAAATCTGAAATTTCTCTTTTTCTTCCAACAATAGGAGTAATAGGTAAATAAATCATGGCATATCCAATCAATGGAATATTGTAAGTATTAAGATAAGTTCAGAAACCACAGAAAAATGTCACATTTAAAATAAGTTAAGAAGACTTAGAATTACATGAAAGATAATTGCAATTTTGTCTTAGTCAGTTTGGGCGGCTATAGCAAAGTACCAAAAGGTGCTTATAAACAACAGAAATTTACTTCTTACAGTTCTGGAAGCTGGGAGTCCTAGATTAAGATGCCAGCATGGTCAAGTTCTGGTGAGGGCCCTGTCCAGGATGTAAACTGCCAACTTCTCATTATATCCTCACATGGCAGAAAGAAGCCAAAACATTTCTCTGTGATCCCTTCTACAAGGGCACTAATCCCATTCATGAGGGCTCCACCCTCATGATCTAATTACCTCCCAAAGGCACCACCTCCTAGTACTACCACATTGAGGGGTTAGGATTACAACATATAAATTTTGAGGGTCACAAATATTCAGCACACTTCAAGCTATGTGAAAAATAGGTATTTTTAAGGATAAAAAAGGATCGTTGATAATTTTAAATTATGGTGTGGAGGTAATATGAATATGGCTGCTTATTTCTGCTTTCCTAGGTAGAGTTATTTCATAAGCATTAATTTTATTAAGCAAGTGAACACAAATCATTTTTATCTTAGCTTAAAATTTTAATTTCCAATTTTCAGTCCATTTATTCAAGTCTACCAATGAGTCAAATTTGAAAAGACCTCTGAACACAGAGAACACCTGGGGATTTAAGGTTGCCTCTCTTTCCATTCCACAGAAAAAATGAAACCTTTGAAAATGTTCTTCTGGTCCTTATGATGGTTACAAAGCTCTACTACAGATTTGACATCAAAGAATAACCTACACATGTAAGCCCTGTTTGGGCACCGAGGTTGTAGGAGCTTGGCTCCCCTGCTGGGTTTCAAGCAATGACTAGGTGAGAAAGGGCCCAACCCTTCCCCCTTTCAAGAGACATGAAAAGGAATCAGAGAAAACTTTAACCACACCTTGAAATGGATAGCTGCCTATAAATTGCGACTGTAATTACTGATGTAGTCCACTCTTGGAGATCCTTTCTGACCACTGCTACTATTTATTCACTCTCATTCCTCAAGCTCCCACAACTCCTTCCTGCCTCAACATTCCAGGTTGGTTTTTCCAAGTTAGAGCATATATTCTCTAATTTCAAACAGATTTGGAACATCTTGAATCTATCCCTTCCATGTTCTCTAGACTTCACAACTCACCTCCCTTAGCTACCATGATACTGCAGTTCATGGTTCCCTCTCCATCATCTGACTCATCCTTCTCCTCTAAAAGACCCCATAAGAGATAATGCACCCAGGTCCTCAGAACCCAATAACCAGTTCTTCAGTTAGAACTCCTTTTTCAGTTCTATAGAGAGTGGTCACAAGAGTCCCTTCTCTACCCTGGAAAAGCTAAACAACTGATACACTGTAATCTGGTCCAACTGGCTTTAATTTTTCCCTCTCCAGTCAAGTGAGTATTCTCCAACCAAATTATGACCCTTAACATCAAAGAAGCTTAACATGGAGTAATGGGTATAGACATTGAGGAAAGACACTGGTTTTTGTGCCAGCTAAACCTGCTGGGTTTTGTGCACAGCTAAACCACTGTGTCTAAGCTAGACCAGTGTTTAAGACCAAGTTCCCTCATAAACAATGCTGGTAAGTTCTGCTCTCAACAATCTGGGTTCATGACACCTTCAACCATTCCCATTCAGTTTTTTAACTTTAGTCTTCCTTATATTGTTTGTATAATTTATTCTCTTCCTTGAATAAAAAACATTCTTTTTCTCTAGTCTTTTTTTTCCTTGGATCTTGCTATATTTTACCTACCAGTAAATCTCCCATGTAACACACAAAGACCCAAAAGTGTCCTCTTGACTCTCTGCCTACCTTAAGAAAATTCACCACCCAAATTCTTGAAATCATAGTCTATGCTGGCTTCTTCACCACTTGCACACAAAGATATCTTCCAATCTAATGTTTGCCCCTACCTCTAATATAATACTCTCCACTAAAAAAGTCACCATTAACCTCTTAATGGTCAAATCAGCTTTCCAAGGGCCATTTCTCCACTTTGACACCATCTAGTCCTGAATCTAGTTTGTAGTAGACTCTGTTGGTGGCCTACTCAGTATCCATTTACCCATCCTATTTCCTTACAGAACCCCATCTGATTCAGGCACCTACCCTGCCCCCATGACATCCATATAACTCAAGGAAACAAAATATCATCCATAAATAATTTGTCCATAAATAAATGAAAATTTGGTGATTTACATGGCATCCCAGATCTCTGACATATGTTTTACAATTTGCATAGTTGATTTCATTTTTTCTCAAAGTTCTATCATGATTCTAATAGCTACAAAAACATTTCATTTAGGGAAACAGAAAGGGGCCCACTAACCAATTTCTCAGTCACCAGGGTTTCTAATACCAGCCTTTTTTCATACCTTACTTCTTGCCTGTTGCTATGGTTTGAATATTTGTCCCTTCCAAAACTCATGTTGAAATTTATTCCCCAATGTAGCAGTGTTGAGAGGTGGGGCTTTTAAGAGGTGATTGGATCATGAGAGCTCTGCCCTCATAAGTGGATTAATCCAATCATGGACTAACGGGTTAATGTATTAGTGGGTTATCATGGGTGAGGAATTGGTGGCTTTATAAGAAGAGGAAGACAGACCTGAGCTGACATGCTGGTATGTTCAGCCCCTGTCCCCTGCCATGTGATGCCCTGCACCACCTAAGGCCTCTGCAGAGAGCCCCCATCAGCAAGAAGGCTCTCTCCAGATGCAGCCCCCCAACCTTGGACTTCTCACCATCCATAACTGTAACAAATAAATTCCTTTTCTTACAGATTACCCAGTTTTGGGTATTCTGTTATAAGCACAGAAAATGAACTAATATATCTATTAACTCTTTCTTCAGGTCTTAGGGCTCCTGTAATATCTTCCCCAGCCCCTGGCCATCAATCTTTGTACAAAATGTTGACACAAGGGCAGTGATATTCCTTTTATGTTTCTATTTTTTTATTGCCTCTGTCAAAATAAATTTTCATATGTGTTGCCAAATAACCTTTTAAATTATCTCATTTAACTGCCACAGTAACTCCATAATGTAAGTAAGACACTTATATCATCTTGCAAGCAGAGAAACCAAGTGCCAGAGAGACTTAGTGACTCTGCAAGTTGAGCTGGGTAAAAGCAGCAGAGGAAGATTTGGAATCTGTACAGTGCACCTGTATTTACTGAGCAACAATCATGGGCTCAAAGTGCTCCTTCAAAAACAATTGATGTAGCACAGACAAATGAGAGTCAGCCTTGTTTCCAGTCTAGTCACAAGTTATGTGACTGTTGCAAGACTTCAGCCTCAGTTCCTTCTCCTCTATAAAATGAAGGTGTCCCATAAATGACCTCCACACTAGCCCTCATATCTGGTGATTTTACGTAGTGCTCTGTGAACTATTTATCATCAGAGTGACCGTGCTGAATCATAAACAGGACTAGTCAATTCATTCATCAGCCAAGTATTTAACGAATGTGTACTGAGCACTGGCATGCTTCTATGTGTCTGGGATTATATCAAACAACAAGGTAGGCGTGGCCTCCACGGACATGGAGTTTGTAATCTAGTGGGAAGGGGCAATGCAAAAATATCCAATCAAGATAATTTCCAAACAATGAAAAATGCAGTAATAGAATTAAAATCCTCCATGAGGTGGTGACTTCTGAGCTGAGATTTGATGAGAGGAAGTCAGGCACACAAAGATTTAGGAGAACAGTGCTCCAGCAGAGAAAAAAAAGTTCTTAGAAAAGTACAGCAGTTCATTAGCTTCATTACTTAGAAAGACTGAACATTCAGCTACTTTGCTCATCTTCATTTTCTTCTGTGAGTTAGATGTATGAAATGCAATGATTGCCTTTCACCTGCTGGGAGAGGATGAATATTAATCTGTCCTCCAGGAAACAAGAACACTTTTTTAAGGTGCTAAGTGTGGCTTCTGTAGTTGACCATCAAGGACTATAATAAAAGAAGCCAAAGATAAGGGAGTGTCTTTGAGGCCAACAACAAGGGACACTATAGAGATCCTTTGAGGTTCACAGAAAGAGGAAAAAGCCAGAAGTCACCAGTAGCAGACATTTCACACCACACCAGGACAGAGGCCAAAACTTCAGAAGCCAACATATATACCATGGATTGCCAAGGAAGGCTGGCCGCCTGGGACCAAAATCCCCTACTTTCAGGACAAAGTCCTATCCTTCAAAGTTCAGGCAAGGTAATGTAATGAGCTTACAACTTAAGGCCTACTCTCTGCTCTAACCACACACCAAAATGAAACATAAAAAGAGGAAACATATAAAAATACATAAGATGGTCTCTAAAACAAAATAAACATAGTGAAAACAGAAACTGATGAAAACGCAAAGGATGTAAGCTAAAGCTTTGCACCTGCTGGGGACCAGGAGCAGACGGCGGTGGCCTGAGGGCAATATGCTCACTGCTTACACCTAAGAACAAGACACAGGAGAGAAGAAGCTTGCACACTGCTTCCTACCTCTGTGCCTACACCGTAGGTAAGAAGCAGCTCCCTGCCTACAGCACAAAGATTAGACACAGTCTCATCAACAGCACCTAGAGGTATACAGAATTTCCCTGATGTTGCTCTGGGGAAGAGCTTTAGCAAGTAATATAAAACATAGTTCTGGACTAAGGACTACTGGGGACCCTAGAAAAAGACAGATACAATATCATTTGAGTTGGAGAAAATTATCAAAAGAAAAACTTCAAACTGACACGAAAAATATCTAAAATACATGAAGGAAACTAATACTAAGATAAGCAAGCAATAAGCCAATAATAAATTCAATCTGGATAAATTCATATTATGGAACAATCTGAAAAAGACTTTAATATAAGTAGTTATAAGATCCCTAAAGGGAAAATGAAAGAAAAGCATTCTTAAAAATGGAAAAAAGGTATGAAACTAAAAAAAGTTCCTTCCTCTTCCTTCCCTTTATGTATAATATATCTATATATACGCATATATACATATATCTCTCTATAGAAAGTATCAGGTAAAACTTTTTGAAATAAAAGTCTGAAAAATTTCAATCTGTATAAACAGTTAACAGAAAAGATAAACTCTAGAATGGACAAAGTCAAAAAGAAAATACGTGAATTACAGTATGGTATTATAGAATTCAGCTAGAGTACAGGATGAAAAAAAGGGATAACAATTCTTGAAGTATTAAGAAAGATAAAAATTGGAGACAGTTATTAATATGTCTAATTGGAGTTTCAAAAGAATAGAGAGGAAATGTTGGAGAAGCAATCTTTACACACTAAGGATTTTCTGAAATAAAAAATGTATAAGAATTCTCAAGCCAAACATGCATTGAACAAGATAAACAAAACTCAATTCATATATAGATATATTTGTAAGAAGCAAAGGCCCCCGGCTCCTCAAAGTTTTGTTATCGAAAGTTCAGTACTTGTCCCCGAGGCCGAATCAGTGAGAACAAAGAATGAGGACAAGTGGTTTGAGGAAACAGAAAGAGTTTATTAATTTGCCAGCAAATGAGGAGGGCAATGGACTAGCATCGCAAAAGACCACCATCCTATCTTTAAGCTGAAATACAGGGCTTTTTAAAAGGAGAGGTTTTGGCAGTAGAGCTCAGTTCTACTTGAAAAGTGTCACATGTCATGGTTTGGGGCTATTGTTGTTTAACTATAACTGGTGATTTCAGTGGACCTTATCTCTGGTGATAACGGTCTCATGACCCCTGTCTGGACAATTCTGTTCAGACATCTCCTGTGATTTAAGATACTAGAAAATAAATAGCAAACAACATTTTTCTGCCCCTTTGATTACTGGCCTCGGGCAGGAATGCAGGTTTTAATTCCCCAAAAGGGTAGGGGTTTTTAAAGAGACAACTCATAAAACATTTCACTGCCCTTTTTCAGACCTTTACTTCTGTTACAGTTTTGCCATACTATAGAAAGCAAAGCCTTTGTCCCCGTAAAGGTTTGTTGAAAAATCACTGACATGGGGCAGACTGATTAATAGGAGGAAAAAGATACAAATTTATTTAAGGGGTATATAGGGGAATTCCCAGAATAAAGATTCAGTCTTTCAATGAGGTACAGAGGTTTTTAAAGAATGGGGACTTGGAAGTAGTAAAACAGGTTTTGGGAAGAGGCTTAACTAGCTAGCAAAGGTGATCTTGTATCATAAAAAAAAAAAAAACTCAATAAAATGCTAGCAAACTGAATTCAACAGCACATCAAAAAAATAATACACCATGACCAAGCGGGCTTCATCCCAGTGGTACAAGGATAATTTAACATACATAAAGCAATAAATGTGATTTACCACATAAACAGAAACAAAAACAAAGATCATCATATGATCATCTTAATAGATGCAGAAAAAGCATTCCACAAAATTCAATACCCTCTCATGATAAAAACCCACAACAAACTAGGTATAGAAGAAACACATTGCAAGATTAGAAAAGCCATATGTGACAAACCCACTGCCAACATCACACTGAATGGGAAAAAGCTAAAAGCATTCTTACTAAGAACTGGAAAAAGACAAGGATGCCCACTGTCACCCCTTCTATTCAACATAGTACTGGAAGTCCTAGCCAGGGTATCAGGCAAGAGAAAGAAATTAAAGGTATCCAAATTGGGAAAGAGGAGGTCAAGCTATCACTTTTTGCTGATGATATGATCTTATATCTAGGAAAACCCAAAGATTCCACCAAGAGACTCTGGAATTGACAAATAAATTCAGCAAAGTCTCAGGGTACAAAATCAATGTACACAATTCAGTAGTATTCCTATATACCGATAACAGTCAAGCTGACAGTCAAATCAAAGAACCAGTACCATTCACAATAGCTACAACAGAAAAAATATTAATAATACTTAGGAATATACTTAATAAAGGAGGTAGAAAATGTCTACAAAGAGAACTACACTACACTGAGAAAAGAAACTGTTGATGATACAAACAAAGGGACATACGTATCATGCTCATGGATTGGTAGAGAACACCCAAAGTGATTTACAGATTCAATGGAATCCCCATCAAAATACCAACACCATACTTCACAGAGCTAGAAGAAATATTTCTATGCTTCATTTGGAACCATAAAAGAGCCTGAATAGCCAAAGCAATCAAGTAAAAGGAAAAAATCAGTAGGCATCACATTACCAGACTTCAAACTATACTACAAGGCTATAGTAACCAACACAGCATGGTATTCGCACAAAAATAGAGGCATAAACCAATGGAACATAAAACTCAGATATAAAACCATCCACACACAGCCAGCTTGTCTTTGGCAAAGCAGACAACAATATACACTGGGGAAAAGAATCTCCATTCAATAAATGGTGCTGGGAAAAATGGATAGCCACGTGCGAAGAATTAAACAGGGTCCAGATCTCTTACCAGACAAATTCAAGATGAATAAAAGACTTAAATGTAAGGCATGAAAACATAAGAATACCAGAAGAAAAGGTAGGAAAAACTCTTCTAGATATCGGTCCAGGCAAAGAATTCATTAAGAAGATCCTAATGGCAATCCCAACAACAACAAAAATAAATAAATAGGACTTGATTGAATTAAACTAAAATTTAATTGTTTCATTGAATTAAAATTTAATTAGATAAGTTTAGATTAAATTAAAAAGGAAATAATCAACAGATCAAATAGACAACCTACAGTGTAGAAGAAAATATTAACAAGCTATACATCCTATAAAGGGCCAATGACCAGAATCTACAAAGAACTCAAGCAAATCAGCAAAAAAAAAAAAATCAACCCCATCAAAAAGTGGGCAGAAGACATGAATAGAAGCTTTTCAAAAGAAGATAGACAAATGGCCAATAAACATTTGAAAAAATGCTCAATGTCACTAATCATCCAGGAAATGCAAATGAAAACCACAATGAGATTATCACTTGACCCCTGTTAGAATGTTTTATTAATAAGTCCAAAAACAATATAAGCTGGTGTGGATGCAGAGATGATGCAGAAACAAATGCTTCTACAGTGTTGGGGGGACTGTACCTTGGTACAACCTCTATGGAAATCAGTATGGAGATACCTCAAAGAACTGAAAGTTGTCCTACCATTTGATCCAGCAATCCCTCTACTGGATATTTACCCAAAGGAAAATAAGTCATTTTATTAAAAAGACACCTGCACTTGAATGTTTACTGCAGCACAATTCACAATTGCAAAGATGTGGAATCAACCAGAGTGCCCATCAGTTCATCAGTGGATTAACAAATGTGGTATATGTATACCACGGAATACTATTCAGCCACAAAAAGGATGTATTAATGCATTTTGCAACAATTTGGATGGAACTGAAGACCATTATCTAAAGAACAGAAAAACAAACACCACATGTACTCATTAAATTGGAACTGATTAGCACACATGTGCATAGAGGGAAGTCAAACTCAACAGAAATCAAGCAGGGGGAAGTAGGGAGGAGGAGAAGGGTAAAAACCTACCTAACTGGTACAATGAATACTATCTGGGTGATGGGAAGCACTTATAACCATGACTCAAGCATTATAAAAGTGATCCATATAACCAAAAATATTTGTACCCTTGTAATACTTTTAAATTAAAAAAAAAGAATAAGTAATTCTTACTCCACAGTTAAAGATATTTTTCCATATGTCTTTGAGAAACGTGATAATATTACTTTTTATTAATACATTTAGATCTTCTAACTAAATTACAACTTCAATTAAAAAGAAAGAAATTGGTAATCTTATATGTTACTAATAGGAATGTAAAATGGTGCAAACTTTGAAAAACAGTTTGGTGGTTCCTCAATAATTTAAACACAGACTTAACATAGGACCTGGTCATTCTACTCCTAGGTATATACCCAAAATAACGGTTAACAGATGTTCAAATAAGACTTGTACGTAAGTATGAATAGTAGCACTATTCATAATAGCCAAGAGATAGAAAGAAATCAAGTATCCATCCACTGGTGAGTGGATAAGCAAAATGTGCTCCATACATATGAAAAAATGTTATGCAGCCAGAAAAAGGAATGAAGTACTAATAGATGCTCCAACATGGATAAAACTTGAAAACAGTATGCTAAGTGAAAGCAACCAGACACAAAAGGCAACATACTGTACTATTCCATGTATATGAAGTGCCTAGATAGGAAAATCCATGGAGAAAGTAAAATAGTGGTTGCCAGGAGGTAGAAAAGGAGACAAGGGGGACAAGAAGTGACTGCTTAAGGGGTACAAGGATTCCTTTTGTGGTGATGCAAATGTTCTCGAACTAGTTAATGATGATGATTGCACAGCATTATAAATGGATTAAAAGCCACTGAATTTTACATTTTTAAAATGGTTAAGTGGTAAATTTAATATTATGTGAATTTTACCATAATAAAAAAATTTGCAAGTTAATTCTACAAATATATATATATAAAGGCAAATATATCAGCATTAACATAATGATTCCACATATACAAAAATGACTTAACATTTAAAAAGAAATCAATGTGACTCACCATACTAATCAAAAATAAGAGAAAGTATTTGATTATCTGATAAATTTGGAAAGTTATTTTAAAATTCCACATCTCTTTGTGATGAAGCCAGTAAGAGTGTAACGAGTTTGCTGATTACCTGATGACAAAATAGAAATTAATAGTTGTTCTACACATTAGCAAAAGACAATCAGAAAATATAATAGGACAAAACCCTATTTAACCTAGAAACAGTATCTGGGAAGTACCTAAATATAAAACTAACCAAAAATACATCAGCCCTATCTAAAATAAATCACCAAATGTTATTGTAGAATGTAAGAGATTTAAATAAGTGGAGAGAGATTCTATGCTTGTACATGGGCAGAATCAGTATCAAAATAATGTCTAATCTTTCCGAAGTAATCTATTAGTTTTCAATGCTATTTTAATAAAAATCCTACGGTTTCTCAAGTACACTGACAAACTGATACTAAAATTTTTATAGAAGCATCTGTAGCACTGATAGGCCAAGAATACCTAAACAATTTTAAAGAGTAATAATGCAGGAGAACCCCTACCAGATAACAAGAGTTATTATGAAGCTATCATGATTAAAATAGTGTTATTTTATTATTGAAGCAGAGATAGGCAATAGACCAGTAGAACAGAAAGCCCAGAAACAGATCCATACATATACGGAAAATTGGAAATAACATAAATGGCACTTCAAACTGGTGGATAAAGATGGCAGACTCGATAAACAATATTTGGGAAAACTGTTTCCTGTATGGAAAGGTAAAATCAAATTAGATTCCTACCTCACAACATTTACTGAAATAAATTCTACATAGATGAAGATCTAAACAGGAACAGCTTTAAAACATTTAGCAGAAATTATAAGAATATGATTTTTTAAGACATAATGAAAAGAATTTCTTAGATAATATTAATATTAAGGGAAATAACTTACAAATTTGATTACTTTAGGAATTTAAATTTCGACACAACAAACACCATCATAAATAAAGTAAAATGACAAGCCACAGGATAGAAAGAGATACTAAAAAGCATTTACTCAACAAAGAACTAGTATTAAGAATATACGAACAATTCTATAAATTCATCAATAAGAGACACACAAGTCAACAGAAAGCAAAAAGGAGGTAGGCAAAGGTCATACACTGAAGAGGAATTGGTAATGACTAACAAACATGAGACTAAATGCTCCACCACACTATTAATAAAAAAAAGGAAATACAAATTAAATCTATAACAAATAGCTTTGCATACTCCTCAGATTGGCTGGAAATTAAAAAAATCTCATCATAACCAGTGTGGACACAACTTAAGGACATACTGCCTGTCAAAGGGACAATGGATAAATAAATGGTAGTGTTGTCAAAACCACAAAGGGGGTCCAGCCTAGGTCTAGTTGCTCATTGCACAAAGATCCAATTAATGACACAATGAGGATTACCAAGAAAGAAAGGAATTTTTACTATGAAAGACATTTTGTTGGGAGACCAGGAGAAGCTGCCTCAAATCCATCTCTCCAACTATCTAAGATCACAGACTTTTAAAGGAGGGGCCACGTGCCTTGGGTACAGGTCCTGGTGTACCTAACAAGGGGCTATGTGCATTGGGGACAGGTGAGTCATCATAAGTTGGCCCAGGGCCTTCAGAATCTCAGTTCCTTTGTCTTGCTGCAGAAAATACACCACTTCTGGGAAACAACTCAAAAAGGTCAAGTAGTTAGTTAAGGAAGAGGATTATTTAAAAACCACACAGGGGTCATGGAAATTTGTTCATGGGATGGGCTATAGTAGTGTTTTTATACAAGTAAAATATTATCCACAAATTAAAATGGCAGACTCTCAGTTAAACAGGCAAAATTGGAATAATCCTCAAAACTTCATGCTGAATTAAAAACAAGAATGAAGGGCCAGGTGCTCTTTGAGAGGCCAAGGTGGGAGGATCACTTGAGCCCAGGAGTTTGAGGTTGCAGTGAGCTATGATGATGCCACTGCACTCTACACAGGGTGACATGGTGAGACCCTGTCTCAAAACAAAAAACAAACATACAAAACCAAGAATGATATATACAATATAATATTTAAATTAAAATTTCAAATACAGAAAGAATATCAGTTATCATTCATGAATATCTTCATATGTTTTAAAAATTATAAAACTATGGATAGAATTATAACCAAGTTTAGAATTATGGTTACTTCTGGGGAGATATAAAAATTGAGTTTGCAATGTATTTGTATGGCTTGGTTTCTTAACCTTCTTAAACAAAATATCTAAAGTAACTATAACAAAATGTTAAAGTTTGGTAAATACACGTGGTGTTTGTTAAGCCTCTGAACCTTAGAGAGAAGTTTGAAATGTTCCATAAAAGGACATTTTTTAAAACAATGCTCCCCTATGACAGTAGTGTCTCCATACCTAAGTTCTCTGGTTAGTGAAAGAAGAGGGCATAAGCTTCCCACTTCTGGGCTCCAACAATGATTGAGAACAAATTTCCCATCTGCCTTAAAGGAACAGAGCCTCAAAGTTGAAATCATATTGATTTAAATAACATTTTAGGAATATTTCTTTCAGAATTGCATTATGAACTTCATGCCTACTACACATGCGTGTCAAGTAAGTTGGGGGAAAAAAAACAATCACACAGAGAGAATGTGCCAGATTCAGCCCTAACTATGCTCAAGGAAGCTTATCATTGAGAAACCTCATTAAAGGGAGGTGCCAGGGAAATAAATTATGGTATGACCATACTATGATATTTTGTCCAATAATTAAAGATGTTTTCTAAGAATATGGAAGACATGGAACAGTGGGCAAATCTTACAATTTTATATATGAAAGTAACTGAAAAATGTAATGCAAAATTAAAGCAACAGCATTTTTTTTTTTGAGACAGAGTCTCACCCCGACTAGAGTGCAGTGGTGTCATCATAGCTCACTGCAACCTCCTTACTGCTCCTGAGCTCAAGTGATCCTCCTGCCTCAGGCTCCTGAGTAGCTGGGACTACA
>VBSM01003214.1:6517644-6540975 GCA_008086735.1 Cheirogaleus medius
GCAGAAAGGAATATTAAGATGAGTGTAGCAGGCTACTGGGGTGGGGGGGGGGAGATTTGGAACAAAGAATGGAGATCAGAGTTCAATTCCTCAGTTTCCCCTTATCTGAAAAACAACTCAAGAACGTAGGTTAAAAAGTTTGCACAGGAAACCAAAACTCCTCTTGAGGCTGGCTCACTTGGAGGACAATTGTTCTCATTGGGCTGCCCATTTGCCTTTCAATCCTAGGCTGGTGCCCTCAACTTCCCCTGAAGGAACTCAAGATTTTATTTCCATGCCTGGGGCGAGGAGGGCCCTTTATCAAAAACATTAATAGGGAGAAAGGCCTGGAAATATCCCTCAAACTCTTAGCGTTTTTCTCCCCTCTCTTTCTGTACTATTATATACTTTCCTAAACTTTTCAAATGTTTATTTATTCCTTTTATATTTAGAAATAAATCCATTTATGGAGAATGGCAATCTACCTCTTCTTTAACGTAAAAAGAAATTATAGTTTACCAAAGGCAGTTTTCTCCGCCTTGGAAGTTAACTATTATTTTCCGTTCTGTTTTGACACATGCTGCATCTGCTTAAAGTTTTAATCTTGATAAAAAATGAGATATTCTGCTTATTTACTTAGACATTAGAACGCGCAGCCTGTGGCATAGCTCCCTGTTCTGTTAAAGAGAATCAGGCTCTGGTCTGATCATCAAAGAGTCTCTCACCAAGCTACTCAACTGGTCTCTGGCAGCTTGGCAAGTGGATACTTCAGTATTAAGAAATCAGCACTTGTGCCCGACAAAGACAAGATGATGAAAAAAACACAAAACAAAACAGAAATCAGCACTTAGAAATCTTAGAATGTCGTGGTGGTAAGAAGAAGGAAATTCAAACTAAAGAATCAAATTAGGTAAGAGTTGTGTTCCTTGCCAGCTACCCTCTTAGGAATACATAGGAAAAGAAAAGAAAGGAAATAATGGAAGAAAACAAGAGGAAGCAAACAAGCAGAGGGAGAAGGGAGAAGGAAAAAGGAAAGAAACAGAAAGAGAGAGAGAAACATCGTGATGGAGAATACAAAAGGGAAAAGGGGTTTGTAAACCAGAGAGGAGAAAGATAATCAGGCAGAGATTAGATTAAGGGAAAAGGAGTGGGTGAGAGAGAGAGATGGGATTGCCTGTAGTAGGAGAGGGGGAAAAAGAGGAAAGGGACAGAGGAAGACAGAGAGAGAGAGAGGAGGGTCTTAAGAGCAGGGGGAGAGAGCTCAAAAATCTTCCATGAGTACTCATCACACAAAAAATAAGATTGGGACTCTTTTCTGGCATTCCAAATATAGAACATTCCAGCCCCATTTCTCACTATTCATAGCAGCCCATGTGTCTACTTGAGTTTTCGGGATGCACTCTGACCTCTTCTTCTATCCTCAGTCTGGAATGTTCTCCCTCACATCCTTACCCTTTGGATATATCAGCCATACTTCAGTGCAAAGTTTAAACACACAATCTCCAAGAAGCTTTCTGAGATGTCCTAGTAGGAATTAATTCTTTTTCTCAAAGTTACTTGATAGTATCACTGTATTATGGCAGTTATTTGCCTTATATGCCTTCATTAGTTTGTAAGGATTCAGAGAACAGGAACTGTGTCTCAGTCATCATCTTTGTGATAAGGGAAACCCCCATCAATTACTGGGCGTATCAGGCACCAGATGGAACAGGTGATGGAACATTCTGAAATAACAGAATAGATTCAGATGACCAGAATCCTGAGAGAATTGAGGTAAATGCCAAGAAAATTCCAACTGGGATACAGGACTAAAAATGACATCTTCATGTCCCCTGACCACTGACTGGCCCACAGATGGGAATGTGACCCAAACTAGCCAATGGAATCTTTCCTTAGGGTTTTATAATCTGACGCTAGGAAAAGAAACTGTCTCAGATTTCTTGAGTGGTTAAATTGAGTTGGTTTAAGCCTAAAACTGTTGCAACAATGCCACCGCCCCATACCTTACCCTTCACCTGATACATAGAAGGATCCAATCTGAAGAAGGGAAAGTAGGGGACAGCCCAGGTAAAGAAACATTGCACAGAAAGCAAGAGTGACAGAGACTGGATGACTGAATCTCGAGAATTGCCCTACACGCAGACTTTTCAGTTACATGAACCAATAAATTCCTTCGCCTTAAGCCAGTTTCTGTCATTTCAAACTCAACTTCTGATTAATATAGGCCTACATCTAGTGATCAGCCTGAAATTCTGGAGACATACGTAACTCTGAGGTTCTTCAGGAATCCTCATCTCTCCTGCAGTCCCCCACCCATTACCATAGATTTTTTTATAAGCTAGAAACAAACTTGTTCATTTTACTTTGAAAACACAGATTTCATACCGATCAGCTGTATCTTTTGTACTGCATGGAGTCCAGATTAAAATTTACAGAAATGCACAAGAGGCCAAATATGTCTTTTAGTGATGACTGCATATGAGTGGATAGAAGAGAGAAATCACAAATCACACTAAGCCATTTTGCAAGATGAGAAAATAGAAAAATATTCTTATGATCCATAGTCATCTTTCTCAGACTCTGAGAATATTCTGGGGCTGTATGATCATAGAAATGAAAAAATTCAAAAACTGTCATATCTTTCTTAAAAACAATTTTGTGAGGAGAAAGACAACAGGAACAGCCTGCTCCTTCCAGGGATGGCATTGTTTTAATTGGCCTATAGAGGTCATGTCTAGTCAATACAACTCTCTCCTAAAAATGCAAATGTTTCCTTGGCTTCTTTAGACTAGTGTTTTGCAAATTCTGCTTCCTGGAGCCCATGAATTGCATTGAGATGTAGCAGGCAATTTGTCGGGGTAAAGGGTAAAGCAATAGGACAAACCCTCTTTGCATCTTGCATCAAACAAAATATCGTTTTAAAAAATTATCTTTTATGTATTGGAGTCCCAAGGAAAATTTATGTGAAAAAGGAGTTTGACTGCTTAAAAAATTAGAAACTAACTGCTTTAACTATATAAATAGCATAAATCCAAGTACTGCATTCTCAGGTATCTCAGGTATTGAGGGTCTTAGAAATGGAAGCAAGCACTACTGGTTTCACATAGAGGTGCCTCTGGCACTGTAAATTATGTGCATTGTATTAATCTAAAACAGGGGTCCTCAAACTTTTTAAACAGGGGGCCAGGTCACTGTCCCTCAGACCGTTGGAGGGCCGGACTATAGTTTAAAAAAAAAAAAAAACTATGAACAAATTCCTATGTACACTGCACATATCTTATTTTGAAGTAAAAAAACAAAATGGTCAAAAACACCCGGCGGGCCAGATAAATGTCCTCAGCGGGCCGCATGTGGCCCATGGGCCATAATTTGAGGACCCCTGATCTAAAAGGATCACCCACTTCTGCTAACCCTTATTAGAGAATGAGATTCTGTTACTCTTGCTCTCCAGAGCATGCATTTGTTAGGAAGTAAAATAAAGATTGAGACAGGACACTAGTGCTGCCTCTAGGGTTTAATCACTTGGGCTTATCACTCTTGATGTGAAATTCTACCATTTGCAATCAGGAGCTCAGCACACAAATAAACCTCTCTTATTCCAACATAGAGACTTCCATACATAAGCAACATTCCTTCAAGGCAATTCCCTTTACATTGTTGGAGCCGGAATCCGCAGTTCCATGGGACAGAGAGACAGAGTCACGGAGGCTGTAATCACCAAAAGGAGTTTTATTGTCTAGCTCGAGCCAGGGTCCCAGCCCCAAGACCACCAACGCAGTGGCTTCTTATTCGGGCAGGGACCCTGTGCTGTGCGGGAGGAAGCTTCTTATACCCCTTGCGCAAGAACTGTTCTCGCGCTAATCACGTTCCTGCTGATCATGCATCTGCCCTTTACAGTGATTGGTGAGCCCCTCCATCCGCCATTTTCCCCCAGCATTTTATTTCACCCTGCCCCTGATTGGTTCTAACCTGTTCTGGGTCCTAGCCAATAGGCTCCGGACTCAGCGCTTTTCCTCTGCATCTTGTTTCAACCCATAATGCCCTGCGGCCAGCTGCGATGAGCAAGCAAGCTACGGACAGAAGCTAGAAGAGAACTGTTAGCCTAATAGCCCAGTATCTCACAACATGTGATCAATAATGCAAAAAATTCCTGAGCTACTAGCACTCTTTGGTGCAAAGGAGAGGTAGGAGGAGGGAGGCTATTAGGAACCACTGGTGTCACAAGCCTTTAAATATATTATGTATTTAACAGACCTATTCCCCAACACATCAGGAATGAAAGTTATTATGACCTTGTTAATTTTACAATTCTCTCCTTTTCCATAACCAAAAACAGGCCTTAAAAAGAAAGAGAAGCACCTCTAATTCTTCATTTTACTCTCTCCATCTTCAAAGTGGACTTTCCTTTCTCCCTTGCATTTAGATTCCATTCTTCTGCTAGAGGTAGCAAGTTCAGGGAATTTTCAAAGAGACAAAAGCTACTCAAAAGAATATAAATGTCAAACGCATGTAAATTTCTCCTGCTCCATTTTTTCCCCAAGTCGGGAATGTCCTTTGTTGTCTTCCGGTATGTTTCAGCTGGCTGACATCTCTGGTTGAGGAGCAATCATCTGAGCAGCATCCTTACAATGTAATGACAATCAGTTAGCAAAAATGTGCAGGCACTGATAACAGGATTCAGAAGGGTCAGAAATGAGTGGGGAAAAAATAGGTATTTCAAACAAGCGCACAGCAGCTGCTGCCGACCTTGGCTTATGATTGCATCCAAAACATTTATTAATTTTCTGCTATAAAACACAGGCAAACAATGAAATCCTGATAAAGGGTCATTGTGGAGAGGGAGAGAACACTTTACTGTTTAAATGGTATCCCTGCACTTAAATTCTTCCAAAAAATCTTTTCTCCCTCTTGTTCAGCCAAGGAGGAGGCAAGACATATCTTCAGATTTATACCAGATTTATACCTTGAGAATGACTCTATAGTTTTTATAGAACTGGATAATTAAACCAGGTATATGTACAGAACAGATACACAAAATATTTCGGAAAACCTATACAAACACAACCAAGAATTTATCCTAACTAGATGCCTTATCAACGAGATAACAAGTATGCAATTATGAAAAAGCAACTGCAGCAACTAACTTTATTGAGTGCCTACTATAATCAAAGCACTCTTAATGCAAAATGACTCTTCAAAAGCTAGGTAGTATTCTTCACCCTATAAGTGAAAAATCAAAGGCTTAAGTTAACTTGTTCATGGTCAAGCATTTAATGTTAGAGATCTAGGGTTTAAAAGTAACTTTTTTACTCTAAAACCAGAAATCATCATCTTTGTGCTGCCCACTTAAAAATCAAATAAAAGATAAATTGGGAAACTAGAATGGTGAGGTCTGGCGACCCTGTCACATGAAAGAACTTTATCCATTTAATCTAGAGAAAAGAGGCTTGACAGGCAGGCTTTACAAGAGCTGTGGGAAAACATCTGAAAGGTCACCATATGGAGGAGGAGAAACTTCCTTTTAATCCCATATGTTTTATTAAAAACAAACAATAGTTTGCAGGTTCTACTTCTAGCAATGACAGGGAAGCTTGATGCATAGTAAACTTGCTACTGAAAGCAACTACAAAAGTGAGGTAAAATAAATTAACATTATAAGAAACTGTTTATGTTTACCAGAGAACAACTAAGGCAGCCAGGATTCAATAGATCAAGATCTTGAAAAGAAGGAAAATGTATTGAGAAAATCCTTACATCTGTCATTTTTTCCCCTGCATGGTACCCTTACCAATTTTTTAAGAGAAAAGCATGGAGGCAGATCAGAAAGTAGCAATCAAGAGATTCTGGCAATCTTTTTGGGTTGGAAAGACAAAAATAAATGAGCTCAAGGCTACCCAGGAAGCCAAGATTTAGGAGAAAATGAAAACATTTCCAGATAATCTTCCCTAAAAGTGAGATAATTTGTCACCAGTAGAGTGACATTAGAGAAATATTAAAGGAGGTTCTTTCAGTAGAAGGAAGATGATCCCTGGTAGAAGAACATTATTGCAGAAAAAAGTGAAGCATAAATACATGGATAAATCTAAACAAATACTGACTGTTACTAAAATTGTGGGAATAAATTATACACACACTCAAATGAACATACTGTATTTTATACGTAATTTAAATATGTGACAATAACACCACAAAAAGTGGGCAAGAATGGTAAATGGAGTTAAAGTTCTTAAGCTTTGATTTATCCTGGAAGTAGTAAAAGCAAAATTTAAGGTAGAATAAGTCAAAGATTTATTTTGGAATCTTTAGAATAAAATCTAAAATGCAGTAAAAGAATGTATAGTTATCAAAACTTAAAAAAAGATTAGAGGGGAAAAGAAAATAATATAAAAGTATTTAATTCTAAAGAAGACCAAAAAATCAGGTGGAAAAAAATATAATAGATGGGACAGACAAAACAGACTAAGATAATAGATTTAGACCCAAATATATTGGCAATTACATTAAATATAAATGGATTAAATATCCTATAAAAATACAAACATGGCCAGATGGGAAAATATAGGAAAAAAAAAAAAACCTTACTAAATGCTGCTTCCAGGAGACATACCTGTGGGGTGCAGGAAACTTCCCCCTTCCCCCAAAAGTTCATTGAAAGATCAACTCACAATTAAGACAGATTAGTAAGAGAGAGAGGTTTATTTACCATGCACATGGGAAGATCACAGAGTGATTACTCAAAATCCCAGTCGTGTCTAGATATTTTTATACATGCTTTTTAGAGGAGAAGGGGGCTACAAGGAGTATAGGTAATTCTGTTTAGGGGCACTAAACAGTTGCTAGGAAGGACGAATAGATACTTGGCAGAGTGAATGGATGGGGGGGAAACAGAGTGACTTGTAAATTAACCTGAGAAATAGGTATTATGCTTAAAATGATTTGGGCCAGGTCTGGTTGCATTCTTGATTTTCTTTCCTGCAATATAATGAGATAACAGGGAAGGGGAAGGGAAGTCAATTGTTCTTTTGATAGGTACACATGGTTATGCAGTGAGGCAGGAAGCCTCTTCTAAGAACCTGTTAATTTAAGGGCCTTTAATTCAAAATACTCTTTATACCTAGGAGTCACATTTTGAGGTAAAATTTCCTGAGTTCCTTCATACCTAATATATAAAAGCTAGAAGCATGAAAAGAGGATACTCTGCAAATACTAATCAAAAGAAAGCTGGTATAAGTATACTAATATAAAACTAAGAAGATTTCAAGATGAGAAGTGTTATTACCAATAAATTGCTATAGCTTATAATAATAGATTAATTCTAGTGGGATATAAATGTATATATACCTAATAACACAGGCACAAAATATATAAATCACAAACTGACCAAACTAAAAGGAGAAACATAAAAACATACATTTACAGCTTGCGAACATTTCAGATATCTTAGTAACTGACAGAAAAGAAAAACAAAGAATAAGATGTATTTTTGAACAACCCAATTAACTTGACATAATTGACAATATATACACAGCATTACACCAAACAACTGTAGAACACATGTTCTTTTCAAATGCACATGGTATCTTTACCAAAATGGACCCTGAAGCAATATGTCTGTTGACCATGGTAGAATTAAGTTAGAAACCAATATTACTGAAAACTTGGCCACTTGTCCATGAGGCCAAATCAGAAGAATGAGGACAAGTGGTTTGGGGAAGAAGGAAAGAGAGTTTACTTTGCCAACAAAGGAGGAAAAATGGTAGATCTTCTCATGTCAAAATCCAAATTTTCCTGAACATAGGCAGAAATACAGAGCTTTTAAAGGGAGGGTTCTGGGCTTCAGGCAATTACTGTGGTGCATACTTTAAGGGAAAAAACTGAAAAAATTGCATAATTATCTTCTAAGAAGCTAAAAAAAGAAGAGTAAATTAAATGTAAAAACAAGTAGAAGAAATGTTAGAGAGCAAAAAAATAGAAAACATATAATAAAAAAACAAAAAATCTGCCTTCTCAAGGAGATTAATAAAATTGATAAACATTTAGCAAGACTAATTGCACAGAAATTCAAGAAAACAATAAAAATTTCAGCAATTAAAAAGGAGATATCATTAGCAATCTTAAATGTAGTTAAAAGATAATAACTTCCAGCTTTCAGATAGGATGTAGAAGGGCTTGAGGGACCATTGCTCCCACTACATAAACTGGGGGAAAATAAAGCATTGGATTCTCTTCCACATTTCTCTCATATCTTATTTAAGAGATTGGAGATTTGTAGATACAAATGGTCTAAATAAATTACAGAGGAGGATAAGGTATTTCTAGGTGAGCAGATACCAGTGGGTCAAATTCTCTTCTGCAAAGTTTCTACAGGGGTGAGTAGAAGATTGGGCTTAACATAGGCACTGAAATTTTGCTGGTATACAGAAAAAGCCTACAGACCTTGTGGGCTGGCATGAAAGACTGAAGTCTTCAGGAACTTCAAATGCAGAGAACTTGTTCTTCTTGACTACCAGCTTTCCCCATTGAACTTTTGCTCAGTGTGTGGAAGTGGCATGAAAACAATCAGAAAAGTAGAGAAAGCATTGTGTAGCCTCTCAGGGCTTAGATTCCAAAGTCCTACTAGAGGGAGTGGCCTATAAAATATCCAGGACAGACCAAGTTAGCCCTAAAGACATATGAAAACAGGTAAAATGAACCTAACTAATGCTGTTAGGTTCAGCCACAAACCAGCTCAAATCTCAATTCAATTATAAAGATTAATCTTTCTCCCTAAACTTATAGACAGAGGAAAAGACATGCCCTTGCCTTGTAGAAGATAGTATTTACAGCAGGGTCTATAGATTTTTTTATTACACAATTTTTGTTATGCAATAAAAAGTTATGAAATAAGTGAAGGAGTCGTACATGACTCCTAATTGAGGAAAAAATCCTGAATAGTAGCAGACCCATAAATGGCTCAGGTATTAGAATTGGCAAAGATTTTAAAATAACTCTTAAAACATATTAAGGAAATTAGATGAAAAGATGGACAAAAATCGATAAAAAGAATGAGAATTTCAAAACAGAAATAAAACTTCTAAAATAGAACCAAGTAGAAATTCTAGAACTGAAAAAAATACAATATGTAAAATTAAGAATTTATTTACTAGACCTAAAGCAGAATGGACATAGAGAAAAACTACAGCAGTTATTTCATATAAGTCATCACAAACTGAAAACCAAAAATAAAAGAAAATTTTTAAAATGCAGACATAGAATAAGTTCTTGAAGTACATATTGAAAATATATTCAGGAGAACAAAAATGATGGCTGACTTTTCATCAAAAAAACAATGAAAGACATCAAAAAATGAAAGACATCAAAAAATGAAAAAAAAAGGTAATAGAATGGACATCTTTAAAGTTCTAACAGAAAAAACACTAGAATTCTAAAAATGAAGTGTATATAAATACATATTTTAGACAGACAAAAGGTAAGAAATTGTTACTAGCTTTTGACTAAGAGGGAACAATTGAAGATGAAGGCACAGATTTTCAGGAAGGAATGAAGAACACGAAAAAGGTCAAATATATGCATAAATATAAAAGAATATTTTAAAATTTCAAACATTGTTGACTATTAAAAACCACAATAAAAGTCTATGGGTTCATAATATATAGAGAAATAAAATATATGACATCAATAGCAAAATGAACTAGAGGGAGATAAAATGGAATTATATTCTTGCAAAGTTTTTATATTGTTCACAAAGCGGTAAAATACTGATTATCTTGATAAATTAGAGTAATAAATGGAGGATGCATATAGTAATCACTAGCACAGTGGTTCTCACCTCGTGGTCATTCCTCCACCCCCACTCTTTCTGGTTGTCACACTAGCGTGGGGGGATAGTTGTTACTGTCATGTAGTGGGAAGAGGCTTTGTTTTAATGAAAGTTTTGTATTAAATAGAGGAGGAAACAGACTTGCAGAATTTAAATGACTTTTTCTAAGACTGACTGTTAGAAACTGAAGAATGGCTCTCCAAAAATGTTTATGCCCTAAATCCCCAGAACCTGTGAATATATGATTAGTACCTTACATGGCTAAAGGGACTTTGCAACTGTGTTAAGGATCTTGAGATGGACAGATGATCCTGGATTCTCTGGGTGGGTCAAACATAATCACATGAGGGAGGCAGGAGGGTCGGAGTCAAAGAGGAGATAATATGATGGGAGAAGAGGTGAGAGAGGGAAGAGGGGGTGGGAGAGAGGGAGCGAGAAAGAATGAACGGGATTTGAAGGTGCTACACTGCTGGCTTTGAAGATAGTGGGAAGGGGCCCCAAGCCAAGGGATGCAGGCAGCCTCTAGAAGCTAGAAAAGGCAAGGAAATGGACTTTTTCCCTAGAGCCCTGCTGGCACCTTGATTTTGGTCACTGAAAACTATTTCAGACTTCAGACCTATAGAACTGTAAGGCAAATCGTGTTGATTTTTAGCCATTAAGTTTGTGGTAATTCATTGCAGCAGCAATGGAAAATTAATATATCTACCCAATTAGGATTTACTTTCAGGTTTTTCTGTATCCACAGTCTATGCTTTTAATCACAAGATGGTCATAGTTACCATAGTAGGAAGGAAAGCTAAAGTATTTATCAGAATGATTTGCCCTGCAGAGATGTTCAGTATTGCCTAATTGATCATGGTGTTCCTAAAAATTGAAATAGACAGGTAACATACTAAAGCCTTACCTGATTTGTGTAAGCTACAGACAGCAGAAAGAATCCAGCAAATGGCAGAATCCTCATGAAGTGAGAGCTCCCTGAATAATCTTAAACTTTTCTTTCAAATATATATTTGCATATACACGAATACATGTATAACACATACATACATATGTGCATATACATATACTCTATATACATATTCCATAGATATATACAAACATATGTATGTATGTGTATGTATTTCTTTGTATCTGAGTAAAATATCCTTGAAAGAATACATGAACTATTTAGAAAAGGCAAACTGAGTTCTTAGAGAAAATGGATGGGAGTTTATTTTTCAATTAGATATCCTTTGTGCCTTTTAAATGTTGACCATTCCTGTAAGTTAATTGCCTTTTAAAAAAAAACTCATGCATAAAATTTAAAAATTAAAATAATTCTATTATACTGTTGAGGCTTAGAAAATGGTATCTCTAAATGTAGTTCTCAGAAGCAAAAATTTCTCTTACTTTCTCCTGCCTTCCTGTCTCTGGCCCCTCATTGGCCCCCAAAGTTGGCCATAGAAACTAGAATCCCTCCTTGCCATGGCAAGTTATAGAAACCAGAACCCCTTTTCCCAAAAACCAGCCACAAAACTTAAATATATTATTCTAACTTTCCCCCTGCCTTTCTGTGTAAAAACTGACCATAAAGAAATTATCTGGTTAAGAGTGGTGGTTCGCACCTGTAACCCTAGCACTCTGGAAGGCCGAGGCTGGAGGATCTCTTGAGCTCAGGAGTTCTAGACCAACCTGAACAAGAACAAGACCCTATCTCTACTAAAAATAGAAAAAATTAGCTGGACATAGTGACACTCCCCTGCAGTCCCAGCTACTCGGGAGGCTGAGGCAAGAGGATCGCTTGAACTCAGGAGTTTGAGGTTGCTGTGAGTTAGGCTGACACCATGGCACTCTAGCCCAGATGACAGAGTGAAACTCTGTCTCAGGAAAAAAAAAAAATTATCTGAAATTATCTGACCTACCTTGTTTGACTGTAGGTCATAAGACCCCAATTCCAGAGAGGGCCTTGCCCCACACCCAGAAGAAAGGAACACTGCACAGAGAGGCCAAGAAGAATCTAGACAGAGAGGCCTTGCCAGATTTTCCCACTCAGTCTATTAGTATCTTACCCTTTTTGTCCAATCATATTTCTGCATGGTTGTCCGTACTTTGTTGAACCTACGCATAAAAATGGACCTTTTCCCTAGTATCTTTTGGTCTTCATTCTGAAGGCTCCTGTGCACGTTAATAATTTCATATGAGTATATCATCTATGAAAAGTTACTGAACCATCTAATAAATATTTACAGAGCACTCTTCTGTGCACCAGGCACTGTGCTAGTCCCTGGGGAAACGACACTCAGTGAGACAGACGATGCCCTCATGAAATTTACAGTCTAATGGGGAAGCCAGGCCATGAGCAAGTCGCCCAAGCCACAAATGCAGTCATTTCAGGCTGCGATCTGTGACGCAAAGGAAAGAGACTGGGGGAAGCTGGGGAGACCTCCTTGAGGATGGGCACGGAGGAAGTTAGAGCAGATCCTACCAGGGCCTCCCTGTCCCTCTGGCTGACCTTCGCTGTACACTTCGGTTGCTTGGCACTCACCAAGACAAGATTCCTCAGAACACAGCAGCAAGGGCATTATCTGGGAGCTCCTTAGAGCTGCAGAATCTCAGGCCTCCTCCCAGAACTCCAGAACCAATCTGCATGTTAACAAGATCCCCAGGGTTTGTGCGCACACTAAACTTTGAGAACTCCTCCTCGGGACTGCTTCTAACTGCCGGTATTTGCATGTTTCACCAGCTCTGTCTGCAGAGCAAGGAGCAACCCGGAAGTGCCGCTGTGGTGGCTGGCGCCCTCTGTCGGCGGCTCTCCGCTCTCCTGTCCCTGCACCTCCCAGGAAAACCAGTGCCATTGGCTGTAAGGCAAAAGGCCTCCCTGAGGAGGTGGATTGTGAGCTGAGAACTGAAGGATGAAAAGGAACCACCTGGTGAGGAGCTGGGAGAGGCAACAGTCAGAGGAAAAGCCCTGAGGCTGGGGAAAGAAGTGCAGCGCTCAGTGCCGCAGGACCAGAATTGAGGCCCGTGTGCAGAGCAGAGTGGGAAGCTATGCTACTCTTGCAGGGAGAAGAGCTGAAGCCCAGCGCAGTAACGCAGGTGACAGACGACTGTGGCCAAGAGAAGTCAGGTGGGAGCCATGTCAGCAAAGAGCCTAAGAAGGCAGGTGAGAGAGTCTTGACCTATTGCCAAGTCTGGGTCGAAGACATCCACAAAGTCTTCAAAACGTTCCCATGCTCAATAACTTTTGACAAGTGCCATGAAATTAAGCACGTCCTCCAATCTTACCTGTCCCTAATGTGACTACACTAAGGATGCGTAGGCTAATGGCTACACCCAGAAATGTTTGCTACTTATATAAAAATCCCCAGCCCAGCACTCAGTAACATTTCCTCCCCGAAGAATCTAGTAAGTGTTCAAGGAGAAGCAATAGTAACTAAGATAATCACTAGCCCACTTTCCTGGCTTTTGCGTTCCTATTTTCACTCATTGAACAAACATGTATTAGGCACCGTCTGTTGGCAAGCACTGTGCCAGGCACTGGGGATTCCAAGATGGGCAAGGTAAAGTTGCAAAGGAAAGTGGCCCTGGCTATTACAATTCCACGTGGTAAGTACGACAAGCACACTATGAACAAAGGACTATGCGACCAACAGGAAGCCCTTTTAATGGGAGTTGGGGAAAGCTTAACAGAAAAAAAAAAAATAAAATGGGCATTTGAGTTGGACTTTAAGGATGAGTAAAAGTTTTCAGCCAAGGAAAAGAGGGAAAATTAGCATTTATCCCAGGAAAAGTTCAGTGGGGCTGGAGCACAATGGGCATTCCAAGTGATAGGTGGGAGGAGCGGCTATAGCTGGTAGAGCTTGCTTAACTTCAAGACCTGAAGCCCTCCGTGTATGCTTTGTGCTTCTCCATGAGAAAGGCATAATGTTTTCCACTTTTGCGTCTTATTTGACCACAGATAGTTCTGTTTAATGTTTTTAATTAAAAAATAAATTAGTAGAGTACCTCCAGATAAGAAAAATGAACTCAGACCACATTATAATGCAACTTGTTTGCCCAAACCAAGAAAAGGCTGTCAGGCCAGGCACGGGTGGCTCATGCCTGTAATCCTAGCACTTTAGGAGGCCAAGGAAGGAAGATCACTTGAGGCCAGGAGTTCAAAACCAGCCTGAACAATACAGGAAGACACCCATCTCTACAAAAAATAAGAATAATTAGCTGGGCATGGTGGCATGTACCTGTAGTCCCAGCTACTTGGGAGACTGAGGCATGAGGATTGCATTCTTGCACAGAGCAAGATCCTGCTCCAAAAAAATATAAATAAATAAAAGGCTATCAATATGGCCTGACTGGTGTTTTACAACAATACTAATTCTAAAAGCAGAGACAGTTTGCTTGAACTATGATAACTACAATAATAGGATTAAAGAGGATCTCATTATCTCTGCCAAGAATATGTTCTAATCTTAAACCTCCGTTATCAAGAAGTTCTTCAGTGAAGAAGTTCTTAAGTCCTTCTTGCTGCAAATTGTCTTTGTATCATCCCTGCATCTTTCTTTAAAGTTATTCATACTACAGATTATGATAACATTTTCCTCCTTCACTAACTCTAGAACTCTTAATAAATAAGACTACACCAGAGAAGCGCAGGTGATGAACACTAAAAATCAGATGATTTCCAAACACATATTTTTTTAATGATGACCAAGTCAGCTTAAGGTACATTTGTTCTAGAATCTATTCATTGCTATATATAGAAATATTCTTACAGTGTCTATTTCTTCCTTCATATGACTGTTCTTTTTCCTCCTGAAAACTACCATCCGTGAATGTTTGCATACAACAGATGGTGTTATCCAATGGCTGGGCTGCATGTTCTTCCTCACCAGCTCCTTGTGAGATTAGGAATTAGGAGAGCTGGAATCAGGAGTGCTTTGCCACCAGCTATGTGCCCTTGAATAGTTGACTCTTCCCATTTACACTTCACCTTCCTAATCTAGCCTATGTCAAACTGTCTAGCAGAGACTGTCTCTAAAGGCTGTTCTATTGCTGTAAGTCTGAGAACTGCTCTTTCAGATTCTCGGCTCTCCTATGTATGAAAGAGGCAAAGTCTCAGGATTGGGAGAGACTTCTAGATGCTTCTGTCCCATGGCTCCCTTCCTAGTAACATTCACAAAATTACCTAGCACTGAAAATTTGGTAGTAATCTAACTTTCCCAACCTCTCTTGGATCAAATGAGGTTAAGTCTGGATATTCAGCATTTCTGATCTACCATCCCAAATAGCTGTGTGACCTATCTTCTTTTCTTGGGATAATAGAGTTATACAGTTGCCCAAGACAATTAAACCCCCTATATCTCACAAGGGACCTTTCCTCATTGTACTAGATCCAATCAATTAGCTCAAACCAGAAGATGTAGGCAAAAGAATCCAAGTCAGGAGAGAAAACATTCAAGTTATAGGATAGACATTATAGCTTATTATCTTAGAAGTCCCATATATGGCCTACAGATGGGTTTTGATTTTCAAAAAATGTTTGAACTAATTTATGTAAATGAGAAAAATTCACACAAAAATCCAGATTTCCTTTGAAAAAACTGAAGCTCTACCTGTGCTAGGACCCCATTACTTTGCTGGCATGTGATAACGCTGGCCCTTTTATACATTCCCTATTGTTTCCCCAACATGTGGCCAAGGGCCATTTGCCTTTTATCATCATGCATTTTCAGGATTTTTCAAAAAAAAAAAAAAAATAGAGGAGAATTTTTTGGAATCAATATTGGGAAAATAAAAGATATACCAAAAAGACTGATTAAGAATGGAAAACAGCATGTTTCTATGTGGAAGAAAAAAGTACCTCTTCTTGTTTATCAGGCAATTGCAGAGTCCACTTTACTCTTCTGTCAGCCTGACCCTATGCGCATTTAAGCTTGAGATCCTGATGTAGCAACTTGGGAAGCCTGGGGTGGTGGAACCACCCTGCAGGGAATCAGCTGTCTGTCTCTTCTTCATGACTCAGTCCCTCCAACTATGAAGAAAGCTGATTGTACTAGATGGTCTCTCCTGGTTTGGACAGAAAATCTAACATTCTGCATTCCAACAAAGCCAAAAAAGCTCTAAAAAGGACAAGACAACCCAAATTCAGGTCCTTTTGGGGTAAGAAAAGACAATACTGACACCCAGTGGTCCATTAACCAGCTCCCATTAGATGCCCTAACATTTCTGAGGACTGCTGGATATTCAAGCTCAGCCCAAATCTTCTTCCTGTCCTGAAGATGCAGTAAACAAAAGGCCACCAAAAGTAACGACACTTAAAAAATAGCATGTACCGTACTGGTTAGTTTCCTAAACCTCTCTAATGAGAGTCTGGCTATATTTTGTTTGGCTTAAATATATGTATTCTATCTAAGCATTTGTATTCAACAATGTATTTCTCTTACATCATGAAAACAAATACGCTTTTGAAAATGCAAGACTTATTTCCCAAGAGGTAAAAGCCCAAACACTCTGAACTGTTCTATAATTATTCCTTTGATTTATTAATTAGTCATCTAAGCCCTGAAAAGTAAATAAATATCTGAGATTATGAAGACAGGGACTCTGTTTAACTAGTTTTATGACTCTCAGCACAGCCTCAAATCTTAAATTTGGGATAATGAGGTTACTATAGGACTGAAGGCTGAGGCAGAATTAGTAGGCGAAACACATTTTGAGAACTTCTTTCACCTCCAACAAGCTAATAATTTCCAGAGCTTTAAAATCAGCAAGATCTAAATTATGACATTTGGTGACATTTAGTCTGACCGCTGATTGAAGTAAAATAAAGGGGTGACAATGTATTTTAATAATTATTATTTCGTATTGCAAGCTTTACATTTTGACAAAAAGGATAAGTGGCCTGGCCTTCCAATCCTAACACAAGCTGACATCTCATTGCAAGACTCCAAAATCAGACTTCGGAATAATGGCATTGGTGAGAAAGGTGGGAGGGCTTAGTGTTAGTTACAAAAGTATCTAAGGATCAGGCCTTTTTATTAATGGAAAAGACACTAGCTAGTATCACGGCATAACTGACAGGCTCAAGACACACATTCAGGTAAAGAAAAAAATGACCTGAATCATAGACTCTCCCTCCTCTCGTAAACAATGAAATAAAATTGTAAAAAAAAAAAAAAACCAAAAAAATCAGTCACAACGAAACCGGGAAGTTGGATACCATAGAATCTAAAAGGGAAGTGAACAGTCCAATTGATCCATTTGTGCAGAAGCACAGGCTACTGGACTCCATGCTACATTGGAGGAATGATCTAGAAGGTATTATTCTATGCTTCGTTAAGTGGAGCAATCTCAGGCTTAGGACACAAAACAAAATTTAAGAGGGAGAAACAGAAACCAGTTTCTCCAAAAATGATTGCACCCAATCCCAGCTGAATTCTCCCTTCTCCCACCCCGCCCCACTGGCTGCAGAGAGGCAGGTGAAACGCAGCACCTCAGCCTTCCAGTGATGAGACTGGTTTCAGATAATGGTGGAAAGAGAGCCAGAGAGAATTCACTCAGACCATCAGAGGAAGAGTAGGATACTAAGCAGCTCTTTTACACAGGAGTAATGCAAAAAGGAGTAATGTGCTAACCTAAAAATAACCAAGAAGGTACAGCATAAAAAAGAATTTAAAAAGATGAATATCTTGATTTCATAGAAAACATATCCCAAGAATCATTCCCAAGTACGTTGTCCAATAGAATCAATTAATAAGATTTTAAAAGCAATAAACAAAAGTAAAATCTCTTGAAGTCTAGTCAATAAACAGAATATAAATGGATATGGTAGACCTAAGGGGGACAAAAATCAAGAATAAAACTAAAATAACACCATTTTTAATTAGAAACAGTGAGAAAGGAGGTAGATGTAATTGAAAATGAAATGACGGACATAGAAGAAAGATGTAAGATAGTCACAGTAGATATAGAAGGGAAAAAATAAAGCTAAGAACAGATAATATATATGAAAGAGAATGTTATTGTATTCAAGAGAGAAAAATCCCTGAAGTAGTGTTCAAGCAATCCTCCTGCCTCAGCCTCCCGAGTAGCTGGGACTACAGGCATAAGCCACCATGCCCGGCTCATTTTTTCTATATATTTTTAGTTGGCCAATTAATTTCTTTCTATTTTTAGTAGAGACAGGGTCTTGCTCTTGCTCAGGCTGGTTTTGAACTCCTGACCTTGAGCGATCCTCCCACCTTGGCCTCTCAGAGTGCTAGGATTACAGCGGTGAGCCACCACACCCAGCCTATTTTACATTCTTATAAGGAAGAAGTATTTATCTAAAGTTTATGAAGTTTACTTTCACTTCTTTTTGTCTGTTAAATTTAAGAAAAATTAAATCTAAGAGTTTTTTTAAATGAAAGAACAAAAAGAAGGAAAGAAAACAATAAGGAAGGAAGAAAAAAAGGGAGGAAAGAAAGGAAGAAAAAGTAGGATCTAGTTTCAAATTAACCATTGACTAGCTGTATACCCTTAGACACAGCCTAACTGCTCTGCATCTCAGACCAGAAGGATGGTGCTAATTGTTACCATATGAATTCTCTTTCTCTTCCTTTAATTACAGAATGCCTAGATTTTAGTTGGGCACATGATTGCACAGTATAAGGACTACAAATCCTAGCCAGCGTGACCATGTGACTAAGCCACAACCAAATGGGTTATAAGCATGTTTTGTGCAATTTCTGGGAAGTGTTCTTAAAGGGATAGGGTGTGTCTACCCTCCCCAACCCCCCTCCCCACCTCCCATCGCCCGCCATGTGAATGCGTTGAGTGGACCTCCCTCTTCCATCGTGTTAATGGAACCACCTTCTAAGGAGACAGGAACAGAAAGCTGTAAGTAGCCTGGATCTCAGATGATTATGGAGCTGTCACACCAGCTCTGGCCTGCCTACGTCTAGACTTCACAGTTCAGACAGACAAATGTCCGTCTGATTTGAGCCACTATTTTTGCATTCAGTTACAGCTAATTCTAATCTTCACCCATACAAGTGACTTTGCTTTTTATCTTTTAAGGCACCAGAAACCCTTAATTCATAGTAAAACCATCACAAAATAACTGTCAGGTTGAAGCATGGAAGGGGGCGGGGAAGCCACATTTTATCAATAAGAAAGGTAAAACTCAGTGAGAACAACCTACTAACAAAGAGCAAAGCTCAGATCGGGGCTCAGATCAGTCTGAGGTCGGCAGGAACTCACTCACTGGCAACACAGCACCGTCTCCCATATACTCCCCTTCCTTCAATCCTCCTCAGCTCAAGAAGTACAAAAGCAGTTTTATCACTGATCAAGTGTGTAGACCTGTCAAAACATTTTAATCATGAAAAAAGGAACAGGCCAAAAGACAATAGACGTCGCTTTCAAAAGCTGACATACAATTTTGACCTAAAGAGAAAAGGAGTAATGAAGGGAAGGAGTCAGAGAGGAGCTAGTGACCATCTCTAAGCACTTCTATAGCTTCCACTCTCTGCTTTGAGAATAACTCCTGATCACCTTCCCAAACATCTGTCTCCAGCCTCCTATCTTCCCAGCTCCAGGGGGATGCTAGAAACTCAAAACCATCCATTCAACAAGTAATGGTAAAGATCTACGTGAGAGCCACTGTGCTAGACACTGGGAATCCAATATGAGTAAGACATGGCCCCTGCCTTCCAAAGGTTTATAGCTTCTTGAAAAACTATCATATTTGCATGCTTTATTAGATGTTTCACACTAGCATCATGATAGCCACTTATATCCTAGTATAGGCATTGATCAAGGTGTTTTACATGCATATTAGGGATTCCATGCAATAGATCTATAAGAAATGTATGTTATCATCTTCATTTTACAGATAAGGTGAGCCACATTGCAATGAAATAATCTATCCAAAGTTACACAGTAAATTGCATATGTTGTTTCATTTAAGACTCACAATAGTCTTAACTACTGGAACCTGTATAATATCCTAAGTATTATACTCCTTGTTGGCAAAGATGTGGGGAAACAGATGCACACAGATGAGTGTTGGGACTCATCTGTAAACTGAAACGGATTTAGGGGAAGAAAACAATGATTTAGAGAGCTAAAATGACCTACTTAGAAGTCTCACAGTTACTGGAACTCAAACATGAACCCAGGTAAACTCCAAATTGAGCTTCTTCTAAAACCTTGCAATGTACCAAGTGGTATTCTGCAGGTAAGCGGAGGAGCTAATAGAAGCACTGAGGGAGGACACCTGAGGAAGCAGGTAGGGGACATTCATAAACTGCTTCTTAATGGAAGAGACATCCAAGCTGAGCCCAGAAGGGCGATTAAGCCCTTGGTGGGCAAAGGCTTTTTATGTTGAGACAACTAAGTGCAAAACCCTGCAGGCAGATGAGAACTTGCCTCCTCTGGAGAAGTACCAGCCCAGCTAGAGATCAGAATGGGAGGACTGGAAATGGCATCTCTCTCTGCTGGCCGCCTTAGTCTCCAAGTGTCCACAGCTAAAGCTTTCTCTAAAAGTTTCCTCCTCCCTCCTGCTTCTCTGGTTCAGTTATCTGAACAATTCATGTTTCAAGCCTTAACGTCACCTTTGACGTGCCCCTCTCCCTTGCCTCTGCATTCGACTCCTTACTATGTCTTGTTAAATTATTTGATATCTACACCTTTTTGTTGTTCCTGTGACCGCATTGTGGGAATACCCTTATTCACCGCAAGTCTGGATGAAAGCAAGACCTACTCTCTAGATGAGAGTAGATATAAGTCTACTGAATGGAGAGTCTTGGAAATATTCATTTTCCTGATCAAATGGGACTAGCACATAATTTATAGAGACAGAAAGTAGATTAGAGGTTACCAAGGGCTAGGAGAAGGGGAGGAAAGGGCTACTGCTTCATGATTTGGGGTCTTCACATTGGGGTGATAAAAACTTTTTGGAAAAAGATGATGGCGACGGTGGTGACTGTAGTTAATAATAATATATTGCATATTTACAAATAGCTAGAAGAGAGGATTTTAAATATTCTCACCACAGAGAAATAATATTCGAGGTGATGGATATGCTAATTAGCCAGATTTGCTTATTCCACATGTATACATGTATTGAAACATTACATTGTACCCTCTAAATATGTACTATTATTATTTGTCAGTTAAATAAAAATAAAACTTAATTTCATCATAAGATTCATGTCAAAAAATAAGTAAAACTTAAAAAATGGTTAAATGGCAAATTCTATGTTACATGTATTTTACCACAATACAAACAGGGGAGGACTGGCGGAGACTGCTGTTTTGCCCCCTTCGTCCGTTCTTCCTGTCCAGAGGGCAGATCGTGCCCAGATGGGCACAGAAGCCATCTGTAAAGACCACCAGGTAACGAGCATGAGGGGGAAAGCAAGACAGTATTAAAAAGGATAGAGTAGAAAGACAGACAGCATCAGGGGCCCTGCGGTATGAGCAGACTCACAATCCAAACTGACTTTCCCCGAGTTTCTTATTACGAAAGAAAATCGAAGACCTTTTAAGTTTGGTAAGTTTTCAGTTACTTCTTGCTCAATACACTCCTAACAGATACAGCTCCCCATGGCCTACTCTGAGGAGTCAGATGTCTTAGCCTGGCATTTAAGACCCTTCCCGGTCTCACCCAACATCCCTTTGCAGATTTCTCTCACCCTGTTTTCTTAAATGAACCCCAGGACTTCAACTTCGCCTTTCTCTAAATATAACATTCACATTCCTGCTTTGTGTTTTCGCTCATGGCAATTCACTAATGAGAATGCCCTCCCCTCCCACCTTCACTTAGCCCTGCTCAGCTCTGCGTCTCCCAGAAAGATTTTACCTCCCTGCAGCAAGAAGTAAAAATGCTCCATCTTCTGAAATTCAAAAATCCCTGTTTGCAATTGCATTTATCACCAGTATCACATCCATCGGCATCAGATCTATTTTCATACTACGTCCCCCCAAAATCACTTCCGATCATGCTACTGGTACCACCTACTGCAGGCCACTTCTAGCTCTCCTATGGACCTCCAAAACAGCCCCCAAATTCTATTCTGGCCTCCTCATTCTATTCTTACCTCCCTCCTCAAGTCCATCTCTAACACAGATGCCAGAATAGTCTTTTTTAAGATGCTAAGTCAGATCATGTCATCCCCCTGCTCAAACCCTCCAGATGGCTTTCCAACACCCTTGGAGTAAAATCCAAATTCCTTTCCTTGGGCTACCAGCCAGGGCCCTCTGCGATGTGGTCCACGTCTACTTCTCCAAACCCAATTTTTATCACTTTCCACTCGTTCACATTCATGCAGCCATGTCAGCCTTCCTCTGTGCCTTGAGTATGCCGACCTGATTCCAGCCTCAAGGCATTTGCACTTGACATTCCCTCTGCCTGGAATGTCTCTTCCCAGGTCCACACATAGCTGGTTTCCTAATTACTGAGGAATTCCTGATGAAATGTCACCATCTCAGATAGGCCTGCCCTGACCACCTTATCTAAAATAGATACCCAGAACACACTGTCTGACCTTTACTGAGCTCTGTGTTTCTTCATAGCATTGATCTCCTTCTGAGTTTATATATATTTTTTCATTTTCTTCTATATTATAGGAGTCCCCACTGGAACATCACACCTCTTTCAGGGCAGGGGCTGTGTCTGTCTGTCACTGTATCTCTGGCATCTGCCACAGCGCCTGGCACATAGTGGGCACATCTACTTTACCTTGTCCTGTTCACATTCTGTCTACCAGTCTTACCGCCACGAGGTGGACATTTGCAACTTGAAGTCACATTCAGTATTTTCTCCAGCTATGCCTCTGTCTATCCTGCTATTTACCCCCATACCCATTACAAAGTTCAGAGCACCCAAATGTTGGTAAAAATGAATGAACATTTCCATTTCTGGTTCTATTTTAAGTTTGTCAAGATTCTCTTACTTCATCTGTGATCTTACTTAAGCTGACAAAAATTGCCCTTCACCCATACTTATTTACTCTTCTGCAAAATGGTAACTTAACATCCTCCCTTCTTTCCATTTATATAGGGCTTTATGTTCTAAATAAGTTTGATACTGATGATTATATCATGTTATTCTATTTTTCTCTTCCATTAGAGAAAGAAAAGTTGTATATTTCTATTTCACTAGAAAAAGCAAAGCCACTTTGAATCCTTCTAAACACATTTTTAGATTAAAAAGATCAAATAAAGTTTAAAATCTTAATAGAAACAATAATGGTGTGCTATTTAAAGGGGCAGGATCACTAGAAGCACAAGCCTATGCATATAAATCTTTGTTAGCTACGCTATCTCTGCTTCAAATCATTCTACTAGATGACTGCTGCTCAAGTCTAAGTTTCCAGATTTCTTAGGAATACACTACCAGGGCCAGCCTCATTCCAGACAGCAAAGCTCATGACCTACCAGGGGTCCTCAAACTACGGCCTGCGGGCCACATGCGGCCCTCCCAGGGCATTTATCCGGCCCGCCTGGTGTTTTTGCCAGTTTTGTTTTTTTACTTCAAAATAAGATATGTGAAGTGTGCATAGGAATTTGTT
>VBSM01003214.1:6541075-6552804 GCA_008086735.1 Cheirogaleus medius
AAAAAAAAAAAAAAAGAGTGGCTGCCAGAGGTTCAGAAAGGGAGTGGGGAGGAATGTATATAGGTAAATCACTGGGGGGTTTTAGGGTGGTGAAATTATGTTGTATGATACTGTACCAGTGAATACATAACACCATGCCTGTGTCAAAACACACAGAACTGTCAAACACAAAAGTGTGAACCGGAATATAAACTATGAACTTTAGTTAATAAGAACGTATCGATATCGGTTCACGAATTGTAAGAAATGTACCATACTAATGCAAGAGGTTAATAACAGAGGAATCTAAGGGGAGCTGGGGAGAGAGGACATATGGGAACAATCTGTGCTTCCTGTTTTATTTTCTGTAAACTTAAAACTGTCCTAAAAAAATAAAGTCCATTAAATAAAAAGAAACAAAACATAGTTCCCTTTCTGGTCATTAATGTCTATTCAAAGAGAAGTTTAAAAAAGTCCTTAGTGGCAAATTGTAGATTTAGGGTGACATTACCTTAATTGCATGTTTATATTTCTTCTTAATTGGTGGATAATTTCTCTAAGTACCTGTATTTTTAAATATTAAAAGACAACTCATTTGAGCAGATTATTTATTAAGTGCCTACTCTTTGCAAAGTTTTGCAAGGCAAAGCAAAATATTTATTCCAAATCACCCACGGAAAGGGAAAAGAAAGAGTCTCATGGGATTTCCCCAGTAGCTTTCTTCAGAGTGCACAGGTTACCTTGCTCCCTAATCACTCTTCCCAGCCATCTCAGAATAAACGGGAACACTCTCTCCCATCTCCTGTATACTGTTATGGATTCCCCGCCTCCCTACCTACAGAAAGATGATAATTTCTTAGAGCAAACGGCCACATTGATATTCATGGGATAAACGGTTTGTAACCGAACAGCAACACCCAGCTAATGTAAATTTCATACACAGCTTCCAAAAGGTTAAACAATACTGCTTAGTTCTGCTGTGCCCAGAAAGCAAATGACAGCAAGAGGCTCAACCTTGGTGCCAGGCGGATTCCTCATGCCAAAGTTCCCTTGGTGACAAGCTCTTGCTGTCTGCTTGGGAGAGATGTTCCACACCCTTGAACAGGGAGAGTCCCCCAGAAACTAACAACTCAGCACACATATAAACAAGCCCCATTCAACTTTCTGGACTCAAAAATGAAAGATCACAGGTAAAAGCTGGGGGGAAAGTAAAGATGTAAATAATTTCAAGGTTTTTATTTTTTATATATATAAGTATGTATTAAAAAAAACTTTCCCAAATATATTTGCTAAATACCATTGTCCCCTTCTGCTGGTCTTTAACTTAGCACCCTGGCTCTATCTTCTCTCATTCATCAGTGTTTATTAAGTGCCTACTGTGTGCCAAATATTCGTAGAGGTGCTATGGGTATGACAATGAGGAATTCATACAACTTCTTTGCATCCCAAGTGGCTTAGATTCTGGAGAAGCAGACAATAAACAAGTTAATTTCAAATTGTGTTAAATGCTACGGAGAAAAATAAAACCGGGTCACGGGGTAATGAAGAGAATGATGGTGGTGGGGCATTTGGTATGAACTTTAGATAAGTGTATCATGAAAGGCCTCTGCAAAGAGGTGACATTTAAACTCGTACTTGGATAATGAGAAGGAGTCAATCATCTAAAGATATATAAATGCCCCTAGCCAGGAATAAACTAACATGTTCAAGACCGGCAAGGAGGCCAGAGCATTCAGAGCAGAGTGAGGCGGGAAAACGTGGGGGCAGGGGCTGGGCTGTGAAGGTCATACTACGTACAACAGGAAAGCAAGGAAGGATGTTAATCAGGAAAGCAAAATGATCTGATCTATGTTTTGAAAAGATCCACTTTCCTGGTGTGCAGAAAGGATTGCAGAGGAGCAGACTGGAGGCAGGGAGGTACACTGGGACATTGGGAGAAGATTGGTGGGAGTAGACCAGATGGCATCTGCTGCTCAGTCTGTACTGCACATGGGCCCAACCCAGGGGACAAACGGAGGTTGAAATCTAGTCCTGACCATCTTGCCAAACTCTGTACGCAACTTGGCAAGGGGCTGATTCAGACTAGAAAGGGAAGCCTTTTGACAAATTGTCTACTCCAAGGGAATAATTTTTACCCTATGTATGAAGGTGACTTATCTGCTTGGGGAGCCCCTTAGACCAAGACAGCCCCAGTGTGATGGAGAGAAAAATTCTGATAAAGAAAATATTATAGAACTGCTGTCCCCAACCCCTGGGCTGCGGATCGCTACTGTCCATGGCCTGTTGGAACGAGATCCCACAGCAGGTGGTGAGTGGCAGGTGAGCGAGCAAAGCTTCATCTGTATTTACAGCCACTCCCCATCACTTGCCCCCCACCCCGCTGTCCATAGCAAAATTGTCTTCCATGAAAACAGTCCCTGGTGTCAAAAAGGCTGGGGACTGTTGCAGTAGAGAAGATGACCTAAATCATCTTCTTGCTGATGGATTTGATGGGAGGTAAGTGGAAAAAGGAAAAGTAAGTGATCCCTAGGTTTGTGCCATGAGCATCATGGTGGGTGGTCCTGAGATAGGGAAGACGGAAGACGAAGAGCTTTTATAAAGCTAGAACACCAAAAGTTGTGTTTGAAACATGCTCATTTGAAGTGTCTATCAGACATCACAGGACAATCAGGTAGAGGGAAGACTGGGGAAAGAGGCGAGAAGACTCAACCCGTTTTGAGGGTGGCAACACGTAGAGGTCGGACAGGGGAAAAAGCAGCCGGCATATTCCATGGTTGACTCACTGAGCGGCTCACACACGCTCATGCAATGAACAAGACATGGAGACCACTTGCTCCAGAATGGCCGCCTGGCCGGGGGAGGCTGGGTGTTGTTCACTCGACATGTGTTTTATGGCTCATTTTCAATCAAGGGCTCCCATATAAACCCAGACAGTAGATCATCTACAAATTTAATTAACTATATTTGTGCAGAATCTCAATTTGACCATAAAAATTTAATGCTTAATATAGTTTAAGGTTCAGTGGCCTTTCTTTTTAAAAGGAGACAGATGAAATGGCCACAGATTAATTTTTCCGGTCATCCTCAATATATCAGAGTTATGAAGACAACTGAGAAGAATGGATGCTGTGAGTACCAGTCTGAATATATTGGATAAAATATAGGTTTAACTACTTTCTACCAAAATCTCCTTAAACAAGAACTGTTTTCTCTAATTAACTGTTCACAGTAACATCTAATTAGTGTCTCCTCAAGCTATTCTCTAAAGTCAAGTATCCTACGCCCAGGCAGAACAACCACATCACCTCCTGGTACCTCCTCACCTTTGGGTGCACCCGGGTACCACGTGTCTTTGCTAACAATAGTGGGGGGAAAACATTCTGCAATCCATAAATATTTATGAGAATTTATGTGAATTGATTCACAATTTTAGGTCTTCCAATATAAGAAGAGTTATCACAAAGAACACTAGACCCGGATTTTAGTGTTACCTCTGACACTTGCTAATTGTGTGATGTTGAGCAAAGCAGCTTACCATCAGTTTCTTCATCTGTAAAATGGGGAGAAGTTTGCCCAGCCCGGCTATTTCGCTGGACGGTTAAGCAGACTAAATGAATCCAGCATACGTAAAATCACCTGCCATTTCTGTTACCAGAATAAGTGAATTTAGGGGCATAACATACTCAATGTTGTTCTGAAATAGCTTACACCCTCTAGGATATCAGAAATGTGTGTGGCAGACCTGATACCAACACAACACAAAGCCTTTTTGTTCTTTCATATTAGCACATAGTAGTGGGTCAGTAGTCATTTGCTTTCTTTTACATATTCCTCCTTTATTTGCTCACTGGAAGATTTCGGAGATTAAGTAAGTTTACACTTGTTTTAAATATAAGGAAACCAAGACTCAGAGAGGTGAAATGACACAGTTCTGGTTTCACAGTAAATCTCACTCAGCCCAAGCTTCACCGTCTGTTAAAGAAGGGGCTAAGAATAGATAAATCATTTTAAAACTGTTTCACAGTGGAGCCCACTCACAGGGTTAGGAGGAAAGAGAAAGAACATGGCCTCCACTCACCCAGAGCAGATCTGCTTTTAGGGCACTGTATATTTCAATTCTGCAGAAAATTAGTTAGAACAGAGAGTTTCATGGTGTTAACAATGACAAAATATTTTAAAGCAACTCTTGGTTTATGGGAGTTGACAAACTGGCTTGGCCAAATTCCAGCAGTAGACGCTTTGAGCTGAAATAAATGTTAATGTCTTCAGACAGGGTCACAGCTCTACAATGTACCTGGTCCCCACACCTTCCATTTGTCTTATCATAGCTTGCTTAACTCGACTGAGCTACATAGCTGGCCCCAGAATTTCCCCCCACCTTGCCATCTTTCAAATTTGGGGGAATCCTATGGTTCACTTGCTTGAGTTCTTATCTCCATACTTAGGATGCCAACTAGGCTGCTATAAAATAGAAGGTTAAATGAGATCGTTTATTTCACTGTCACCTAGCTGTTAGGGTGTAAGCAGTCCAGGGCTGATGAATACTGTTCCTCCTGTCTTGTTGCACTGCCATCATGCACCTGACATTAGTCCCTCATGAGCCCAGGTAAAACTCAGGATTCCCAAAGGGAGAAAGGAGAATGTCTACTAGGAGAGAGCTATTGGTTTATGCCACATCTTCTCTATTAAACTTTAAATGCTGAGGAATGATATCATGAGATAAACTTCTATATATCCTATGTGGCAACCAGTTATATGCAAAATCTATGCAGGTAGCTGCTGAGCACTCTTTTACTGAGACAGAAAACCAATAGGGAAAGAAGACTGTTAGTAGGAAAGGGAAGTTGAGTGTGATGGAGCACTTTGGTTTTGGACACGTTTAACTTGAAATACCTATTAGGCATCAAATGGAGAGATCAGGTTGACAGCTGTATAGACCAGTCTGTATAGACCAGACCAGGAACAAAGATTGAACTGGGAATGTAAATTTGAGGTAATCCACATGTGGATAGTATCTAGAGCCTTGAATGAGAACCCAGGGAAATGGATGATGTAGACAGAGAAAAAGAGAGGTCCAGGAAATGGGTCTTGGGGTGCATCAACATTTAGAGGTTAAAGAAATGAGGAAAAACCAGCAAGTGAGACAGAAATAGCAGCTTTGGGGGTAGGAGGGGAGAAAGGATGATATTTCTGATACCAAGAGAAAGGTTTCAAGGAGGAGGTAGTGATGAATTGTATCAAATGCTGCTAATAGGCTGAAAATAAAGAATCAGAGTAAAGATTAAAATTAGCAAGGGGAGGCCATCAGTCATCAGTCACTGTTCCAGTAGAATGTTGGAAGGAAACCTGTTTGGAACACGTTCAAGAATGAATGAAAGGAAAAGATTTGGAGACACCAAGTGTCGATGATTCTTCCAGAAAACTGTGATGTACAAGGAAGCAAAAACAATGTAGCTAATGAGAAAATGGGAGAGAGAGAGTCAGGAAAACTTTTTTTTAAGAAAAAATGTGAAAAATAATAGCCTGTTTCATTGCTAATAGGAATGATCCATTAGAGAGATAAAATTTAACAATGTAGGTGAGACGAAGAATGGCAGCAGGGTCCTAGAGTGGGCAAGAAGTGACTGGATCTAAGGTAGAAGTGGAATGTGAGATAATGGCATGGACAGTTCATCCTTGGTCACAGTTGGGAGGACAGGATATCAATGTCAAAGCTGGCAATGAGTAGATGTGACAGAGGCACCCAAGGAAGATGTTCCTCATATCAAATTTTTCAGTGGAATAGGAACAAGATCATCACAGCATCGCAGAGTGAGGATGGGAGAGGAGATATTGAAGTTTTTAAGGAAGAAAATGAGATATGGAATGGGTGTGTAGAAAATGGGAGAGTGAATGGACCAAGAATGTACAGTTATGCCTGCCTGGCAGCATCAAGACTCCCCTTGAAACTTACGGTCATGAATTTAAAGTGACACCAAACCAGACCAATGATATGTTTTATTCCAGCCACGTTCGGCTGCACAGATGCAAGCATGAGAAAGCGAGCGTGAGTCAAGGGTGTATGAAAGGTAACGATTATAATGACTGACCTTGGAATTTAAAAAGGAAAGTGAGGTCATTACGGTGGCGAGGTTAGTAAAAAAGTCTTACGATTAATAAATTGAAAGTCCAAGTGTGTTTAAAAGTCTGTTGGAGTTGACAGCTAGAGGTAATGAGTGGAAAGATGAAGGGGATACTCAGAGACTAGGTTACAGGAAACAGAATTATGGAAGGAGTGCAGCCATGTGTAATGGGACAGTCTGGAGTAAGAATGTGTGAGCGGGCATCTGACAAACAGGAAAAGGAAGCCTGGTCCCTGGGACAAAAATCACACCTCTCCTATGTCTTTTATCCCCGTCCTCAAAGCTGAGAAGGGGCCCCCCTGCTCTGGGAATAACACCCAGCTTCCCCGGAAGTCAACATGCCCATTTGCAAGGTCAGGTGAGCATACACACTCAAAGTTAAGTTTGCCCTTTCCCCAGCAAGAGTTAAGAAGGAACAAATACATGAGGATCAATGCCCCCCTTAGATCCTCTACCCCTATTCTAAGGGTTAAGAGTGAGCTCCATAACCTCTCAAACCCATAGCCTTGAGGTGTTGTATACTTTGACTCCACCAAGTTGAATCTCACTATGGTCTTCATTGGGTGGACTCCCCACCCCACCCTCCCCGATCCCCTCCTTTCTATATGCCGCACGTCCCCCTTTGTGCCCTCATCTCTCACCTATCTCCAATCTGAAACCTTTTCACTAAACCTACTTGAATTCATGGCCCACCAATGGCAAAACTCATATCACCAACCTCCGCTCATAACATCGTCTTCACCTTTTTACTCTATGCATGAGACCTGGCTCTCTCCTGAGAACACAGATTCCCTTGCACTCCTCTCAAACAGATCATTTTTTATCCCAAACCTCCTGACCACTGGCTGTGGAGAGGTGGGGAGTTTTCTCTTTGCTTCTCATTGTGGCTTCAGGAAATATCCCTTTCCTCCTCTGTTTAAAAAAACAAAAAAGAATGAGTTTTGAACCTCATGTGATCAGATTATATCATGCATTATCCTTCCTTATTGCTGTTGTCAAATGACCCCTGGGTCATTCCCCAAAAGTCTCCAACACTTTTAGCGCCTGTCACTTGTTTTCATTACTATTCCTACCTTAGTTCTTGAACTTTTAATAGAAATGGGAATAAGTTATCCATCACTCTGGCTTCTTAATTCCCTAGTCTAGTCCCCCCTCCATTTCTTACATCCACTTCTGTAACTCAGTGCTATGGACCAAACTGTGTCCCTCTCCAAAAAAATTCATATGTTAAAGCCCTAACCCCCAATGTGGTAGGATTTGGAGATGGAGCCTTGGGATATAATTAGGTTTAGATGAGGTCATGAGGGTGGGCCCTCTTGGTGGGATTAGTGCCCTTATAAGAAGAAATGCTAGAAAGCTTGCCCTCTTCCTGCCATGGAAAGACACAGTGAGAAGGTAAGAAGTGGGCCCTCACCAGAAACTGACCATGCTAGCACCTTAATCTTGGACTTCTACCCTATACAACTGTAAGAAAATAAACTGTTGTTTAAATCACTCAGTCTATGGTATTTCGTTATGGAAGCCCAAGCAGACCAAGACTCTTGGCCACTCACCTCTATGAGTATACCTAAATCTGGTCATCACCCCTCCTAAGTGAAAGAAGTGAAGTTTATAAAGGTTTTTTTTTTTTTTAAATCAGTATGCTTTATTGTCTTCCCCTTGACATTCATGAAGGAGACACAGACCTAGATGAATTTGACCCAAATTCTAATTTAGAGTCCACTGCTTACTGGCTATATGACCTCAAGCAAACTTCTTAAGATTTGCTTTAATTTCCTTATTGGCAAAAGGTTGTTTAAGTGTTAGGTTAAATTAGGGATGATAAAAGCACATCATGATGCCGGAAACTTCAAATATATGAGTTATAAAATTATACTTTTCTTGCTACCTCTCTACTTAAACAGCAATATGATATACTATTAAGAGCACAGACTCTTCAAGCAGTCTTCCTGGGTTTGAATTCCAGTTCCACTACTTTAATCATGTGCTCTTGAGCAAATTTCTTAGCTATTCTGTGCCCCTGTATCCAAATCTACAAAGTGGGGATAATAATAATACCTATGTTGTTAGGTTGTTGTGAGAACTAAATAAGAGAATATATACCAAGGGTTGGCAAATTACAGCCCCCCAGGCTGAGTAGCCTACTGCCTACTTCCTTTTGAATAAAGTTTTATTGAAACACAATCACATCATTTGCTTAGGTATTGTTTATGGCTGCTTTCCGTTACAATTACAGAGCATCTGGCATGCAAATCTTAAAATATTGACTGTCTGGTTCCTTACAGAAAAACTTTGCAGACTCATGGTGTACGCAAGCACTTAAAACAGCCTTGTACAGTATAAGCTCTCAATAAGCAATAATATTTTTCTTCTTTGTAAAAGCTTGTTTCCATTTGCTCAACAAATTATGGAAGGAAGTTGGGTATAGAAGGGGAGTTAGAAATAAATCACAGGCATTGTGAAGTCCAACAGTGAAATCTACAGCACATAGCCACACATATAAGGTCAGATTTCCCTGGGTGCTATGGCAAAGTTTTTATATTGGGCATAGGGCTGGGTTGAACTGTTATTGGATTTTCATGTCATTGCTGATGCTGTAACTAGTATACCTATACCAAGCATTAAATATGTTCACAAGGATATAATCTAAAGAAGATGCCTAACTAAACCCAAGATTCTCACAATGACACTGGGAGAGCAAGCCTAAGAGCGAAACTATGATGTTCTCGGAAAATGCAAACATTTGAAAATAGAGTTTTATTTTATTCTACATTTTGAGTGGCTTTAAAAACTGAAAGGAATGGATTAGCAGAATTAAGAATGTCTAAAAGCCATCGGTATGTTATACTTCCTTGAGTGATTATATATATATATATAAATAGTCTTTTGTCACAAGTTGAGTTGCACAAGGAAATAAAAGCACTACATAAAAATGTGTTTATATACCACACATTGAAACACTAAAAAGAAAAAATAAAACTTTAATATTCCTCCAAAGGCTTCAGTGCTTCTACTCAGCCCTGGATTTAGTACATTGCAGAAACTGGAGCTTACATAAAATATATTTCCTTATTCTATGCAATAATTCATGAGAAAAGGTCCAATGGGTTTATGTTTGACTAAAGTTAACATAACTTTAACTGTGTTAATTGTAGAGATGGTCATATAGTATAGTGGCTACCATCTAGGCTCAGGAGCTGAGCGGTTCAGGCTGGAATTCTAGAACTGTCATTTATTAGCCTAGAAGGGTATTAAGGCTATTTCAATTTCCTCACTCCCCTCCATAGAACTGTTGTGAGGACTTAATGAGATGAGGCATTTAAAATACTCACCACAGTGCCTAATACATAGTAAGTTCTCAATAAATGTTACCTAGTCATAGTAAGTAAGTTCATCATCATCATTGTATTGTAAAAATTGTAAAATACAAAATTGCAGACTCTTAGAAGTCTATTTGAATTGCTGATGACTTAATTTTTACTGTTGCTGAGGAGTCTAAAACTCCATAGCCAGTTCTGTATTGTTTAATGTACTGAAAAATAAAAGAATAACAGCTAATATGACTTGGTATTCCCGAAAACTAGATTTACATGATAGTTTAGGCATATTATCTTGATGTTGATTTTAAAAAGATAGTTTGGGGCCAGGCGTGGTGACTCATGCCTAAAATTCCAGCACTCTGGGAGGCTGAGGTGGGAGGATCACTTGAGGTCAGGATTTAGAGACCAGCCTGAGCAAGAGCGAGACTCCATCTCTAGTAACAGAAAAATTAGCCAGGCATATGGTGTGTGCCTGTAGCCCCAGCTACATGAGAGGCTGAGTCAGAAGAATCACTTGAGCCCAGGAGTTTGAGGTAGCTGTGAACTAGGCTGATGCCAGGGTACTCTAGCCCAGTGACAGAGCAAGACTCTGTCTCAAAAAAAAAAAAATAGTTTGGAATTTCTGGTTCCAAAAAAGTGACATAAAAGCAAGCTGACTTCACTCTTCCCCCTTGCTACTGAAAACCAAAAACAAATATACAACACCAAAATTACCATCAAGAGTATCTCAGAACTCAAATATGAGAATAGGACAGTTCCTAGGAGCATAAACAAGTGAAAAAACTTTGAGCCGATGGTAAGAAAATTGGACATATATATTCACAATGCCCCTCCCTCCAAACTGCCCGACGCAAAGTGCATGGAAAATTTTGTCCAATCTCACAGTTTTTATACTGGAAAAAGTAAGGTTGAGGCAGACAACCAGTTTTCCCCACCCATCTTGCTTTCTTTGTTACAACCCATGGGAAACATTGCAAGTACCTAAAGGAATAAATATATCTGAGGACAACCTGAGATGAAGGGGGCAGGTGGGACTATTATCCCCAGCCTTGAAATTCTGCTCTGTAACTTGGCCAAAGAAGACACCAAACCAGAATGGCTGGTCAGCAGCACCACCCCATAGGAGGTATCACAGGACTCTGGGAACTAACCCCTAGCCAGCCTTCCTACAATGCTGAGCTATCCTCTTTGGGACCTCCACCACTGGGACTGGCAGTGCTCTGAATTATTTACTACATTCAAGGCAAACCTGGGCTTAAGTTGCCATCTAGTCCCCAAAAGGAGGCAGTGACCTAGCAGGAAAAAAGAAAAATGAAACAAAGGAAATTCAACAGGTAAACTCAAAGAATCTCTAATCAACCATATCCATTAATAAACAAGCTGGACAGAGAAGACAGCAATAAATAACTAATCCTTCAATGCAAAGATATAGACATTTATTCCTAAGAAGCAACAGCAAATGGGGAACCATGGCTTCCCAAATGGACTAAGGAAGAAATCAGTGACTGACCCTGATGAGATGGTAACATGCAGGCTCTCTTATCAAGAATTCACAATAGCTGTTTTAAGGAAACTCAGTGATATCAAAGATAACACAGAAAAGTAATTCAAAATTTATCAGAGAAATTTAACAGATTGAAATATTAAAAAGTCAAACAGAAATCTTGAAACTGAGAAATACATTTGCTGAACTGAAAAATTAGAAGCTCTCTGACTTTACCCAATAAGTCATGTTTGTTTAACATATTGGCTAGACATTATATAATTACTCTTTATTTCAGTATTATTTCCTATACATATGCCTGGGAACCTTTATTAATATAGTTTTACCACCTCATAAAAAGAAGGAAAATAAAAATGCAGTTTAATTTAAAAAAATATTAGAAGCTCTCAAAAGCAGAATGGATCAAGCAGAAGAATCAGTGAGCTTAAAGACAAGCTATTTGAAAATACACAGAGAAGAAAAAAGAATAAAATGCCACAAAGATTGCATACAAGATATAGAAAATTAGCTCAAAAGACACAATGTAAAAATTACGGATGTTCAAGAGGGAGCTGAGCAAGAACAAGGGGATAGAAGCTTTATTCGAAGAAATAATAAGATAAAACTTCCCAAACCTAGAGAAAGATATCAATATCCACGTACAGGTGGTCAGTTAGCTCAGTTGCTATGAGTATGGTGCTAATAACAATATTTATATACAGAACACCAAACCGGTTAGACTCAAATAAGACTACCTCAAGGCATATAATAATCAAATTCTCAAAAGTCAAGGGCAAAGAGTATTCTAAAAGCAGCAAGATAAAA
>VBSM01003214.1:6559633-6571333 GCA_008086735.1 Cheirogaleus medius
GCACCTCTTGTACATTCCTGGATACAGCTGGAACCCATTCTACTAAGTGAAGTAAGTATCTCACGAATAGAAAAACAAGCACCACATGTACTCACCAGCAAATTGGTATTAACGGATCAACACCTAAGTGGACATATAGGAATAACATTTGTCGGGTGTCGGGCGGGTGGGAGGGGGGAGGAGGGGATGGGTATATACAAACATAATGAGTGAGATGTGCAACGTTTGGGGGATGGTCATGCTGGAGGCTCTGCCTCGAGGGTGGAGGGGGGATGGGCAATATACGTAACCGTAATATTTGTACCCCTATAATATGCTGAAATAAAAAAGAAAAAAAAAACAAAAAACAAAGGCACAAGGTCCAAATGTTTTCACAGGGGAATTCTATCAAAACTTCTAAAACTGCGTAATCTAAGTATCATATAAGTTATTCAAAAAAAAAAAAAGAAAGAAGGAAAACTTTCAGATCCTTTTTATGAAGAACCTATTACAATGATACCTAAATTTGATAAATATGTATATCATAAAGAACTGTACTACAAAGACTACAACCCAATCTCATTTATGTAAAAACCAAAGTATTAGCAAATAGAATCCAACACTTTATAAAAATTTTTCAGAACTGCAAGATCACTGTAATGTTAAACAATCCAGTAATATAATTCACCATATTAATAGAGCTTAAGGAAGAAAATAATATATACAGGATATTGAATTTCAATAAAAATCACCATCCCAATAATGTAGGGAATGCTATATGTTAATACTTCTTTAGCATAAGAATATACATCAGAGTGTGCACATCAGTGTACACACACACATACCTTCATCATAAATCACCACCTTCCATAATGGGAAAACATTACAGGCATTCTCAGTAAAATCAGGAAAAAAAGCAGGAATGTCCACTATGACTAAATTGGAAGTATTAGTCAATACAACACATAAAAGAAAGCAAACCAAAGCATGAGAATTGGAAAATAAGTATAATTATTTCTATTCACAGATCACATAATATAATGTTACAAATGGAAAAATCAAAAGACTCAAAGATAAAATTAATACAAGCAATAAAAGGAATTAGTAAAATTGTAGGATATAAAATTGTCATTAAAAAGATCAATAACCTTCATATTTGCATATATCATCCACTTAGAAGAAATAAAGATGATAAAACCCTTTTACATAGCACCAAAAAAGATAAAATACTTAGAAACAACCCTAAAATAAATGCGGGAAACTTATATGAGGAAAATTTTAATATATTTCTGAAAGTTGCAAAATAGACTTGAAAAAAATGGACATTCCTCATTATAGAATAAAATTCACAAACTTCAGATGATAATCCTCTAACTTAATTTATAAATGAAATGTGATTCCAATTTTGAAAACAGTTTGTTTCTAGACCCACACATGATCATTTTGGTTTTAATGTTCATGTGGATAAAAAATAAACATACAAAATAGATTTTCAAAAACTTGGAGAAAAAAAGGAGAAATATGAAAACATATTATCAAGTTTCCATAATTAAAAGAATGTAGTACTAGCATCTGACCAGAAAGTGATAGAGACCAATGGTACAGAATAAAAAATGCAGAAAGAGACCCAAGTGTACATGAACTTTTAATACATGATGATGGTGGTATCTCAAATCACTGGGCAAAAAATCCCTCAAACAAACAAAAACCCCACAAATGGCATTTTTAATCAACGGAATGGGATAATAATTGGGGAGAAAATGTACAATTTGGAAGAAATCTGGCTCCATGTCTCACAAATATACCAGAATACCCTCACAATTTGTCAGAGATCTACACCAAAACAATGGAGCCAGGCAAATATTAGAAGAAAACCTGCATGAATTACTTCATAATCTGGTTGTAGGAAACACTTAGATAACAATAAAAGAAAAAAGTGTTAATCTCAGCTGCATAAGAAGTGTCAAATGGCAAAAACCATAAGAAAAGTCAAAACACAAATGACATGTTGAGAGAATATTTGCAATGTATGTCACAGATAGAGGCTTAATCTCCCAACTACGTAGGGAACTCTTCAGGGAGAGAAAAAGACAACTGACTTGATAGAAAATTGGGCAGAAGATTAAAATGCACAATTCACAGGAAAATAATGCATACAAGCGGTCTCCAAACCTGTGACATTATATGCCTTTGAATGGGATAAAATGGGAAATACATAGACATATACAACATTGCCAATAGCGTTCTTGCCAAAAATGCTTTGCTTGAATTTAGTGGTGAGGAAAGAATAGGACAAATCTGGATGATGGAACACTCATGAAGACAACTGACTTAGCCAGAAAATTGTTTTTTTAAAAAAGGTAGAGAAACACTCCAAATTAAAGAGACAGGACAACTGTGGTCCAGGTGCTTATCAGTAGAAAAATGGATAAACAAATTGTAGTAATATCCATACAATGTTATCCTACTCAGCAAGAAAAGGAACATTCTACTGCCATCCTCAACAACAAGGATGAAGCTCAAAACATAATGCTAAGTGAAGGAAGCCTTCCACAAAAGGGATTATGTGGGCTTATAACTGTCTATTTCTTGATAGGGATTTGAGTTTTAGGTAGAGGCATTTGTCAAAACTCATCAAATGTTACACTTAAGATTTGTAAATTTCACTTCATGTAAAATTTATCTCCACAAAAGAAAAACGTATACAAATATTGAACTTTGGTTAATGATATGCATAGGAAGAATTTAGGGAGAAGTTCACCAATATCTGCAAGATGGAATGAGAAAGGGACAGTGGGATAGGTATGTGATAACTCAAGCATAGTAAGATGTGAATGGTGGAACCTAAGTAGAAAATAAAATTTCTTTAATCTTTCTGTATGTTTAAATTTTTTTTTTCATATTGAACTGTTAGGAAAAGTGAGATAGATGTACGTGTTAACATGGAGAAAAAAATGTTACACAGATACACCCACATATCTGCATGTTAGATTTCTGGGCAGTTAGGGAAATTAATTATTGTTACTTCTGAAGAATAGGAAAATATGTTGGTAGCAGAGAGAGGGAGACTTTCACCTTCTAAAAGGGGGGTTAAAAAAAAGGAATGTTAAGAAATGGCAATACTATCAGAAATAAAATTACAGAGGAGGTAATGACCCAAACCAGACAAAAGTAAAATCAGTGTTGCATGTAATGATGTGTGCAGGAATGCAAAACAAGCATGTATGCCTGCTCTGGCCTTTATAACTCAAATAGAAACATTAAACACTTCCCTTGATCCTGTCTTTTGGTGCAGTCAACTTTTATGATACTAAGAAAACATTTTTTTGCATTAAAATTAATACTCTGTGAGGTGCCGGGATGTAACAATTGAAAACAATTTAGTCCCTTCTCATAGTACTTCCAAAAGAGTGAAAATTCAGACACCTAAATATGTGTGATGGTGATTTGCAGTGTTGGTTGCCATGGAGACAACTAACATCCCATGATTGGGATGCTTGCCCAATCAATACCCCCTTCTCTGAGAAGGGTCCTCACAGGGGTTTAACCCCAGACCAACACTGCTACCACTCCACCCTGGACCTCCAGCCATGGCTAATTGCACTAGACAACACCAGAACCAAGATGGTCCAATCATAGTCTCTCCTCCATGAGTTCAGAATTAGATTAACATCTACTCATTGGTTTTTGCTAGTTTTGGACGAGGGAGGACATGCAAGCTCAGGAAATACGGAGATGCTAGTTTCCACCCCATGCAAGTGAGAAGCAAAGAAGGCTGCTCTGCCAAGAGAGAGAAGAACATGCGGCTCTGTAGACAGAAGTAAATATGAACGTCAATAAAGCCCCCAGAGGGGTACCTGATTTCCATTCACCCCTTGCACTTGTATTTCCAGTGTAAAATACATTTAGGGGTCATTTCCCCTGGGTTCCATGAGACAACCCTGAAGTTGTCCATAACATTTTTTCTGTTCTTCAACCAGTCTGAGCAATTTCTCATGCAGCCTGAAGAACCATAACTAAAACAATTATCACAGAGAATGTGCATGGTGCAATTCAAGAGGCCAGAGGAGATACTGTTAGTATCTGGGGCCCTCAGAACTCAGACAGCTTCATACTAAATACAAAGAAACTTGGGACTAGACTCCTTGGACCTTGGCACTCTAAACCCTTCCTCCCGGGGACTGTGTAATGCATACCTCCTTGTGATCTCCTGCACTGTGACTTTCCGCCTCCACTCCTTGCAGTTAAAGGTCCAGAGGGAGAATATGGCTCAGAGATGCTAAAATCTTTATCAATCGTCACTCCTAAATTAACACTCAATCTTGCTTTGCAAACACAGCTTTCTCTTAAGACTCCTAACCACTATTTACAAGTAAAAATTTACCCTAATTCTTCGTAGGTAGAAATTCCGATAATAGCAAAGATTCTGGGTCATTAAAAGGCTATTCAAAATATTATCCATGAAAATTGTTCTTTATCTCTCATCTTCCTTTATCATAGCAATGGATACATAATGAACAGCTGAAGGTTCAGACAAGCAGAGACCTAGGATTTTGCAATGTGAAGTCTCTCATACATTAAGGAAAACGTGTCTGTCTCTGCATGCATCATTTTGGACACATACTTACTTGCTGGCTGGCTTTATAGGTCCTGGCAGGGGTTGTGGTCCCTCTAAACTTTCTAGACAGTACTCCCTCCATTTTGCAAACAACAGCATCTCTCAGACAGATACAAACACCCGTCTGAGAACGCTAACCTTCTCAGGACTCAATGTCTGGGTCATACTTTCCTTACATAGAGGAAAGCAAGAAGAGGTGATCTAGTATTTTTTTCAAAATGGGGAAGTATCAAACCCCATTCTATTTCAGCAACTTCTTAGTTACAAACCAGTAATAAGCAGTCAAGATGAGGAGATGGTAATGTGTATTTGCTCATTCAATAAATAGTCTATGCCAAGCCAGACTCTAGATGCTTAGCTCATAGAGATCATGGGGGAGAGGTCAGAATAAATATTTGTCAGAAAGTAATGTTCTCTCTGGGAAAAAAAAAAAAAAGGAACACAAGGTGAAAACACACTTTAGGTAAGGTGGTCAGGGCAGACCTCTCTGATGGGGATATTTGGGCAGAAGCCTGAAGGATATGAGGCAGCGGCTATCTTAGAAAAGAGAATTACAGGCAGAGGTGAACCGTATGTGCAAAGGCCCTGAGGAATGACAGTTCCAACAAATATCTTGCAAGAACAGAACATAATGTCACACATAGTGAAAATAGGCCTTGATCTGTGTAAGCAAAGCACATCATGAGTGATGGACTGCCTTGAGTCCTTAACACTTCACCAGTCTTCATAAATCCCTTCAGTCTATGTGCCCCATCATTTTTCATCAAAGCTCCAAGGTAGTTTATTATTAGAAAATAGTGATTGCTTATTTGGAAGTAAAATGTTCTCTTTTTTTCCATTTTACCCAAACCTATTTCATCTGCTAGATCACACCTTACTTCCTAATGTGATATACAATGACCAGAGGCTAGCAAAAAATAATAAAATGGCCCTAATGCGTTTTATTTTATTTAGACTATCAGTAAAATTTGGAATGTGAACTTAGGATGAGCCAGTACATGTAAACTTTCAAACTGTGACTTTTGCAGGAAAAGACAGATTAATGGAACAGAACTGAGAGTTCAAGGTTGCCTCCTTGCCCCTGCCCACACAAACACACAAGAATTGCTTACAAAGGCAGCATTTACAAGCGATGGGAAAATGTGAATTGTTCAACAAATGGTGGTGGGATAACTGACCAGACACTGGGGGTAGGGGAAATAAAAATGTATCAGTACTACTTACACCAAAATAAATTCCAGTAGTAAAAAAAAAAAAAATTGTAAAAGTCATCAAAGAAAACATTGCCACTAAAAGAATAATATTGGATTGGAACAGAAAAGCTAAAGCAAGATATGTAACCCAAAAGCCCCAAGGGAAAAGATTAATGACTGTGACTACAGAAAAACTTCAAAGCCATAAAACAGTAAAAAGATAGTTATGGTAGGAAAATGCAAAATAACACAACAGGTAAATTCCTCAATTCATAAAAAGTTCTGATAAGTTAATTTCAGAGGACAAACTATCTCCCACTGCCCTACAAGTTAGCAAGAAAAAAATGCAAATGGCTTTTAAACATATGTGCAGGTGCACAGTCAAAACTTAAAAAATGCAACTTAAAATCATATATATTTTATCATATTAACAAACACTAAAAATTCGAAAACAAATTGTGGTAAGGGGTATAGGAAACAGGCCTTCCTATGCAATTTTTGGTGGAAGTGTAAATTGGTACAACTGTCGTGAAGGACTATTTGGCTGTATCTATAACAATTAAAAATCCACATGCCCTTTGATTTAGCAATTATATTTCTAGGGATTTATCCCAATAGATATATTCTTATACATGTGTAAAGAGGATTGCCTGAGGCTGCAGTAAAATTTGCAACGATAAAAATTTGGAAACAACTTGAATGTTTACCGAGGAGGAATGAGTTAACTAAAGGACAGCACAGTCATACTATTGAGATATTGTGTAGCCATTTAAAAGATTAAGGCTGACTTATATGAGCTGATAAGAAAGGACTTCTGAGATATAATGTTAAGTAATAAAAGGAGGACAAAGGTATTATAGATATTATATGTACATACCCACACACATAAGAAATATATACTAGCTAGGACTAACCCTGGAAAATATCTATCATACCAATCGTGGCCCAAGTTCATTGATGATCTTATTGCCAATGAGTAGTGAACATTTAAACTCAGATCTGTCAGACTCCAAAGCTCACATTGTTAATCACGATGCTATATAACCATTTGATGATGCTAAAAGGACAAAAGTAGCATGAAAACAAATGGCAAGACATTTACTACTTTCTACTTCCCAAACAACCAGGTGTAAAAGTGAACAGATCTATAATAAACGAAATAATGGAATTTTACAACAAAAGAAAGGCATATTCACCTTTAAGTCCTTGAAGGGAAAGGGCTGATATAGCAGAAGAATGTTTAGCTCTATCTCTGCTTCCCAGGGATAATCCAAAAAGACAAGCAGAATTTGTCAACACACAGAACCCTCTTCTCTCCAATGTGAGTCTTTTGTGTAAACACTATTAGGATAGAATTCTTACCTTCTGGCCATGCATGAAACCCAGTGTTTCCCTTGACTGGTTTTAACTAAATTCTACCCAGTTTAAAAATTAAATAAACCCCCAGCTTGTTTGAACGCATTGTATGTCAAATAAATATACTCATCTATAGCCAGACATATGGACGTCCTTCTCATACATTGTCAACTCATTGAAAAGGAGTGAGAGTCCCAGATAAGTTTTGAAATTTGCAACCCTAGAACCTGGCTAACCTGCATTCCACCACCACGTCAAATTGTCCTATTCCCAAACCAACAACGACAGCTGCCCAGCCCTCCAGAATTCACTTGTCTCTGGAAACAAACTGTAATAACTGGGGGTGAGAGCAGAGCCCAAAGGCCATCTCTGTGCTCAAGATGCCGTAACCCAGACGAAGCTAACTGAGCCAGGGCAAATAAAGAGCCTCAGGTTGGCCAATCAAATTTTCCATCTCAGGAATCTGGAGTTTAGAACAAAGTCACCAGGAGCTTGTTCTCTTACTGAGCCCCACAAATGGCAGTACCCTAGAGAGAAAGTCCATGGATTCCTGCTGCTGAAGTGCCCAGAGTTTCCCTCACATCTCCCCTCCGAGGGCTTTCTCCATCCTGGTAACAATCTCAGTGTCCTTTTTCCTTAAGCTGCCCAGCCTCAGTTGTAGTAATATGAACAGATACACATTTCTGCTTGTTGCCTATCCAATACCATTTCCCGTTTTCCCTTTGAAACAGAACCCTGATTTTGTTTTATATAATGGTGTTCCTATTAAATACTCAATCTCCCATCCTCCCTTGCAGCTGAGAGTAGTCATGTGACCTGGTCGTAGCCAATGAGATGAGCAGAAGTCACTGACAGCTCTTCCCAAGCACCTCCTTAGAAGTGGCTGGGCACTGGAGACTTATGGTTTGTCCGTTGCTCTCACTCCACCTTCTTGACTGGAATACAGATGCGATGCCCAGAGATGGAGCCTCCATCTTGTAACCCTGACGTTGAGAGCCACACACTAAGGATGCAAAACAGAAATAGGGAAGGAGCCTATGTTCTTCAAGACATCCTTCAACAACTGCACTAGCCCCACCCCATGACTTCTTACGTGAGGAAAAACTCATTTGGTTAAGCAGTTTGGGAATTCGGGACAAACTTCTTAAATAGACAGCTGAACACTGCCTCACTGCCTATCCTTTTGTAAAGTCTATTGTATGAATGTGATTCAATGCAAGTATTAGAAGAGAATCTACAATTACAAATTAAGGCAGGAAAGGAAATAATGACAAATCAGTACGTGCTCCCCCTTTTGTGGCAAAAACAATCAGATATATAACCCACTCAGATAAAAGATGGAGTTAAATAAGTGATAAACAGAAGTGTAAACAACTGCTACGGAAGCAGCAATGGGCATACTGAGCACCCAGGCCTTGGTCTGTAACATGAGTCTCCACTGAAAGAAACCAGGGCTTCCCAAAGAGACGACTGATTCCATGATTCCAGGGTTTGAGCCAAGTTGTGACAAGATTAGCCTGAAATATTTTGGACTATGCCAGAAAGTAGTGTTCAAAAAATGATGAGAGCATGTCACAAGGACATAGGAGCCAGGTTTGGGCACCAAAGTAATTAAGGAAGGTAATGAATTATAAACCATTGGGAGAAAATGAAGGAATTTATGGGTTCATTCCTAGAAAAAGTAAATAAGTAAATAAAGTAGAATAATTATAGAATTCTAAGGGCTGACTGGTTATATGGAGGACATGCTGGAGTTGGAAAATTAGCATTTTGCAACCATCCTAGTAAAGATTGGATCAGCCAAGAAGTATCCAATGAATGTTAAATCTATAGGGAAATTTTAATGAGAAGGATAATTGCGTGGTATTTATTATTAGTTGCAAGGGGAAAAAAATAACTAATAGAACAATGGAGAAGTCAGACAGCACCTTAATTGGGTGAACAAAACTAACATCAGCAAAGAGGGAGAGATGGACGTGATGTGCCTTCAGATGTGATACTCTCAGAAGAACATGTCACTTACGCAGTGTCCCGGCTGAGAATATGCAACTTAAATATAATCACAAGGCAAACCCAAACTGAGAAACATTCTCTTGAAAATGGAGTGAGGGGTAGGAAAGAAGAGATGAAATTATACATGGCATGCTAGATTGGTTACTAAAACAGAAAAAAAAAATATCAGTAGAAAGATGGTGAATCTGAATAAAGTCTATCATTAATAATACTGTACCAATATTATTTTCTTAGTTTTGACCGAGGTACTACGGTGATATTAGATGTTAACATTAGAGGAAGCTGAGTAAAGAATAAATAGCAACTCTCTGTACTATCTTTACAGCTACTGTGTAAATCTAAAATTATTTCAAAATAAAAAGTTTTAAGAAAAAAAAAATAAAAGGAGGGGAGCCTGTATATTTCAAACATGCCAATGTTATAAAAGACAAAAGAAAAAAAAAATGGCTGTGGAAATGTTTCTGCTCAAAGGAGGCTAAAAAGGACAACTGAATGCAATGTCCGATCTAAGACTGGATCCCATACTGATGGGATAAAATTGCTGTAAGTGACATTGAGTCAGTTGACAAAATTGGACTATGAATTGTAAAGTATGATATTAATGTTAAAGTTACTAATGTTAATTACTGTGATTATGGAAGAGAAGATCTGTATTCTTCATAAATACCACTGAAGTATGTAGGGAGAGGTGGAGGGAGAGAGAGAAAGGAGTACTACAAACGATGAAGCCCACAGGGCAGGATCTCTCAGCAGTGGACGAGTCAGGGTAAGCGGTCCTGGAATGCAATTCTGATACGAGCTACCCAGAGCCGAGTCAGATTTCACAGGCCTAGGGCACAGTCCTCCATGAAACTGCCCTCACTTCAGAGGCCAGACACAAGCTCTGGGTTTTCCAGGCCAGCCACACTTCTGAACACCCGGCTATAAATTCAGGAGCTCCCACTACCCCTTTGGGCTTGATTAACTCACTGGAACAACTCACAGAACTCAGGAAAATGCTATTCAGTTGGCTCTCCTATATGCAGGTTCTGCATCCATGAATTCAACCAACAGAAGATTGAAAATATTCGAGAAAAATAAAGGTAATAATAAAAAATGTTACAAATAAAAATATAGCATAACAATTTCAATAGCATTTACATTGCATTAGGTATTATAAGTACTCCAGAGATGATTTAACATATACAAGAAGCTGTGCCTAGGTTATATGTAAATACTATGCCATTTTATATAAGGGACTTGAGTGTCCATGGATTTTGGTATTGAGAGGGTGGCTGGAACCAATCCCCTGAGGATGCTGAGGGGCTATACTTACCATTATAGCTTTCAGGGAAAGCCAAATGAAGCAATACATAGGACAAGGTCTGAGAAGACACCAAGTGAGAAACTTCCAGGTCCTCAGGAAACGTCACCCTCCCAGTACATTGATGTAGCATGACCATCAATCAGGGAGGCTCTCCTGAGCCTCAGTGTTCAGACTTCTCAACGAGGCATCATTACATAGGCATGATTGATTGAATCATTGGCTACCTCATTGAACTCAATCTCCCGCCTCCCTCCCATTCCTAAAAATCAGGCTGATATCACTTGACTTAAATCCCAATCATCTAATCACATGGGTGGGCTTTCTGGCATAGCCAGCCCTCACCCTTAATCATAGACTCTGGTATGGTCCCAGAGGCCACCATGAGTCACTTCCTATCATTCAGGAAATTTCAAGGATTTCGAGGTTCCCTCCCAGGAACCAGGAACAAAGCCAGCCAAATTCTTTATTATACAACAACAGTATTGTAAATATACCATGTACTATTCTTATTTTGCAACTTTTTTGTAAATTTCCCAGATAACTCATTAACAAAAATTTATACATATATTTATATATATATATATATATATATAAAAAGGTACAAAGATTGTCCAGAAAGAAATAAACTAACAACATTCACAGGGTATATGCTGTTTATATATAAAATCAAAAGCATCTAAGCAAAAATGATCAAAACTTACAAGTGTTCCAATGGTTTGGGGTATGTGTCAGCCTACAAACGTCAGCTGTGTTCCTATGCATGAGCAACTGTTAGAAAAGGTAACATTGTAAGGGTTTCATTTATGATACCAACAGATATAAAAATATTTATGAATAAAGTAAAGTAAAAAAAACTTTATATTAATAAAACACTAAAGACCTGAAAAATAGGTATGTACTATGAAAATGGTATATTTTTTTTTTTTTTTTTTTGAGACAGAGTCTCACTCTGTTGCCCAGGCTAGAGTGAGTGCCGTGGCGTCAGCCTAGCTCACAGCAACCTCAAATTCCTGGGCTCAAGCAATACTCCTGCCTCAGCCTCCCGAGTAGCTGGGACTACAGGCATGTGCCACCATGTCCAGCTAATTTTTTCTGTATATTTTTAGTTGGCCAATTAATTTCTTTCTATTTTTAGTAGAGATGGGATCTTGTTCTTGCTCAGGCTGGTTTCGAACTCCTGACACCTTGAGCGATCCTCCTGCCTCGGCCTCCCAGAGTGCTAGGATTACAGGTGT
>VBSM01003214.1:6580994-6604984 GCA_008086735.1 Cheirogaleus medius
GAAAAAAAAAAAATAAGAAAAGCAAAGCAAAACTTGGAAGCAAATCAAATAACTGCATCAGACAAAAATCAATAAGACTGATCTTCAACTCAATTATTTCCCCTCTGAGGATGAACAGCTTTCACAACAAGGTGTTTGTAAATACTCTATTGGTGTATATATAGTTTGCTTGAGCATAGCCTCATCTCTCAGCCCATGCCACTATTTCATTCTCCTCTTCCCCAGGCCTCACCTCCATCCCCAAGAGGTAGTAATCAGAAAATTATAAGGGAGAAGGTTGTTGTCTTGTCACAAACTGCAGATGGTAAAGGAGTAGATGATCTTATTTTGAAAAGCTTGCCAGAATGTGGACATAAGAGTTTTCAAAGCTTAAGTCAATAAAATTCAATAAGCTCAGCTCCAGTGTTATTTGACTAATTATTAATAATAAAGGAGAATTTCAAGTCATCTGACCCCATGTAATCAAAACCCTCAAGCAAAAGAAAATCCTTTTGTAGTCCCGGGAGATCAATGTCAGTGTGTTAAGAAGCCCAGGGCAAAGCGTGCCTTGTGCCTTGGGACACCAAGCTTTTGTTTTTAATACAAGTCAGACCATTGTTTAAATAAATATCAAGGTGTATTATACCATGAGAGACATATGGAGACTATAAGGTTAATGATAGCCATAAGGCCCACTCAAACACCTCCCAGGGCCGGCACTATATGACACTTTGCAGTATGATCCAACCCGGCCAAGGGATTTCCAGCCCTAGCCAAGGGATTTCCAGCCCTAAGACCAGACAACCTCAGCACAGATGCCACCTCCATGAACCTTCAAACAAAGCTTACCCTTACTAGAATAGCTTAAACTCCCTTTATGAACAAAAACACCTGGTCACTGACCCAGACTGAACACAGGTATAAGAAAGGGGGGAAGATCCCCCAAACTCTGAGAATGGTTTCAAGATGGAGGTCATCTCCCCTGCCTCCCAACTGCATCCAACCCATGTGCCGCTCCCACTTTTCATCTCATGGGAACTCTGCCAGAATAAACCGCTGGAGCATCAGATGGTGCCTAAGACTCATCTTTGACTCGCATGCAACTGAAGGGGAGAAGTCGTCCCTGGGGAAGCTGTCAACTAGGACCACCTGAGAGCCCTGAATGGGACACAAGGGCAGAGGAGAAAACATTTTGGAAGAGTGGTCACCAGAAATCTTGAAGAAAAAAAGGCAAGAAATCACAAAAGTGCAAAAATGAGAAAAAGTGTTCATTGAAGGGCATTTTTGGGGTTGGTTCAAGTCTGTGAGCACCTCCTGTCCTTTGTTTTTTGTCTTAAAGCATTAACTCAAAAATTCCTTCTGACTTTTTCTCTCTCAGAGTAGTATGTGATGGCTATAGGAATTTGGGTTACCTATGGCTCCCCTGCACCATGCATTAACATTGGCTCTTCTTTAGAGAGGGAGCCACATTGCAAGATTACACGTCCACCCTGGGTAACTAAAAAACACTTTCGAGGTCAAGGTTGTTGTCAGGTTACCTTCATCCTAATTGCTTAAACTTTTCCCAACCTACAGTCTTCTTCAGTGATCGGTAAGGTTCAGAATGTTGTTCTAATAAATTTTTCTTTTAGTCATCTTAGAAAGTGCTAAGGGAGCAGAAATGGACATTTGGAAATAGTTTTTACAACGAAATCCAGGAGTAGTTGTGATTTGAGGATGGGTCAAAAGAAGAAAATTTTAATAACAAAGAAGATGCAATCAATCCAGAAAGTGGCAATGCCCATACATTCTGACTTATTAAGGATGTGTAGTTTTTGAATTTGTTGTTTTGCATTAAAGGATAAAAAGCAATGAAATAAACCAGGAAGGCAGTGAAGATTGAGCCTTTCTCCCGGCCATTTTGGCAGAGTAGAGCCCCCTTGTGGAAAACGGCAAGAGCTAAGCCTGGAAAGTCTGTGCAGGCAATGGGGTGACAGCTCACAGAGCCCACTCAGTGCCCAGCTGAGGAATGGTGATGTATCCTCTGGGCAAGGCGAGTCATCGAAGGTTTTGGGTGATTGGAGTTGTGATTTAGAAAGTTCCCTGGGAGTGTTGGTCTTTGATGCACCAACAGGGGGCGACACCATAGGAAGAGAGGCCAGCTAGGAGGCTGCTGTGATAGTACAGACAGGAGATAACAAGGGCTTGAAGCCGCCAAGACAGTAGGGATATGGGAGGATGGGCACAAGGACGCCCTGGAAGGATAGGCTAGGCAATAAGGCGCTCTGTTTGGAACATGCTGGTTTCCAAGCGCTGGTGAGATGTGAGAGTGGAAATGGCTAATGGACTGTTCAAACACTCAGAGAACAAGGTCAAATGCGCCAAGTTCCTGCCAGGCTCCAGACCCCTTTAACTAGGTACGAGGTGTGGAAACAGAGCAAATTCATCTACACAAGCAAACACAGGCAATCTGCTGCAAAAACAGACAAACAAAAACGGACAAATGGCTCTTAGGAGCAGCCCTGCTCCATCAGCCAAGCCCAGAAATGGCTTCACATAAACCTCAGCCTCATTCATTTAGCAAAATCTTTCCCCTCGCACTTGGGTTTCTCAGCAACGGCGCCCGGCCAGTTGCTAGGTTGATCCAATAACCTATGGCCTCTCTCTCTAGATGAGGGGCTCGTGGGCTCGTGAATGCTGCTGCTGATGCAAAGAGTGGCCTCTCCCAACCCCAGAGATACCTGCATCGCGCTGCTTCCCTTCAGCCAATCCCTGCACACCTGAACTCCGCTTGTTCATTGCCCTGCAAGACAATACCAGTCTTAGTTCTCCCCCATTTTCCCCCAGCCACCAATTTGGGAAAAATGACTTCCTCTCGGTAAGAATTTCTAGAAAACTTAAGAAGAGACGCCAAGGCTCAGACTTGGTCTGAGACTGCATTTCATCCAACTTCAGAGAAAACCACGAGCTCCTTTCCCTTACCCCCGCCCTCCAGCTCTGCTTTTTAAAACCACAAATTAAAGATACTGGGAAATATCCTAAATGTCCATCAATATGTGATTGGTTAGCAAAGTATGGATTCTCCATGCAGTCAAGCACCATTCAACACTTAAAAATCAATGAGGCAGATCAACATATATTGATATGGAACAATCCCTATACTCATAAATGAAGACAATGCAAAATAGGATTCATCACATTCTACCATTTGAGCCAGGAAAGTGGCTCTAGATGCTAATATTTGTATCGACAAGCTGCAGATGAACACCATTTTTAAGCTGTAAGAGGTCAGCTGTAGAATGCAGTGCCCACAGGTTTGCCCCAGTCCTGTATGAGTCGGGGAAAGGAAACTTATAAAACAATTCCAGTCACTACTTCTTCCATCTTACTTAAATTGATACAAACTAGTTTTTTGCTAGTATCTTGTTACCAGGATACCATTTTTTCCAATTGCACACCAAGAGCAGAGACTATTAACTGTGATTTTATTCCATTGGGGCTATTCGAAATTGTACTTCCTGCCATCCGCAGAGGTTAAATAACGAATTGTGAATGGCACAACAATGAAGAAATTCTCAGAATGAATTTATGTAAGCTCCAAATAGGTTTTCTTGACAGAGTGGAGGGGGCTAAGGGAAGGGAAGCTGAACATTCAGAATGTGAAGGTCACTCAATTGGATTTTACAGAGCAACGAGGAAACCCCCAAAGCCTCAATCTCAGAATTTACCCTTATTCCATTCAATGTTGTGAAGCCCAAGTGTCTGGGAGATTCTAAAATTAAATGCAATGGAAATCATTTGCAATGTTGCTTGCTGCCAGATTACCTTACTCGGAGCCTCTTTGGAAGTTCCACCAAAACGGGATTCGCTAGCAAACTCCGACCCGGGCATCCACGCAGAAAGGGAACAAGGCTAGAAATGGCTGCTCCCGCCTCTCTCTCCTTATGAGGAGTTCACGGGGAATCTGTACAGCCCTGACTCAGGTGAGTCTGCCAGGTGCAGGTCATTGAGAGGCAGCAGGTGGGGCAGCAAGTTTTAGGAGTAGCTGAGGAGGGCTCACAGCTGAGCCTGGGCTCTGGCTGCAGCACGCAGGCACTAGTAAGCCATGTGATGCCGTAACAGCATCTGGGAGCTTGTTAGAAATGCAGAATCACGGGTCCCAGATCTACTGATTCCGAATCTATAGTTTAACCAGATTCCCAGGTGATTCATAGTCACAATAAATTTGAGTAGCCCTAATGGTGAGTAAAACGAACGAGAAATGTTTGCTATGTTAAATACAAACATATAATGAACGAAAAGTCTCTCGCTTTTCAGTCTAGCCTTGCAAAATGTTTAAAACTTATCATTTTCTCAAGTCTTGGCAAGACACGGATGCTTTGGAAAGATACTACTGCAGAGAAGCACAGCAGCCTAGCTCCCCCTGGGTCGGGGGCGGGGAGGTGGCCCACAACAAAGGCTCTGTTCTGAGCTTAATCGCTAACACCGTAGCCCTTTCCAGACCTCACTCTGCCCACGTGTAACACAAGGACTTTAGAACTAGACCATCCTCTAAGCACCCTCCTAGGCAGTGACGGTCTACGGTGTATTCATGAGAAGAACAGTATCTGCTGCCAGGTCTCTGCTTTCTCCCTTTCGTTGCCGCTTGGATTAGACCAGCCTTTTCTTGCCAGAACCTTCCTTTGCTCTTTTTGGCTTTCTTGGTTGTGTCAGTAGCCCTTCATCCTGCTAGAAGACCTCACGTTTTTACCTTGAGGCCAGCTGGTCTGCATTTCCCGGACTGTTTCTTCTGGGAGTCCTCTTAGACATGGATGCCTGGAAGTCTAAGATTCCATCAGGATAACAGACTCCTTCCCAGAAAGATGGATCTCACACACAGACACACACACACACACACACACACACACACACACACACACAGTTTATGATGACGAATAGTTTTTTGTTGTTTATCACATAGCATTAACCATCTTAGTTTTCTACAACCCACAGTGGCTATAAGCACAGCTGATTATTTTAAACATAGAATCTCAGGATAAAAAGCCTCCTTAAAGATCAAGTACCCCAACTTCTATTTAAATATCCCTTTACAGTACCCTGACACATCTCTCAGTCTCTGTTTGAGTATCTTTATTATCGGGAAAACCAAGTACCTCAATGGCAGCCCACACAATTCCACCTGCTCTCTAGAAATTTCCCTCCATTTATGGAGCACAGATCTGCCTTCTGGTCACTCTACCCACTTGGACTGGTTGTTCTTCATAAAGCCCCACAGCGCCTCTCTTTTTCAGGGTGGACTTCCAGTTATTGTTCTCTAATCAAGCATCCTATTTCTTCCAACGTTGTTTAAAATCTCTTTCGTGGGTTCAAATCCCTTTTAACGAGTAGCACCCGGACTTGACATCAGTATTCGAGGCATGGAAAACAGCAGGATTCAATCATGGGTGTTTTGCTGGTTCCTTTTTGAAAAGGAACCGAAAGGAAAGTATTACATGGCAGGATGATTTGTCAAGATGCTAGTTAATGTTTTGTTCTCCCTGTTTGTCTCACCATGCCACCCAGACCAAGTAGTGGGACCCCGTGCCTCTGGGGAGGTCAGTGTTGCAAAGTCAAGAGCAGATGTTGTCCCCAGAACACTGATGTACTTGGCTTTCCTTTTCTAGGATCTTCTACTTCTTGGAAGGCTTGGAGGTGGCAGGAAGAACAGAGGCGGGGGCGGGGGGGTTGCATTTGAAACAAGAGAAAAAAATAGGAGATGCCCCAAGAATAAAAGAAGGTGAAGGTGATCCACAAGGTACTGAGACCTTTGCCAGCGTGGTACCTAAGAGATGTGACCAGATCTTGGAGAGGAGAAAGGCTGCCTGGGGAAATCGAGGGGACTGGACTGTAGTCATTGGAGATTCCACCTGAACTTGATACAACAGCAATTGAAGTACTGTCTTCAAGAGATTCCACCCTCCCCACTCAGGCTTCATGATGGAGATTTCAGCAGAGGCCACGATAGGTTAAAAACGAAGGAGTCTTTTCACCATTTTCTGGTCACAACTTCTGTCTCTAAAACTTGTATGTTACCCCTGGGAAGGGGAAGGGAGCCTCCAAAAATGACTGAAAGTTACTTCCCTTACAGCCCACCTGGTTGTAACTTTATAGCATGATTTAGAGAAAATAAAATACTTTGATCTTCTTAACACTTGTACTTATTGTTTAAAGTATTGTGAAGGGACTCAAAAGAAAGGCTTCTTGCCTCAATGAAAGTGCTATCTAATCTGGAGGTAATACTTTGATTTCTGTTGGTGATGGAAGGAATGTTAGCCCAATATAAAGCAATGTGATCCCTTGTCATGTCATTTTATTTCTCTGTGTCTTACTTCCTTCCTCTGATAAATGGAAATAACAATGCAATGACTTCATAAAATTACTGGTAGAATTCCAGGTTCCCATGCAAATGGTCATATTAAAATTCTAAATAAACATAGGATTTGTAGAGATTTTGTTTAGGATATGGGTTAAAAGCTTGGGCTCCAGGTCAGAGCATCTGTGTTTAAACTCTGGCTCTGTAAGCCTCTCTGTGTGACTCTGGGAAAGCTAGTTACCTTCCCAACACTTCAGTTTCTTAATCTACAAAGTGTGGATAATAATAGTAGTTAATCTATAGGGTTTTTTGAGAATTAAATAATATCCATGTAACGTTCCTAGCAAAGTACTTGGTACATGCTAAGTGCTAATTAATTATTATATATCGAGGAAATTGAGGTGAAAACATTTTGCAAAATTAAGCACATCACACAAATGTAAGTCATCATTATTACGTACTTGCTATTTCAGTTGATTTGAAAAGAAATTTTCCCATTTAAAAAAATAAATTAAACATCTGGACCTAAAACATATATAATTATGGCAACAAAAGAAGAGAAAACGTTTAGATCCACAGATGGGGAATATTACTTATATTGGCCTAAAAATAACCCAACACTGCGATATCACTCAGCTCCAGTTTCCATAAATATTCATGGGATGATTAAATGATGGAGCGTTAAAGTACAGTACTCAAAACTTCTATTGTGCATATGTGTCTGAATATGAACATCTTTAAAGTTAAACAGTTTTCCTTCATCTGCCAGGCAGATGATACAAAGGTCTAATCAATAATTCATGCTGGCAAAGAAACTTATTACTCAGCCAAGGCTATGATGCAAATCCCATCGGGAAGCCTTATTTTGGTTAAAAAAGATAATTTAGTGCAAAGTGAATAATCCAGCTCTCTGTAAATCATTCATTCCAGGATTAAACATTGTGGATGTATCCATTAAATATACATCCTAGGCCTGGACATGTATTAACTTCCATATTGCTTGGCCCTGAGGGATGGCCAGTCCAGTGTTCTTGGAGTCTCTCTGAGGCTACCAAGACCACTGGGAAGAACATAAGTAAGACTAAGGAGAGTTTGGGAGAAGCCAAGAGTTTAGAGTTGTAAGTCCTCAAAGCCCACCTTTCACATAATCTGGGCATCCATACCTACTCTAGGAGCCGGTCATCCTCTTCTGTATGAATACTACTGTGAATGAGGAGTTTGCTACCCATTTTAGTTAAAACTCTTTCCATTTCAAATGGCAGAAAACCCAACCCAAATTGGCTTAAGCAAAATGGAAATTCACTTTCTCACACCATAGATCATGAACCATTTAGGATCCTAACTTCAGTCTTGGCATGATCAAGACTCAACCAATGCCACCAGGGTCTGGTTTTTATTCCCACATGTGAGCTCTGCTTCTTCTCAAATAGGCTCTCTCAGTGGGATAGCACAATGGCAGCTGTAGTCTCCCACTCTCTTCTTTAGGACCAGCAGGAAAAGATCAGCATCCTGGATAACTCAAACAAAGGTCTTAGGATTGCATCTTTTGGGTTCTGATTGCTTTAACTTGGGCCTTGTAATACTCAGTCACTATTGGGGGGTGGGGGTGAGGTGGAATTATGCAGTACTCTGATTTGCCAGGCTCAGCTCTCATACCATTGTCAGATGGGGGTTGAGTCAGTTCCAAGGGGCCTATAAATAATGAAAGGGCAGAAAAGGGGGATCAAACAAATCCAAATAGAAAAACAGAACAAATGAATGCTAGATGACCAAAATCCTGCTCTCCGCAATGATATTCTCCACTGTAAGTTATTCTAGTAATGCATTTCTTTGGTGAAACAGAAATCAATTTCTGGAAATTCTGTTCCCAGTCCTTAATTTACTTTCTGGAATCACATAGAATAAGATCACTTCTTCTTCCCAATGGGAATCCTTCAACTCTTCATAGATAGACATTGACTTTCCCTTGGTCTACTTTCTTCCAGATTAAACATATTATATACCCAGGCAGTAGACTTTTCAGATTGGAAATAAATCAATGCATGCTATTAGCTGGACAACAGAGCCTTACTGGGGAAACTAAATATAACTTTTAATTTTTGTTCTTTTCATCTTGGCTTTAAATAAAATGGCTTTATTAATAAATTTGTTAATGATAAGCATTGGCAAGGCTATTGGGGAAATAAACATTTTCAAGGATGATCAGTTCTGATAATGCTAATTAGGTCATTTGGACCAACCATCCTATATATTTTGTTCACACAAAAGGTGGACAAAACATTTTTAAATATTCCTTAAAATATCAAAGAGCTAAAAAAATAATTAAAAATTTGTTGATTTAAAACTAAAGAATATGCTAGCCCATGGAGGTAAGTCTAGAACTCAAGGTTGCTTTTGCCTTGGAAGTATTTTCCAATCTGGAAGGAATATCTGCAAAATTGAGCTGTAGTTTTGGCTGCCTCATGGAGCTAAAAGAAATGTGTCAAAACCTAGGATTCACCAAAGTTAGGGACTTTGATAAATTACTACCCAGGATAAGCTAGGACAAAAAGTGCTATATCCTTAGAGTGAGTGTGAACAATAGGAACTCTATTCTCACACTGGCTTGTAACCTGGAGGTCATCTAAGTGATTCATGGAACTTAAAGCCTTGAACTTGAATTAAGCTGTGGCACAAAAATAAATCCAAGTTTTCTAGAAAAGTCACACATTATTCTGAGCCTCAAATTATTCCTACAAATAATTTTTCAAATGCAATAACCTCCATATAATCAAAGATAACCAGGCACACAAGAAACTAAGACACATGAGAAAGAACCAGCAGAAACAAAGAACAGAAACAGATTCAAAACCTCAAATAGTAGAATTATCAGATAAGCATGCTTAGTGTTTTCAAAGAAATAAAGGTCATCTTGAGTTCCAAGTTCAGTCAGTGGGGGAAAGAATATAGTCTTCTCAACAAATGATGCTAGGACAACTGGATTTCCACATGCAAAAGAATTAAGTTGGACCCCCAGCCTCATGCCCCATACTATATACAAAAATAAACTCAAAATGAAACAATGACCTAAATATAAGATTCAATCAAATCACTTTTTTTTCCACTTACATGAGGTTTATGGGGGTACAAATGTTAAGGTTACGTATATTGCCCTTGCCTTCCCTCCCCCCTCGAGTCAGAGCCTCAAGCGTGTCCATCCCCCAGTTGGTGCACATCACTCATCATGTATGTATATACCCATCCCCTCCCCCCACCTTCCCAACACCCGATAAATGTTATTCCTATATGTCCACTTAGGTCTTGATCAGTTAATACCAATTTGCTGGTGAGTACATGTGGTGCTTATTTTTCCATTCTTGGGATACTTCACTTAATAGAATGGGTTCCAGCTCTATCCAGGAAAATATAAGAGGTGCTGTATCACTGTTGTTTCTTATAGCTGAATAGTACTCCATGGTATACATATACCACATTTTATTAATCCACTCAAAAGAAGACAGAATAATAGTCAACAAACATATGAAAAAATGCTCAACATCTCTAATCATCAGAGAAATGCAAATAAAAACCACAATGAGATATCACTTATCTCCAGTGAGAATGGCCTTTATTAACAAGTCCCAAAACAAAAAATGTTGGCATGGATGTGGAGCAATAGAAACATTCCTACATTGCTGGTGGGACTGCAAACTAGTTCAACCTCTGTGGAAAGCAATATGGAGACACCTTAAAGCGATACAAGTGGATCTACCATTTGATCCAGCAATCCCATTACTGGGCCTCTACCCAAAAGAACAAAAGTCACTCTATGAAAAAGATACCTGCATTCGAATGTTTATAGCAGCACAATTCAAATCACCCTTAAAAGGAAATATGGGGGTAAATCTTCATGACCTTGGATTTGGCAATAAATTATTTGATATGACATTGAGAGCATAAGTAACAACAGCAAAAAAAAATAGGCCAATTGGACTTCATCAAAATTAAAAACTTTTGTGCATCAAAGGACATTATCAAGAAAGTAAAAAGAGAACCTATAGAATGGGAAAAATAATTGCAAATCATATATCTGATAAGGGATTAATATCCAGAATGCATGAAGAACTCCTACAACTCAACAGCAAAAAGATAAACAACCCAATTTAAAATTGGGCAAGGGTCCCAAATAGACATTTCCCCAAATAAGATATACAAATGGCCAGTATATGAAAAGATGGTCAACATCATTATTCATTTGGCAAATGCAAATCAAAACTATGAGATACCACTTCACATCTACTAGGATGGCTATAATTTTTTTAAATGAAAATATCAAGTATTGGTGAGTATGTGGGAAAATTGGAACACTCATACATTGCTGGTGAGACTGTAAAATGGCACAGCCACTGTGGAAAACAGTATCTCAAAACAGTTCCTCAAAAAGCTGAGCATAGAATTGCCATATGACCCAGCAGTTCCACTCTTAAGGCACATGTCTAAAAAAATACTGAAAGCAGGGACTCAAACAGATAACTTGTATGCCAGTGTTCATTGCAGCATTCTTCACAACAACCATAAGATGAAAGTAATCGAAGTATCTATCATCCAAAAGATGAGTGAATAAACAGAATATTACTAAGAATATTATTAAACTGGAATAAAATTCTGATACATGCTACAACACAGATGTATCTTGAAAACATTATGCTATGTGAAATAAGCCATATAAAAATGATGAATATTGTATGATTCCCCTTATATGAAATATCTAGAACATGCAAATTCATAAAGACAGAATGCAGAGTGGGGTTGTCAGGTCTGAAGGAAGGGGGAATGGGGAGTTATTGCTCAATGGTTACAGAGTTTATGTTTGGGCTCCTGCAAACGTTTTGGAAATAGATAGTGATGCTGGTTGTACAACATTGTGAATGTCATTAATGCCACTGAATTGTATACTGAAATGGTTAAAATGGCGATTTTTGTGAAAAAAAGTTTGAAATGTTGGCAGGGAACTATATATAAAAATTGACAAAAGAACCAAATACAAATTCAAGAACAAACTTAAAAACCTAAATTTAAGAATCTGACAAATTAAACAACACATACTCAGTTTAAGAGAGAATTTTGACCTTAAACGTATACCAGAAGACGCTATTCATAATGCTGCTGGGAGAGACAAAAGATGGAAAATACAAAAGAGAGGCTAAGAACCAGGAAGGATCATAGTGAAAAGGTTAATTTTTTTTGTAAGTTAGCATACAGTCAGAATGGAGAATGGGCTGAGGCAAAATTTTGAAGAGATAATAGCTGAGAACTTTCCAGAATTGATGAAAGACACGAATCTATAGATTCAAGAAGTCAAACAGATCCTGAACAGGATAAATCAAAAGAAACCCAGACTTAAATGTGTCACATGAAAATGCAGAAAATGAAAGACAGGAATAAATCTTTAAACAGTAACTTCAAAAGAGCAACTGTTAAACTGACAGTTGACTTCTCTCCAGAGATAATGGAAACCTGAGGAGTTCTAAGTTATTGTCAAAATACTGAAAGAAAGTAACTGCCAACCTAGGATTCTAAACCCAGGGAAAATATTCTTTGTAGAATGAAAGGCAAATAAAGATATTTTAAGATACACAAAAAACTATCAGAGATGACTACAAATAGACTGGCACCAAGAAAATGCTAAAATATATTTTAGGCAGAAGAAAAATAATACCAGATGGAAAGCCAGATATTCAGAAAGGAATAAAGAACACAGAAAGTGGTAAAACTAAGTAAATATTGACTGTATAAAACAATAATATCATGTTGAATTAATAAATTTAGATATAGTTAAAATGCATGATAATAACACATATCAAGAGAGGGTTAAATGGAATTAACTGTTTTAAGGTCTTAGATGGTCTAGGAAGGTAATGGTATTGATTGATATTAGACTTTAGATAAGATAAAGATGCAAATTATCATTTGTATAGCAAACACTAAAAATAATAGAAATACCATATATAATGTTCAACCTAAGAGAGAAAAAAACCCAGAAAGTTTTAATAAAATCAATCCAAAGGAAACCAAAAGGAAGGAAGGAAGGAAGGAAAGAAGGAAGGAAGGAAGGAAGGAAGGAAGGAAGGAAGGAAGGAAGGAAGGAAAGAAGCAAGCAGTACAAATAAGATCATATATTTAAACCTAAATTTTATCACTAATTCACTTAAATATAAATAAATTTAAGTGTGGGCCAGATACTGCCAGGTAATGAAAACAGACCATGACAAATTTGTACCCTGAACTCTTTGAGCTTGTGTGATCCAGCCTAATCTATGTGCCTTTTTTCTTTCTTTTTTTTTTAGAGACAGGGTCCTACTCTGCCAGTCAGGCTATAGTGCACGGGCACAGTCATAGCATAGCTCACTGTAATCTGAAATTCCTGGGCTTAAGCGATCCTCCTGCCTTAGCCTCCCATGTAGCTAGGACTATGGGCATGAGCCACTATGCCCAGCTAATTTGTTTAAAGTTTTTTTGTAAAAACAGGGTCTTGCTACGTTGCCCAGGCCAGTCTTGAACTCATGGCCTCAAGTGATCTTCACACCTCGCCTCCCTGGGATTATAGGTATGAACCACCACACCTGGCCCTATGTGCCATTTTCTGCCATTCTACATGAACACGTGAGTTTAAACAACCACATGATGTCCCATCCAAGATGTATTAAGACCTTAAATAACCAGAACCCAGATAGAAACTAAAACATTTTTCTCCTATTCTTCATCATTTAGTAGGGGTGGAAAACCCCACAGTGAAACAAGATATATCAGATGGATTTAAAATTGAAATAATAAATAATTTCCAGCACATGTCTTAGGGGCAATGACCATTCAGCACATTGTCCACATTCCACACTCCTTGTTTTTTCGATCATGACTCAAGTTCAAAAGGGTGCTCTTGCCATCTTCCAAGATACCCCATTCTTCTGGAAGCCCAAAGGACACTATACCAGAGGCATAAAGGAGAGGCAAGAAAGGAGGGCAAGTGACAACCCTACACAGAGAACAGACACTTTGACCATACCAGGTGTACGGAGGTCACAAGAGTGCCCATGCTATGTTGGAAGAATTAAGGATAGAACCCAGAGCCAAACCTCAATCAGACAGGAGTGTTCGAGAAACTTAGCTGTGAACCAGGAGCAATAGCTGAGGTTAAGAACCAGAGAAAAAGAGGGTACTGCCCTGGGGTTGACCACAGTGGACTAAGAAAGAGAGTACAATCAGAGCCGCGCACTGGGTCCAAAGGCAAACAAATGCCAAGCAGGCTGAGAATTCAGAAGAGGGTAGCAAGATGGGAATGTTTAGGAATCCAGATGTCAGAATGTGAGCCTCCGACTTCTGCTTCAGAACTCCACAGGGCAAGGAGGAGCTGCAGGACCCCATTCCAGACTCACTGAATTGGCATCTCTGGGGTCAGGCCCAGACTTATGCATTTGAACATGTTCCCAGATCATTCTTAGGCTCTCTAGAGTATGAAAACCTCAGACCAAAGGGTACATACTCAGCTTCTGAGATAGGACAGAAATCCCAGGGTTGACGTTGCAGTTCTCCAGGTACACTGGATGTGTCCTCCCTGGGAAAACTACACAGGTCCTGCCAGCAAATATCAATAAACGTATACTTACAACTCTCAACTTGCTAACAACAACAGCACCTACTAATCATGGAGCACCTACACTGTGCCAAGCACTGTGCTGATTGCTTTACTGATATTACTACATTTAATACTTATGAGGAGATGAGGAGGGTACCATCATTGTTGCCAATTTATAGATGAGGAAGCTGAGTCCAGGTGAAGCCAAGCAACTCATCCTAGACTACCCAGCTGGGCAACAGCAGCTTCAGGTTCTAGGCCAGTTTGACTCCAAAACCTGTGTTCTTTCCATATGCCAATATGTGGCAAAATTTTTCAAGACTACTTTTTAAAAAAAGGGCAGTGGAGGTCATAGCACCAATTTGATGGTGAGTCTTTGGCTAATTAAGAAACGTGATTCACCACGGCGTACCCAGGTTATTACAGTGAAGCCGGATCCTGCTGTCTTTTCTGATCATCTTGATCCCGGAGCCAAAAGGCATGGTCAGCTTTTGCAATCTCGGTCAGGCCTTTTCATCATCTCAGTGAAGAAGGGCCTGAGATTAAGTTTGGGAAGAGATTGAGAACCCAAACTCAGAGGAACAGATTAAAATGATGTAGAGGAATCCGACTCCAGAAAAATAATCAGGCTTTGTTGATGAAGCTTCTGAAGAAGGGAGATAAGACACCAACCTCATGTCAGAGGGAGGAGAGATGGGAAAGGAATAGAACAGAGGGAACCTCGAACAACACGGTGAAGAACAGAGATAAGAGATTGAGCAAGGGCAAGGCTAGGGAGGAGGATGGTGAGACCAGGGCTCTCTGGAGGAGAAGGGGACCCAGGAAACCCCCTTTTTTTCCAGTCTTTCAGGTTATACCTTAAAAGGAGGGAAGAAAACAAATTCCTAGTATAGTTTAAATGTTCGATACTGATCATTCCATCTCTGTGCCTGAATACATTACTTCACTTGGAGATCTGGTCAAAACTTAAGCCTCTTTGAGAATGTGAGACCCAGGCCCAAAGACTACACTAACTCCATGCTCCCTCACCCATCTCCAAGTTGGTGGTATTCAGACAGACTGGGGACAGAGAACACATCATCTTACCAAGGTGATAAGGGAGGAATGGGAGCAAGCTGAAACCCACAGTTGAACAGTCCTTGCTCCCTTCCACAGGAGTGTAGTCATTAAGAGATCAAAAAGGTACCTTCATGCACAGCACATGAGGCGCTGGGCTTTAGAACTGCTCTGGGGTTGGAATCCCTGCTCATCTGCACGCCTGCTGAGCTTCCATTCCCTATCTGTCAAACAGAGATAAAACCGGCAACTACCTCAAAGAGCGATGTGATGATTAAATTTAAAAATGTATTTAAAGTGCTTAGGGCAGTGTCTGCTTACTGTAAGTGCTGAAATAATATTAGTGATGACGATTGGCCGTTATTAGATCTCAGCACAAAGCCAAGTGCACAGGGTAGCATCCCATAAAGATGAGACGGATCTGTGGGTGAGAAAGAATCGGGATGCTTTTTTGTTTCTTTTTTCTTTCTTTAACATGTGCTTTGTACTGATGGAAGAATCGAGATACTTGACTCTGTTCCTGTCTCACTCACTATGGTGGGAACAGGCAGTCACTTTGCCTCTCTGTGCTTCCATCTTTCTCCTCTATAAAATGGGGATATGCCCTTCCCCTGACACAGAGCACTACGTGTTTGAAAAGCTTAGAAAAGTGTGAAGCAGCGTAGAAATGTAAGGTGGGATTATTTCTATTACTCTGACATTGTACTTTGATAAAGCCAACTCATGTCTGCTAAGCTAACGAAGTTCCACTATAGCTAAGAATTCTTGCTATCAGTTGCCATCACCTCTTAGATCTGAAAATTTTGGCTCCATTCCTCCATCGACTCATGACCTTTACATCAAAGGTACAGTTCCACAAGCTTAAGAAGAAGGGGTGTGTGTGTGTGTGTGTGTGTGTGTGCAGAATGTCTAAACTGTTTTTATCTTTTTAGCTCTCAGGTACATCAGAAATGATCCAAATATTTGGAATCGTGAAATGCACAATAAATATAGAAATGGCTTTGTAGACTGTAAGCTGTCAGGGAAGGGATTGGGATGGTCATATTCATTTCTATACCCCAGGATCCCACAGAGCCCTTCAGCACATAGGAGACCACCAGTGAGCTTGTGTCGGATGAGTGAATACGGCAGAAATCAAGGTAGTCCCACCCAACAGCCACTCTGCTTCTCCAAGGCTAACCGATCCTATTTTGTTTCAGTGGCAAAGTTCACAGCCTGGAGGATGAGTAACAATTGGTACAAACCAGTCTTAGCAATCTCAATCCCCTTGGCCAAGAGGTGGCAATGTGACCCAGTCATCTGGGCAATGAAACATATGGGAAAGTCTTCTAGTAACTTCTGTGGAAGGTTTCCCTTTTTGATAAAGAGTCATATTAGATGAAAAGTTCCATTTGTCACCCACTTCCTCTCTTCCTGCGTGGGATGCTTTCGTGTGAGGGCAAATCACAGCGCTTATCACCACCCTGCAACCACGAGGGAAGAGCCAAGAAAGTCACAGCGACCTAATACCTCATCCTAGGGATGCTGCCAAACCAGCCCTGAAACAATCCTAAGTCCAGACTTTGGTTATGTGAAATAATTAAATGTGTTTACCAATTAAGTCACTATATTTTAGTATTCTCTTACTTGCAGCAGAATACGATCTTACTGAGACAATGAATGACTGTTCCCTGAAGAGGATCCCCCATTATATTTACATGCAGAAGGACGGGTGGTTACCTTTTTAGCAAGTTCCTTGTGCAACAAAGGTTACTACTAACCAACCCCCATGTTTCTCTTATAACCTTGGTGTCATCCCTTCATCACCTCTCTGCTGTCCTTTGAACAAATTAATAGCACCACCCTGACCTTAGCACGTTCCTTCTCTGTTTATATTTTCTGTTTTCTTATTATTACTTCCCATAGACAAATATTATATCTTGGTTCTTAAATTACTTTAATGGGCCTCTTCCGTAGTAATTGGTCATTACCTTTACTCCTCAGATCTTCTTGAGCAATTTTATTGATCATGTCTTTGAGCAAATTCATGCGGGGGTACTAGACCCACGTAAACTTGTAACTTAGGCCAAGCTTTATCCTGATTAATTAGCAACATTAGTTTCTGGTGCAAAAACCACCCTCACTTTAGAACAGTGCTTCGCAAACATTGGTGCATGTTAGAACCACCTGGCATGCCTTACTAACTCCTGACGTTCAGCTCTCCCTCGTGCCAATCAAAGCAGGACCTCGGAGGGGAGCCAGGCATCCATATTTTTAAAATTTATTTCTTTGCAATTGACAAATAATAATTGTGTATATTGATGGGGTACAATGGGATCCAGGTATCAGGCATCAGTATTTTTTAACTTGCCCCACGATTCCAACATGCAGCCAAGTTTGAAAATTAACACTTGAGACCAGCACTTCTCAAACTTTAATGCATGTATGAGTTACCTGGAGATCTTAGGTGCTACAATGCAGATTCTGATTCAGTGGGGCTAGAGGAGAGCCTGGGATTCTGCTCTTCTAACAAGCCCCCAGGTGACAATAATACCGCAGGTCTGAGCCCCACCTTTTGAATAGCAAGTGTGTAGAATCTAGATCTAGTAGTATTCTATTCTAACACTGGATCTGAACAAACTAAACTCCCCTTGGATCCAACTGCAAAGTCACAGGAAAAATGATCACTGCAGTCAAGAGCAGGGGCTATGAGTCAAAGAACTGAGAGGGTGATTGTCTCTGATCTCTAATTACAGACTTATGTCAACCAGACATCCCTGTTTGCCTGGGACTGAGAGGTTCTCAGAATGCAGGACTTCAAGTTTTAAAACCGGGAAAGTTCGGGGCAAACTGAGATAAGTTGGACACCATAGTTACGGTGGCATTACGAGAACAACAGAGCAGTCAAGCTTTGCATTTCTACATACCAATTTCTCTTCCTGGAGACAGCTGCCCACTGTGAAGAGGGGAGTGTGCTGGGAAAGACAGCTCAAGGAAAGGAAATGCTGAGTTGCACGCTGCCCCAGCAAGAACTTACTGGATGGGACTCTAGAAGAGCAGCAATCAGGCAGATCCAGGTGAACTTTGGAAAACTCAAGAGTCTGAGTTTATGACATAGCCCCAGAGACAAGTCTAGGGGACACAGCCTACGTCCTTGCTCTAGCACTGGTTTGTGGTGTAGCCTGGGGCAACTAATTCCTCCTTTCTTGGCCTCAGTTTCTTAAGCTAAAAAACAGGAATTAAATTGAAAGATGTGTGAGGGTCTTTCCTGCTCTCCCACCCACTATTCAATATATAATGTGGAAAATAGTGCTTTGGGAGGCTGAGGCAGGAGGATCACTTGAGGCTAGGAGTTTGAGACCCACCTGGGCAACATGGCAAGACCCCATCTCTACAAAAAATTAGCTGGGTGTGGTGATGTGTGCCTGTGGTCCCAGCTACTCAGGAGGCTGAGGCAGGAGGATCGCTTGAGCCCAAGAGTTTGAAGTTACAGTGAGCTATGAAGATGCCTCTGCACACCAGCCTAGGTGACAGAGCAAGACCCTGTCTCTATAAAAAAATATATATGTATGGATTAATGCACATAACTGCAGACCAGCACCTTCTCAGCTCAAGCAGAGCGTGAACCCACCTTTTGTTTTGCAAGCAACTATTTTCAGTGCTCCCCAAGCTACTCCCAAACAGCATTAGCATTCATCTTATTCAGGAACATTTCCCTTCCCTGTCCTTTGATGCTCAGAGAGCTGAGAACTCACAGTGCTTTTTTTTTTTTTTTAAGCCATAACATGTTTACAAATATAAATGAAACTCTATTTCCAGATCCAGTCTTTTGGTTTCAAGTGGCTTCCTCCTTCTGCTCTCCCCTCCACCCAGGGAGCTCACTTCTCAACTTTCTGTTTTCTTTAGAGAGAAAAGGAATCTCCCCAGCCACCCATTGCTGGATTCCTGTTAACCTTTCATTAAGCCCGCTGACAGCTGGCTCCAGCTCTTTATGAGTTAGTTCAACACATTCCCATTTAAATGCGTCCCACCTGGCTTCATTAGGGTTCCTGCCAGGTTCTCCCCTTGCAGCTTCCTCTGCAAATTCAAATCAGATTCTGAGTAAATAATATGGGGGACAAGGGAAGATTGAGTTCTAAGGGGGGTTGGGATTGGAGAGCCATCAATGCACTCAGGTTGCCTGGACCTGAGGAGACTAAAATTCATTTGGGTCCAATGCAGGCCAAAGCCACAGTGCCATATGCATGCAGTCTTAAACTGGAGTCCTCACTGTGCAGTACAGGCTGGTGGTGAGAGTGTGGAGTCCTTCCCCCCTCGGCCTCCCAGAGTGCTAGGATTACAGGCGTGAGCCACCACGCCTGGCCCCCTCAGGCTTCTTCTTGATAAGTCTAAGGGCTGAGGGTGGAAAGGGCTGGAAGTCAGGGGACAGGATTCTGAGATCTGTATTGAGAGATGTCTCTGCCATAACATGGACAATTAGAGCAGGAAAGAAGTAACGTTGGTGGTTATAGTTATAGCCCCTGCAGGGCTCCGGGCAGGAAGTGATACCAGCTTCAATGAGGAGAAGCAGCAGGGTCTTGTCCTACTGGCACTGGAAGCTCCTGACCCCTGTCTGGCCAACCCCGTCACCATACAGCCCTGCAAAGGGAGAACCTTTTCTTGAAATTTCAATCCACCTGTTAGGAATTATTAGGCTGTAATAGTTGCCAAATTCCAACATGCATCAGAATCTCCTGGAAGGCTTGTTAAAACAGATTGCTGGGCTCTGCCCCGGAGTTTCTGATTCAGCAGGTATAGGAGGTGGCCAAGAATGGACATTTCTAGCCAGTTCCAGACTGGCCGAGGCTTCTGGTCTGAAGCGCATATATAGTTTGAGAACCACCAGGCTAGAGCTGTGGTTTGTAGCCCTTGGCCACACTTTAGAACCACTTTGGGACATTTTTTTAAAAACTCAGGTGCACAAGCTGTACCCAAGACCAATTACAAAAGAATCTCTTAAAGGGTAGGACTCAGGAATTGGCATTTTAAAAAACTCCCCAGTTGATCGCAGTGTTCAGCTAGCTAACATTGAGAACTCCTAGGACAGAGGCCGTCACCAGTTCTAATATGTGATGATGCTCAGTGTTTCCTACCTAGAGAAGGAGTTTCAGGAATGCATTTGGGAAATGACTGAAAATGGCCCCCTTACAAAACAGAAAAATAGTCACTGAGTTTAAATGTTCTCTTAAGTATTTCCCGTCTTCTTTCTGTACTCAGACCCCAGCTGGTAGTGACATTGGTGGGGTGGTGGTTCCATGATGGGGGTGGTTGTTTTGGAAGATGAATTAGGAGCATGAGCTGAGTTAGGGTGGGGTGTGTCATTGACTCACAGAATACTACAACCTGACTACACGCACAAAGTCACCGAGCTCCGTTCCATTTTCCAGGTGGGGCAATTGAGGCTCTGAGCCTGACTCTAGACTCAATTTCTAAATAAATGTTTGAGTTTAGCACACTAGTCAAAGACATTTCCAGTATCTTAAGCTAACATCAAACAAGTCAAGCCAACAAACAAACGAAAAACCCAAACCAGCAGCTACCAATCTGCTGCTGTTTCTATCACTTGGGCCAAACCTATCATTCTGCCCAACAACAACAGAATAATCCAGAAGGCAGGCTGCCGCGGGCCAGTTGTTTCCCAAGTGCCCAGGTGATGGGGGATCTATATTAAAGGCTGGATCAGTGGACGTGAACTAACAGGGCAAGCGCAAGAATCTATAGGCTGTAACGGTCAAGTAATAAGACTGATTTTTTTTCTCTCTCTCTCTTAAAGGCAATATCAAGAGAGGAGAAACCCAAAAGACGGTTACCCCTGAGGGCTGTGTGTTTATCCCGTTAATGCTGCTATTGCTCTGAATGTTCAGGGAAGTGCTTCAGAGAAATTGGTTTACTTTTCACATTTCTGCCCAACCAGAAGCCTTTCTCACTCAGGTGTGCATTTTCTATTCATTCATTCAACAACTGTTTGCTTTAATCACTCTCTCAGGGTTCCTCATGCTAGTAGTTATTAAAGTTTTAAAATAAACCTGTTCTTAGTGAGGAGCAAATTTCCATGAATTATATTTATATTTGGATTGCCTGGTTATCACATCTAAACACTGCCCCTAGTTGAATGTCCCTGTCATTCACCACATTTTTGCGCCCACGGACTCTTGGCTATTTCTAAAATTAAATTCCCCAGGCAAGAATTAAGATGTGACACTATGGTCACCTCTCGAGACACTCAAATGTGAAAAGAAAATGATAGAAAATGTAGAAATTTTAGAAGTGAGCCAATTACAGTGTGATTCCATTTCATTTCTTGCATTATTAATGAAGCAGAGACTCTGGGCTGCTCGTACCATACCCAGAGTGTATGAAAGCCGGGCATAAAAGGAGAGATGCAAATACAAACGAGATGAAGGCCCCTGGGGTAGCTAAGGGACCAGAAATCGTGTCCCAGAAGCAAGAAAATCTGGAGACACATCAGGTTCTCCTTTCAGTATCTGGAGAGCTACCAGGTAAAAGAGAGATTAGACATGTTCTGTGTGAGCACAATGAGTTCAACTAGGACCAACAGGCAGATGGTATCTGGAGACAGATTTTGCTTTAAATAGTTCTTAATCTCAGAACTGCCGAGATTGAGTGGATTCCCTTGGATGTGGTAATGAGTTCACCGTCACTGAAAGTGTTCAAGCGCATTGTGAAAGATCACTTAGCAGTGATACTAAAGAGAAAATGCAAGCATGGACAGAGAAGGTGTGCTCTCTAAAGTACCTTTCATTTGCAAAACAAAAGCAAGACTAGATCAATAACATGTGTGGAACAGGTAGGGCTTTTATATAAAACAAAAACCAAAACATAATAAGACTGATTTTGACACTTCAAGTGTCATGCCCTCATCCTGTCGTGCTAAGAAAAAGTAGCATGTTAGAGTGTAAAAAGGCCATCTTCATCTTCCCGTCCGTGCTGCATGTCATTAAGGACATTTTTATATTCTCCAGCATTGTCTAGCCTGGAAACAGAAAAGAGGGGCTGATGATGGGAGACACCAAGACCAAAAAACAAAACAAAAAAACCCGAACAAACCAAAAAACCCAGACGCTGCTAAGTTATAATGCAACTACCCTTGAGTTCAAAGGACTCAGAGTCTCTTTAGCCCAAGCTTCACATTTTACAGATGGGAAAACTGAGGCTTCAAGGGATAAAGGGCTTCTGCCAATCTATTATAATAAGCAGATTAAAAAGTTCGTTAGCAAAATATAAAATTATGATCTAAATGCATTTATTTACCAAAAGGTCTCCAAGTATGATTTTGGAAATTCACCTTGCAGGGCCTGAGTTTTCCTACTTATTAGTATTTATTTGTAAATAAATGATTGCATTGATACAATTAATTAGTGAAGGCAAGGCTTTCATTAATAGCTTACACCAAATCTTTTTATTTCTTACCCAAAAAGCTATAGAATAAGGCAGATATCCAAAATCCCTTACTAGAGAATGTTCAAATAGTATTTTTTTAAAAACCCAAAAAACAAAAAAACTGCTCCCATGGTCTAACTGGGCAAAGGAACAAAATCCCAGGAATAATATTCCACATGTTTTTTTCATTTTCCATACTGCCAACTCTCCTCTTAATGAACTCCAGTTTAACAATGTCCTCTTAAAGTGAGTCACCCAGAGTTAAGCAACGAATTTCCAGCACAGGGTGACATATCACCTTCTTTCTTTTGCATGCCATACCTCTATTAATGCCACCTGCCTTTGTATGTGCATTTTGCTCATACAGTGTTAATACAGATAGAGGTTAATGTAAGCTAAATCTACACAACTTTTTCACCTCTAATGTCACATCTTTCCCACCCCGTGCTTAATCAGAACACAAGCACAAGTCATTAAACCACTGAGTAGTAGCTAATCATTTGTAACAGCTTGTACAATCATTACAACAATCATTCATGCAAGATAAATTACCTTGTGTGTTTCTGCAAACAATTGGTTTCCATGGCTTTCCCTGAAAAGACAAGGCCACGGTGTGAGCACAGTATCTATGGTAGATGTAACATGGAAAGTGCTAGGGGCAGGCACGGGCCAAAGGTGAGGGGTAGGGACTGGCACTGGCAGGGTAAGCCATACCTTCTCCCAGGTCAAATGCTTGCTTTTTTAAGGACCCGATCAGTGCCCAACAAGGGCAATGATGTTGAGTCGTTTGCTTATCCAGAATTCAAGTACTCCCTTGGGTTTTAAAACACTTCTTTATGAGACATACCCTGAATTTTCCAAAACTGTAACCTTTGTATGAGGGCTAACAGCAGTCAGACCCTCTAAATTCCTTCTTGCAATTTCACCGCGGGGGGGGGGGGGCAGGTGTTAAAATATACAAGTTTCACTATTGTTCAAACCAGCTGAGATGGTTACTAGTCTTACCTGACTAACTGCCCTGAAACAGCTTTTGTTAATGACTACAGAACAATTTCTCTCCATTTACAATAGTACCAGGTGCCACGTGCCTATATTTTGCATGAAAACTATAAATTCTGTTTCATGGCTCCTTTTTGTAATGTTTCAAAACTTTCTTGGGTGGCAGAGGTACAAGGTCATGGAACAGATTGAGAATTTAATAAAAACTATGGACCCTGTCCTCTGAAAAACACAGGCGTGAACATATGAGCACTTTTACACACACTTTCAAGGTATTTCCAGCTCCCCTGAAATCCATCTGTGGCCCCCAGCTTAAGAAAACTTGCGTTCCGGGAACACATAAGAAGACCGGGACCATTCGTGGTTTTCTTCCTGGGACGATCCTAGCCAAAAGATGAGGCAGGCCAGCATTTTATCAGCACTAGGGCAGTGATAATTACAGTACTTTCCACTGAAGGCAGTAATGAAGATGAAATGAATTAGGCACATCAAGAGTATAGCTTCAGGCCGGGCGCAGTGGCTCACACCTGTAATCCTAGTACTCTGGGAGGCCAAGGTGGGTGGATTGTTTGAGCTCAGGAGTTCGAGACCAGC
>VBSM01003214.1:6613500-6624544 GCA_008086735.1 Cheirogaleus medius
CCTCCTGCCTCAGCCTCCCAGAGTGCTAGGATTACAGGTGTGAGCCATGGCACCAGCAAGACCTCATTCCTAATTCTTCCCCATGGACTCCTCTCTGAAGGGCAATGTCTAGGACTCTGCTCTGCCCATACAAATTGATCAATAAATCTTGATTAAGGGAAGTGCGAAGGTTTGCATTTTACCAATAACCCTCAATTATGGACAACAATAATAATAAATGGCTACCATATACTGAGCACTCACAACCAGCCAAGTACAATGCAAAGTATTTCCCACGTTTGATCTCAGTTAATCCTTAGAAAATGCCCTATAGGAGCCATGATTATTGTCCTCATCTCACAGTGGGAAATCTGTGGCCTGGGGAGGTTAAGCTACTTTCTCAAGTCACATAGTAGGAAGGGACAGAACAAATCTCAGAGCCAAGGTTTTCTATCTGTAGAGCCTAAGCTCTTATCCTCTGGGCTCTATAGACTTTGGAAAATGTGGCAAGAGCTCACATTACTTGCTCTAAAAAGATCAGTGCTAGAGAGTGAATACATTGGGAAAGGATCCATTTAGAATGGAACCCCAGTCTTTGGCCACCTGGGTGGGTACAGTTTCTAGAAAAGAAATCCTATATTGTCATTCATGATGATTATTATGAGCACAATGTGAGCGCCTGAAAGTGCTTTGTGTACTTTCACATGTTACCTCATTTCAGTTTCAGAATGATTCCATGAGCTAAGTAAACTTGGGTAGAATTGTTGAAAGAGGAGGAAATGGAAGCTCTCAGAGGCCTGGTAGCTTGTCCAAGGCTGCATAGCTAATAATGATGCTAGTACATGATGGGACAGTGACATCTGATTCCAGATCCCAGTTCTTTCCCCCTCTACTCTTCTGCCGAGCACCACTGGGTTGACAGTTCTCAAGTGTAGATGGTAGGTTCTTGCCAAAGAGCATTTGTACCTTTACTTGTTGACTTGTTCACAGTGAAGAGAACAGAAAGCTCATCAAAGAACTTGCTGAGGTTTACTCATGTATTCTACCCACTGTGAAGTAAGAGACCTCTCCAGTGCCTAGAAACTCGCTCCCCCAGCCCCCAGCTCAGTATCAGCAGGACGTCGTGGCCTGCAGAGTGGCCACCCAGCTCAGTTTGCTGGCCATTAACGCGGACCTGTCTTAGGTCCAGCTCTGTGTTCTATTTCAGCAACTCACACTTTCTTTTTTTTTTTCATTCTTTGTTTGCCTTAGCATGGACCTCTCTTAAAGTTTGGCAATTCTCTTTGATCTTATTTGGCTGACCTTTCTGAAGGTGAGCTGTTAGATGCTGGAATTACATGGATTCAGTTCCAACTGTATTAATAAAAAAAAATCATTTGTACCGTTGATGGACTAGAATGCTATTGTGAGAAAAATCATAAGAATCCACTTTTTGTCCTATTCCTTTATCCCCCAGACAGTTGGCCTACAGACTGATTCAAGCCTGTGAACAGCACTGGGCATGAGAGATAAAACAAATCTGCTAATACCTCATGAAAGATGTTGACTTTGAAATCAACTGCATCCAATTTCTTTCTTTCTAACAATGGCATTTATGAGTAAAAATGAGCTTTCCTTCACTCCCCTGCCTTCCCCTGTTGCTTCTGCTGAGCTCGTACTGAAAATGGCAATTTCTCCCACAACGTTTTTATGCCCTTGATCAGTTAAGGACTCAGAAAATTGTCAAGTTCTGACAGGGCTCAATTTTATCTTTACTTTAATAAAATAATGCGGTGTATGGGAATGAGCTCTAATTTGGGAGTCAGAAGAGAGTTCTACCCAGGGACTAGTGCTCACTCCTTTTTGAACTTTTTAAATACCTCCATGCCTCAGTTTCCTTTTTTTGTAAAATAGAGTGTGCTATGTCAGTAATTCCTAATTTCTTTCTTGGGATCAGGGCTGGGCTGGCTTCAAAATGATCTCCTGAAGAAGTTTGTTAAACATACAATTTGGGGGGGCCACCTCTAGTGGTTCTAATTTTGCAAGTCTTGGCTACAGTAGGGTGATCATAAGCTGCCTGTGATTCCAGCCCATGGCCAGGTCAGGTACTCATGGATTAGATGATCTTTATGTTCAAGGTCTTGGTTTCCCAGTCAACTACTACCTCCTGGGAGGTCCACGTGAGATCTGATCGTTTTCACACATGTATTTATTCTCTCCTTACCTCCTCCTCTCTTACCTCCATTTCCAGACTAAACCCACCTCCCTGTGTTTGGTGCATCCCCCTCTCCAATGCCAGGATGCCCCTTGCTCCATTCGCCACCCCCATCTCTCTCTACCCTGCCTCCCCTCTAAATACCCTCGAGCTTCCTGAAAGAACATCTAACATTCATTCTCTGGCGAGTGCTCATCTTTGGAACTTCATGGAATCCCCCCACCTAGAGCCCACACTGTCCACTTCCTGGTGACCCTGCTGCAGCTCACAGCCACCTTTCTAAATGCATCATCCTAGAATTTCCCAATATTTAACTGCACCCTCCCTAGCCTGTGTCAGCCTGGCGTCCTCCGCCGCTGCACTCCCACGGATCGCATCCCACTTTTGCTGTCTCCCTCTCCAGCCCCTTAGCTGGCTCTTCTTCTTCCACCACAATCTCCTCCAATGTAATTATTCCTTTCAGGGAAGGGGAGTCTCCCTTTGCACCTCTCCACTCTCCCTTCATCTCATGTAACACCTTTGGGTGATCCTACAGGAGCTTCAGCTATCCCTCTTTTGCCAATTAGCTAAGATAATAAAGTGTTTAAGAAATCAGGTTCAACGCCAAAGAGACCCAGGGTTCAAATTTGGGCAAATTTTTTAAATTCTCCAAATCTCAGTTTCTTTGCCTTTATCATGGACATGATAATAGAAACCTCCTCACAGATGCAGACAATGCCTTGCAGTGAGATGATGCATCGAAAGCACTAAACCAAGCCTTGGCAAATAATAAGTGCTCAATAAGTATCACTCATGGGCAGTGGCTTCTAAAATTGTATCTTCAGTCTTGAACTACCCCTCATAAGAGAACATACATGAAAGCATTAGTATACTGGCAAGTCTTCTTTTAGCACTTATAATGTGAATCATCATAGTAATTATTTTGATCAGAGATAAGTGCCAATTATCAAAGACACCCACCCAGGCATCCATGAGTCAGCCCAGACCCACACTCTCGGCTGCCTGTTAGACATTTCTCAGAGGCATTTCGAACTCAAGATTCCCAGACCAGTTTTACTTTTCCTCCTGGGGTTCCTTTATTAACCCATCACATTGGCCCGTTCTTCCTAGTGTGGAGAATCAGTCGTCCTTTGTTCTTTGGCTACCAAGTCCTCTGAATTCTAATTCCTAAATGGCTTTGACTCCGTCCCCTCTCTCTGGTTCCAGCTGCCATCATTCTACCCTAGACACTCATCTCTTACCTAGGGTATTGCAGGAGCCTCAAGGCTTGCTTCCCTCTAATACATCATCCACACTCTTGCCAGAGCAATTTTTCCTAAAGCATAAATGAAAGTGTCATTTCCTACTCAAAAAACATGAGTCGTTCCTCATGACACTAGAATAAAATCTAAATTCTTTAGCCAATCACTCAAGTCCCTTAAAAACCTAGACCATTCCCAGCTTTCTGTCTCCATTAGATTAAACCAGACTATTAAACAATCTCTAAATATATCACACTTCTAGCAAGTTTCCCTGTTTTTGCTCATGCTGTTCTCTCTGCAGGTCTGCTCTTCCCTCCTCAACGACATTTTCTCACCCTAGAAGAACCAATTTGAAGGTCAGTGCATGAACTCATCCCTGATCCTGGCCCTCCTTTCCAAGATAGCATCGTCTCTCCCTCTTTGAGCCTCCAGTGTAACTTTTCATATCTCTATCCCAAAACACAGCATACTGGAGGATGGTGCATTATGCACAAGCCTGTATATCCCACTACAGTGTGACCCCTTTACGCAGCAGTCCCCAACATTTCTGGCACTAGGGACTGGTTTCATGGAAGACAATTTTTGCATAGACCAGGGGTGAGAGGATGGTCTCAGGATGATTCGAGCGCATTACATTTATTGTGCAGTCAAACCTCTCTGCTAACGATAATCTGTATTTGCAGCTGCTCCCCAGCACTAGCATCACTGCCTCAGCTCCACCCTAGATCACCAGGCATTAGATTCTCATAAGCAGCACGCAACCTAGATCCCACGCATGCCCAGTTTACAGTAGGGCTCACACTCCTATGAGAATCTAATGCTACTACTGATCTGACAGGGGGCGGGGCTTATGCAGCGATGGGAGTGATGGGGAGCGGCTGTAAATACAGAAGAAGCTTCGCTTGCTCACCTGCCACTTATCTCCCTCTGTGCAGCCCAGTTCCTAACAGGCCACGGACCTGTGAGTTTTATTTCTCCCTCTGTCTAACTGTGTGATCTTGGGCCAGTCACTCCACATGTCTGAACTCCATTTTTAGGCAGCCAGAGAGTGGAGGGAAGGACCCTGGGCAGGGCTTCTTTAGACAATATCTGCAGACCAAATACCTTAAAATTGGAGGAGGGCATTGAACGAGGAATCATGTACATGGAGTTGCCTTATAAAATAAATAACACGAATCTGGAAGCCCTTGAATGGCAAACTAGACCACAGCTCTATTTCAGCAGTAACTTGATTCTCAAGCCCAAATTATAGAGTGGAGCCTCCACAAATTAAGCAACATGAAAAGAACAAAACAACTGAGAGGCAGCAGAAAATTCAAGATGTTCACCCACAGGAATAAAACCAATAATTGAGAGTTCTACAGAGCCATCTAAAAAGAAGTCAGCAAAAAGCTCTCAGAACATCAGATTTATTCTAATAGTTAGTAGAGAATTACTATTATGAGATTTTAAAAGCTTTTGTAACTTCCCCAAGTTTATAATTTTGTCACTCACTGGCTGTTTCCCTAGTGTGATTAGCAGCTAAAAAAAAAAAAATTATAAAGCCAAAAAAATGTCTATGTGCTTATCGGGAACAGCAGGTCAGTTGGGAGCTGGCGGCAGTGGCCTCCCGTCACCCTGCTGGACTGACTAAAAATGAAGGCCTGTGAGCTGGAGTCACAACAGAGATGTAAAGAAGAGGAAAAGTAGGAACCTTTGCAATGACTGTCATTTATGAGCCGGTAATACGTTCTAGACAGTTTTCTCATGTGTCTTCTCACTTACCAGCCCTGTGAATTAAACACTACTATTATCCCCATTTTACATTTTGAGGACATTGGGATTTAGAAAAGGATAGAACAAGTAACTCAGCTGAGATTCTGTAAGAAAACACACACACACAAACACAAAATGGCAGAGCTGGGATAAAATCATAAGCCTTCAGGCTCCCCAATTAAGTTCTCTTAACCCTCACCCAATGCCACCCAGAAGGCTATGAAAAGAAAGGGCAAGGAAGAAGGATAAGGATTGGGGATGTTATTGGGCAGTCTAAGTAAGCCTGAGATAGAATCTGCAGGGAACTTAATCCCAGGTCACCTGCTTTTATTTCGGAAATGGCACGGTCATGTGGCTTTCTACACCCTGGCTTCAGATCCCTACCCAGCAGAGATGGGGTCTTTAGGGAGCAATTTTGGACCATTTCACACTTTCCTGCTACCAAGCAAAAATAAAATTAATCCTAAGTGCTAAGAAGTATGATTAGAGTTCCTAGGTACCTGGAGAAATGTCTGTATTCTTTTATTTATTTATTTTTTTATTTTTATGAGACAGAGTTTCATTCTGTTGCTCAGGCTAGAGTGCCATGGTGTCAGCCTAGCTCACAGCAACCTCAAACTCCTGGGCTCAAGTGATCCTCCTGCTTCAGCCTTCTGAGTAGCTAGGACTATAGGCATGCGCCACCGTGCCCAGCTAATTTTTTCTATGTAGTTTTAGTTGGCCAATTAATATTTTTCTATTTTTAGTAGAGACAGGGTCTCGCTCTTGCTTAGGCTGATTTCAAACTCTTGACCTTGAGCAAGCCTCCTGCCTCGGCCTCCCAGAGTGCTAGGATTACAGGGGTGAGCCAACACACTCAGCCATGTTTGTATTCTTGTAACAGACTTCTGAGGAGGGCAGAGGAAACCTATGCAATATTTTCATGTAAGTTTTTATTATTTTTGTCTGTCATTGAATTTATGGTTCCTAACCATTTGGGGGCATTGCATAATTTTTGGAGAATCTAATGAAAGTCCTGGACTTTGCCCCAGAAAAATGTATATACACACATGCACACACAATTATGCATATAATTTCAGAGGGTACATGCTCCCCTGCCAACAAGGGTTCATGCTCCCCACCATCATCTATAGATAGATGTGTCCAGCTGTCCATGGGCACAGTTTAGAATACCCAAAACCTGAGTGTGACTCCCAGCTCTCCCACTGTTCAGCTGTGTGATCATGGACAAGTGGCTCCACATCTCTGAGCCCCATTCTAGGTAGCCGTAAAGTGGAGGCAAGGAATTGCTTCCTTGGGTAATGTGAATTTTAGGGAATGATAATTGACAAGACCCTCTTTAAAGATTTAAACCAGCCCCTAACCATAGAAGCTTTGCTATCCAGAAATTACATGAAGAAAAACAAGAAGAGAATTGGGGATTGTTAGCCAGAGAAAGAAATACCCGAAGAGGCTGCAAGCCCCCTGAAGTGGGTTGAAAGCATTTTCGTGTGAATGAAGTCATCTTATTCTGCAAGAGGCTCCAGAGGGGAGCTCAGGGCGAAGCAGCACAGCAGGGTGTTAGAGTGGGAAAGATGTGGGTTAAATCCAAGTTCACCGTTTACTGAACAGGATATTAATCTTCATGAGCTCTAAAATGAAGCTGGTAATAGTTACCTACTGCATGGGAATTCCCAAAAAATCAAAATGCATAGTGTTAAAACAAAGACAGACCTCAATAGATGTTAGTTTCTTTAATAAACTCCCTGATCTTCCATGTCTTTGCCTATAAAATGAGGATATTCTGTACCTGTCTCGGTTTGTTGTGAGACTTGAATAAGAAAATAAAAGCAAAAAACCTTGAGTACAGTAGCTACACATAGTTAAGTCCTTAGTAGCTGGTAGCTGGTAAACTGTGAATGTTTACTTACCAAAAAATAATCAGAAGAAAAGATGGTAAATGAAAAGGACATGACTTTTAATTTCACACTGAAAGGCCAGATAAAATAGAATGAAATCTAAGAGTGTGGAGTCGGAGCTAGATTTGCTGGATCTGCCTCTTGAGAGCTGTGTGGCCTTGGGAAATTTAGGTAAGATAGGGATATGAGCATCTGCTGAAGAGGGATTAAATGAAGTGACCCATAAAAACAGCTTGAGACTGACCCAGAACATAGTATGTGCTCAGTAATCCCTGGTTTATTTCCTAATGACTAAACGTTACATGGAGACCGACTGGCTCTCTTATACCAAGCTCCTCTCCGGCAGTGTGGCCTATGGATATTGTGCTCCATCCTGGGATTGGGTCAAAGACAAGAGAAATGAAAAATTACCAGGGATACTGTAGAAGAAGATGAAACATAAAATGACCTCTTGTTCCCTGTAATTCAATGTGAAATAGTCCAAGATTTAAATGGAATAAAGGATAATAGTTTTAGAATGTTCTGTGCACCCTCCATCACCTTTCTGATCAATGTCTTCTCTTCTGCCAGAAAAAATAGTTCCCCACCCTTACCCCATCCCATGGAAAAAAGAAGGTTGGGGTCTTTGGCACTCAGTTTCCCTTACGTTATCAACTCCTACTCCAGACTTCCCCTTGACCACTGACTTGGTGCATGCTCAAGCTTCTTTACATCAGATGACCTTGCATTTCATCCTTAGTAATGGTCTGACTTCAAAACCTATCCCTTTCCCCTCCCTCTTGTCTGTTCCCACCAATTCTGTCTTCCGAGCCTTTGTGAGTGATGTTACACTGCTTCCTTCACAGCGTTAAAGGATAGTGTTTCTTGGCTACTAGACATACTGAAAGGCACTCAAACCCTCTGTTAATCAGAATAGGAAAAGAACAAGGTGACATTTTTCTTCCCAGGAGACTGAAATAAATTAAACAGATTATTTTTCTGTGGATGGAAAAATAAATTGGCACAGCCTTTTTTGAGGACATTTTTCTGAAAGTTATTAAATTTAAAAATGCACATTTTTTAACCTAGCGTTTCTACTTCTTGGTCACCACCCTAACTAGAGAAACACTTGCCTAAATGCTCAGGGGGGCATTCATGTACAAGGATGTTCACTGCAGCACTGTTTATAGTAATCAAACATTGTAACAACTTAAATGTCCCTCAATAGCCAACAGATGCTAGGAGTTCCCACAGTATGAAATATTATACAGCAGTTTAACCTAACGATACAGATCTACATGGACTGAAAAAGAAAGTGGTCCAATATATAATGTTAAGTGAACAAAAAAAAAAATGCAGAAGGCTGCATGCTATATGAGAACAATTTTTAAAAAAAATATACAAAACAAAACTATTTCTATAAACAAAACTATTAATTTCTATATCTATATAGACATAAGGGAATGCAAAAAAGATCTAGAATGATTATCTTCAACTAATAATAACAGTTATTATCTAAGCAGAGGGGGCTGGGATTGAGGATGGAGTGTCAAAGAGAATTTTCTTTCTATCTGTTTTTAAGTACCCCTAAAAAAGTGCCTCAGTATAATGTTTGTGTAATTTAAAATAAATAACAGTTTGAAAAATAAGTAGGTGATCTTTCTACTACCATTCCTGGCTTCGAGTCAGAAGTTGCTAATGGGAAAGGGAGAACTCAACAAAGGGGCTTCCGAGATGAGCAGAAGAGGGGAGAAGCCAGCACTGAGGCTTGCAGCGTGTTTTGCTTTCGTCCCAGCATGCAGGAGGATGTTGCATGTGGCCACACAGGAACCAAAACCGCTGAATTCCAAGACAAGCAGCCAGGCGACACCACGGCCAAACACAAACATACAAACACAGCCTCTTTACCTCTAGGCTGAGGAGTAGTTCCGGAATCCCTCGTTTCCCACACCTGGGTGTCCTGGGATGTTGAAGCTTCAGACTCTTTGGAAAAACAAAGGAAAAGAGAAAACAGACTTAGGTAAATGCCTGTCTTCCTGCTTTTGGTGACTTAACTGTCCCCTATACCAACTTCTATCATAAAAATAGAAGAGCTAGGCCGGGTGCGGTGGCTCACGCCTGTAATCCTAGCACTCTGTGAGGCGAAGACGGGAGGATCATTTGAGCTCAAGAGTTCAAGACCAGCCTGAGCAAGAGCGAGACCCCTGTCTCTACAAAAAAAAGTAAAAAATAAATAAATAAAAAGTAATTCTTTAAAAAATATATAGAAGAGCTAATGTTTATCAAGCATTTCTCATGTGCCAGACACTGTCCTAAAGTGATTTACGTGCATTCTCACACTTAATCTTCAGAAAGAGCCACAGGATAGATGTTATTCTTATTCCCATTTTACCAATGAGGAAACTAAAGCCCAGAGAGATTAAGTAGCTTTCCTGAAGTCACACAGCAGGTAAGAGGCAGGGTTTGTACTCAGGCAGTGTGAAGCTACAGCACACCTAAATCACCCCATCACACTGCCTGCTTGTATTGCACTATCACAAACACTGACTTGCTTGCCCTGCAGATGTCTGCTTTCCTTTGCTAGAGTAGAAGCTCTGTTAAAGTAACAGCAACCATCTGAGGGCTCACGAATCAGGCACTCATGTAAGTCCTGCAGTTAGTACAACTCTACCAAAAACTAGGAATAAACCACAGCCAGAGACCTCCAGCAAAACACAGAACTGGGATCATGCCCAAACAGTCCTTTCGCACCCCGAAGGAAGCGAGTCACGTCTTATGTTAGGGTACTCTCTGCCCCTGGGTGGAGATATGCTAGAGGCATGTTCCAGGTGCTGCCATGGAGAATTGCATGAATCAAGAAGGGCTTGCTCGCTCTCTCCACTCACTCTCTCTCTCTCTCTCTCTCTCTCTCTCTCCCCCCCCCCCTCTATCTCTCTCCCTCTCTCTCTCTGAGAGACACAGGAATAAACAAACCAGCAATGCTACCCCAGTGTCAATTCGCCCCAGGTGGGTTTCATGGCCCCAAAGACCCAAAGGTCATCTCTAGCCATCTGATTCAACAACATTTTATTCAAAGTTTCTTTCTCTTCAGTCTACAACCTTTGGATGTGAGCAGGGCAGCGTCTGCAGTAGACTCCGTGCTTCCCCGAGAGTCCCTGGTGAGAAGGATGGTTTCTGACTCTGGAAGAGAAAAAAGTTTGATAAAAAGCAGCTAAAAAATAACAGTATTCCTGTGTTTGGGTGGAAGGTGGGATTCGGGGCTATGTTTGTTTTTAGTGTATTTATTTAATTGTTTTTAGAGACTGGATCTCACTATGGTGCCCAGGCTAGACTTGAACTCCTGGGCTCGAACGATCCTCCCGCCTCAGCCTCCTGAGTAGCTGGGTCTCCAGGCACGTGCCACCACACTCAGGGCTATTTGTATAATTGTCTTTGTGCTTCTTTCTATATTTCGGGTTTTCTTCAAGGATTGCAATTAATTTTTAGAATCAAGGAATAGAAAGTACAAATGTGTTTTAAGATAGTTGTTTTAAAGCTCAAAGGAATAAAAAAGACATACAAGAATTACTTGGTTTAGGGTTCATGGATTTTAGGTGACTACTCAGAGGATAATAGAATTAGCCAAGTCAATTTTGTGAAGCTATTTAAATTATCCAGGCCTTACAGAGGCAGTCGAATGTCTAAGCAGCCCTTCAAGCGATCTCATGATTGTGTCCGGGATTTTCACCTCAGAATCAGAGGTTGAAGCAGTGGGAGCCTGACAGGCCCTGAGCAATGGAGCTGGTCACTCAGTGACAGCCACCAGATGCAGGGTCAGGAGGATTGCTGGGGGAGGGGGGAAGAAAGAAAGAAGGAAAGAAAGACAGAAGCAAGGAAAGAACTAGTTTATTACCCAGGGATATGTTAAGGCACCTAGAACTATTTCTTTAGCCAATTTCTAATGCCCCTAAAGCAGGCGTCCTCAAACTACGGCCCGCGGGCCACATGCGGGTGTTTTT
>VBSM01003214.1:6624644-6644578 GCA_008086735.1 Cheirogaleus medius
GCCTCCCAGAGTGCTAGGATTACAGGCGTGAGCCACCACGCCCGGCCTGGTGTTTGTTATGACACTATAACAGGCCTAGCAAACTGACACACACACACACACACACACACACACGCAAGTTGCTGGGCTGCCCCATGCAGTGAGAGGACCTTGTTCTAAGAAACCCAAGATACATCCCACCAGATGAGAAAGAACAGCCAACTGTGCCGTGTACCTGCGGTAAAGAAGGGCCCTTCTGTGGCCGCCTCTGGAAGGGAGCTCAGGGTGGTCAGGGGGCAGGTGCTTGCTGCTGTCGTGAGGGCGGTGGTGGTGCTTGTCTGAAGTGGTGTTGTGGTGGTGAGGTCAGGTGTGGTCACCACTGTCGTTGAAAGCACAGCAGTGGTTGTCATCACCTGTGAGGTGGTGGGCGGATGCGTGGTTGTCGTTGGAAGTGTTGTTGTTGTTGTTGTTGTTGTTGTTGTTGTTCTACGCGTGGTTGTTGTGGCTGTAACCAACAAAAGATATGCCTGGCACCAAGCAGAGATGGAGGAAAAGGGAAACAACATAAATGTATCTGGGACCCATCCATTCCTCTCCATTTCTGTTGCCCTCGCCCGGTCCCCTAGCCTGGACCATGGTAATGCCCAGTAACGTTGCATTTCCTGCCCCCACCTCTGATCTTTTAAAAACGACAAATCTATGTCCATCCCCTGTTTAAAATTTGTCCTGGGCTCTCCTTGACCTGGAGATAAAGAACCCAGTCCCACACCTTGGCCCGCAGGCCTCCATCTGACCTGGCCCTGCCTTTCTTTCCATGTTCATGTCTCCACTTCCCTCTTCTCACTTTTCCCAGCCAACGGATCTCTGTGCAGCCCTTAGAACACGTCTTGGAACACATCAGGGACCTTCCAGCTGTACTTGTTAGCACTTGCTGCTGCCTGTTCTCGTGCTTCACCAGGCTGACTCCTACTTACTTAACTTTCCTGTTTCCTGCCTCAGCTCAAAAGTCACTTCTGCAAGGAGGCCACCCAGATTCTGCAATAACAATTAGGTGCTTCTGTTATGTGCTCTCATACTTTACCTTCACAGCCTTTATTGCATTCCATAACTACACATTTATTTCATTATTACTGTTTACTGTCTGTTTCTCCCACTATACTTTAAGAGCCCTGAGCGGAAAATCTGATATTTCTTGTGTTCTCTGCCACAAATCCAATGCCTATCCCAGTGATTGGCACATTGTAGGTGCTCCAAAAACATGGCATAAATGTGTAAATGAATGACTGCATGAAAAGTGAGCCCAAAGTATAAAACCTAGAGTAAGAATGTAGTATCTTTCAGATATTCAAGATGGGTTCACACCAACACCACTCACTCTCTGAACATCTGAATTTAGGTTCATCAGCCACAGTTTATTCTACAGATATCACCCTCTCTGGAATATGCCAAATTTCCATTGACTCTAATGGACCAGAAAGACACCATTTATTCCAGATGGACTTGGAACTGACCCTGTAGAGTACTGAGGTCAACAATTATTTTATAAAAGAATAGCTGGTTATACCAGACTTGATAAAAGAAGATTTGGGTTGGAGTCATTTAACGTCAGTAAACCTCATTTCCCTCTTCTGCAAAATTATAACAATACCTTCTATCTCACAAAGTTGCTTTGAGAAAAAAAAATTAATATACTAATATGTGTGCAAGTTCTCTAATTAGATGCATCCACATCAGTTGTTCTCAAATTCTAAAGTGCATTATAGTTACCTGGGAAATTTAAGAATATCGCTACCTAGACTCTGCCTTCCCAGGTGCTGATCTAGTTAGGAATAGAGCCCCAAATCCTCCAGGTGACCTGTATGCAGGTGGAATACAGAGCTCACTTTGAGAAGCTCCATTCCAGACAAGCACTAAAGTTGATTACTGTTAGCATTGTTCAACCATAGGTTCAATCCAGCCCAAATCTTTAGGAGTCCCACCATATTCCAAATTTCATCAAAAACAACTGATGGTAACAGACGAAAAGAGCACCTGAAAACTACTATGACTGTCTCCAAATCCCATGCCCTTTCTCCTCTGCCAGAAGTAGCAAACTATTGGCTTACAGGCTGTAGCCAATCCATGAACACATTTTATTTAGTTTGCATAGAATTGTTTTTTATTATTTTAAAATCTGCCAACATCCAAAAGTCAACATTGTTAAGGAAGGGAGGGGGGCTCATACCACCAGTTGAGAAAGAATTCTCGACTCAAAGATTAGGATAAGTTTTGAAGCAAGAAGTTTATTTCACTTTCCAAGGGAGGAAAGGGCACAGCATGAAAGAAAGAAGGAATGCTGGCCCCGAGGCTGAGTGGCTTGGGATTTTTATTGCAGTTATAAAGGGTAGAGTAGTTATTGTTGCAAAATGATAATGGGAGGCAGTTGGTTTTTTCTCTTCTCTGCTAGGCTGGCTTTATCTGAATGTGGTCTGGCAGATGGGGAGAAGGGTTACACAGGCACCCTTTTCTGTCTGCTCAATTCTTTTCATGTTCTGTAAAACAAACTCGTAAAGAAAACAAAGTAAGCCACAGGTGGTTAAACAAACAAAGGGGCATCGTGTGCAGTGATTTTTTTTTTCTTTTTTTAATGTCAGATGGTTTGCTAGCAATGCCGTCCTTTCAAACATGGGTCACACAAAAATAAAAATTGAGAGAACTGAAAAAACCGGGCCCAAATTTTTGTAGGCCAACAATTCCCTAAATAAGTAGCAGGTGCCCCTTTCAGATTGGCCCTACAATTCGATGGTTCCTTCCCCTCCTTCCATTCACTCATTGCTGTGGCTTTCTTGGCCCCCATGGGCATCTGAGTTTACCTGCCTACCCCATAGCATGGCTCCTCATTTCAAATTCAATCTTCCCACTCACTGCTTAAGCCACTACAACCTCTTCATCACCACCTACTGAATCCATTACCCATTAACCACTAACTCTCTCCTTCCACGGACACCGGCCCCTTGACGTGCTCACCTCTCTCCAGCCGCAGGCGAATGTTCCTCTTTACATCGTTGAACCAGCCGGGCACCTCGATGCGGCAGCAGTACACACCACTGTCACCTTCACTGGGGTTTGAGATGGTCAAGGAGACATCACCTCTCCGGATACTCCCCTGAAGTCTATATTTTGCTGACTTCCTGGAGATCACCTTCATCCCGTCAGTGTTGATAAGCTCCTCGTTGCATTTGGAGTTGGGACACTGGCCTTTGCCCCAGCACATGCTGTTACTGTCCTGAGACCAGGACGAGTACAAACAGGGCAAAGTCACCGGCTCACCCAAATACCCTGTCACAACAATCTCAGACGCAGCTGGTGCTGTGAGGAAAAATGAGAAAACTAAGATGTGTGGTACTGAAATCTCTCTAATATGCTACACAGTTCTTGTGCAAATAGATGCTTCCAGGAAGATGAAGAGAGTCAAAGTTTATATGTTTTTTGTTTGTTTGTTTTTGAGACAGAGTCTCACTCTGTTGCTGGATTTAGAGTGCCGTGGCATCATCATAGCTCACCGCAACCTCCAACTCCTGGGCTCAAGCGATCCTCCTGCCTCAGTGTCCCAAGTAGCTGGGACTACAGGCACGCGCCACCACACCTGGCCTTGAAGTCTATATGTTTCTTTAGCAGAAATCTCGATGTGCCTTTCAGTGCTGCTGAGTTTCTAACTCCAACGTGCTTCTACCCGCAAGTGGAGATGGCTGACCACTAGAGTCTCTAAACTCATCTCCACTGCTAGACCTTTTTACTGATTTAAACACTCCGATCCTGAGTACCATTCAATAACCAAGAAACTCTCAGATGAAAAATCTGACCCTGTAACCTAGTTCCACTAATTCATATAAACAGGTGCTCCAAAAGCAGCACTCTGCAGGCTGTGTCTCCGTTAATACACATGGTGCACTACTGACTCAAATGCCTTGAAAGAGTCTCCCACACCATAGAGTGCTATGACACGAAGCTACGCTATAAACCTGTATTCCATTGTCCTTCTCGCCTTTCAGTACTGGAATTGGGCCTGCTATGGACCATTTTCTCGCTGTGAGATAATATAAAGTTAAGCAGAGTTTGTGAACTATTATTTTTTAATGGAAAAATAATTGTGTATATTTATGGAGTACAGTGTGATGTTTCAATCTGTGTATACATTGTAGAAAGTTTCAATCAAGCTAATTAATATATCCATCACCTCCCTAACTGATCGATTTTCCTTGTTTATGTTCCCAAGTATCATAGTATTAAAGGAGGTAGCCTACTACTCAATAAGAGAAGACCCAATAGAAAAACTGGCAAAGGACATAATAAAAAATTCATAGATGAGGAAACACAAGCAGCCAATGAATTCCACCTGCTAGTCTAGAAAAAAACTTAGAACACTGATAATATCAGGTGTTGGCCAGGGTGTGAATAAAAGGGACTCCAAGATACTTTGGGAAGGGACCTAGGAAAGGACTTAGCCTTCTGGAGTACGATGGAGTGAAATAGGGTGTGAATTGGTACAGGCACACTGTGGGGCAATTGGGCAGTTTCTGTTGATATTCAATAGGCATGTGTCCTAGCTCTGCCTTAGCAACTTCATGTTTGTTATCTACCCTACAACGACGTGTACACAAGGGCACCTATTTGCAAATGTTTATTGCAGCTTCATATTTATGTGAATGGCGTGGACAATGTATATATGGGAAATGGCTACACTGGGGCATATTTATTCCACGGAATTCTATGTAGATTAATAGTATGAAAGTGACCTATATGAATTGACATGAAAATTCCAAGCCATATTAATGATGAGGAGTGTACATTTCAAAAGAAGGCATAAAATATAAAACACTTCTTATCAAATAAATAAATAAAACAGTTTGCTTTGTTGTGTGTGTGGTGGGCTCAGATACATGAAAGTGAGTGCATAGAGAAGTATCTTGTGGCATAGATACCAAACTCATTGTGTCAGTTACCTCCACGATCAGAGGAAGGGGACTGGTGGCAGTCAAAAGGGAATTTAGCTTTATAACATTTTAATTTTTTCATCAAGAGTGTTTCTGTATTACTCATCTGATTAAAAATTAACATCAAAAAAGGAAGCAGGCAGCTGGGTGTGGCAGAAAAGCATCCATCACGCTCACATTGTAAACCCCATTCTGCCAGTTACTGCTTTTGTGTTCTTGGAAGAAAGCCACAATAATCCCAACCTCATTGTCATTGTAAGACGAACGGGGTAATACTCGCCTCGGTAATAGTTCCAAGGCCCACATGAGACGGAATATCAACTGCCACGTGAAATTAATAAAGTATTAGTACAAGTAACCAAGGACTTCAGAATCTAGAAGACAAGAAATGGTTCTTTCCAGGTGCAAAAGTATCTCAGAGAAAAGTGATCTTTGGTATCAAATCAGTTTCGTTTCTGTGGAATTACCCCGGATGGTGGATACAACCTGGGTTCTGGTACCAGCTTGGTTCCTTCTTCTAGCTGGTGACCTTAAGCAAGGCCCTTCCCCAACCTGAGTCTTAGCGTCAACATCTACAGAGTGAAGGGCACCTTCCAAGAACACATGCAGCTCTGACCTTTGGTGATTCTGAGCAGTCATTCTCTTTTAAGTTGCTTATTTTAGAAAAGACACATATTAAAAAAACAAAATGAGAGTAATGTTACTGAGCAGAGAGAGTGAGGAGGCCGGGTCTAGCTCCTGCCCTCACGGCCACTGCAGTACATTGAGCTCCGCAGAGACAGCACCAGGGCAAGCGAGAGCTGGACGGGCACTGGGCCACCGCGTGCCTCGCTGAGGAAAAATAACTAAACATGGGCAAAGGAGGTCCTAAGAAGCCGAGAGGCAAGATGTCATCACGTGCATTCTTTGTGCAAACTTGCTGGGAGGAGCACGAGAAGAGGCACCCACTTCATTCAACTTCTCAGAGTTTTGTAACAAGTGTTCAGAGAGGTGGAAGGCCATGTCTGCTCAAGAGAAAGGGAAATTTGAAAACATGGCAAAGATGGACAAGGCCTGAAAGAGAAATGAAAACATATCCCTCCTAAAGGGGAAACAAAAAAGAAGTTCGGGGACCCCAATGCACTCAACAGGCTTCCTTTGGCCTTTTTCTTGTTCTATTCTTAGTATTGCCCCCAAATCAAAGGAGAATATCCCAGCCCATCCATCGGTGATGTTGCAAGAAACCGATGTGGACTAACACCGCTGCAGACGACAAGCAGCCTTATGAAAAGGAGGCTGCAAAACTGAAGGAAAAATACGAAAGGGATATTGCTGCTAACCAAGCTAAAGGAAAGCCTGATGCCCTAAAAAAGGGAGTCACCAAGGCTGGAAAAAGCCAAAAAAAAAAAAAAAAGGAAGGAAGATGAAGAAGAAGTAGATGATGATGATGAGTACGTTGGTTCTAGCACAGTTTTTTTCTTGTCTATAAAGCATTTAACCCCCCTATACATAATTCACTCCATTTAAAGAAAAAAATTGAAATGTAAGATTTACTTTTAAGCTGTACAGTGTCATTTTTTGTGTATTTAACACACCATCGAATGTGTCTTTAGCTAGCCCTGTCCTGGGAGTATTTTCAGTAGCCGCTAAGCTTGCCTGGTACAGTATGGGGGGTTTGCACATTGGCATGGAAATTCAAAGCAGGTTCTTGTTGGTGCACAGCAAAACTAGTTATATATGGGGGTGGTAGTTTATCTTCAGTTTGCTCTGATACAGCTTGTGCGGAACAATTGTTGTTCTGTTAACTGAATACCACTCTGTATTGCAAAAAAAAAAAAAGTTTCAGCTATTTTGTTGAAATTCTGAATGCTTCTAAATAAATACAATTTTTAAAATTAGTATTGTTGTCCTTCCATAGGGCTGAAATTTTTCATCTTGAGGGGAAGCTAATCTCTTGCTTTTGCTCATTTTGGACCACATGAATTATTACAGTGTTTATCTTTTCATATAGTTAGCTGATAAAAAGATTTGTCTACATACCTTGCACATCTTGATGGGAGGAATAAAAATTAAATTGAGATAGTTTTTATCCAGAACTAAAACTCTAAAATCTTGATTAGTTGATAACAAATTTCACATAGCCCACTTATGTTTGCAAAGTGAAGAATAACCAATCTACCCACAGCATGGGATTATTAGAATCAAACATTTTCAACATCTGTTCTTGAAGGACTAATAGAAAAGTAGGCTCTAATCTTAACATGAGGACTCTATTCTTTAACTCCCATTAATATAACTACCATATAATAATTTGCTACCATATAATAGTTCTCACATTACAGGTGACCTAAATCTGCCAAAGTATGAGCTTAAAGACAAAAAACTATCATATTACATTTTTTGTTGATGTTAGTCCCAGTGAAGACCAGTAAAGTGCTGGTTGTACGTGTCTTTTTCCATTTATCTAAATATGGACTTCTCAGGAAACTTGAGATTCTCCATGAAGAGTGTTTTTCAATTAATTGTCCAGCCTTTAGGATGGTGTCACATTTAAAATAGGGTATATTTGCCTGTATTGTGGTTTGACTTTCCATAAATCAAATAGGTCTGGCTAAAGACAGGTGGCTAAAATTTAAAAAGAAAAAAAGAAATCAAATAGATATGAGGAAAGAAGACACTTAAACTTTGCATCTCAATACAAATTATTCAACTTATTTGAATTTAATTTTTCTTTATAAAACCCACACTCATTCATTAGGATCATGTTTACCTGCTTAGCAGTTTAGGGAATAACTTGGCAATTTTGTGGGGTTTGATGTTATCATTCTTTTAAAGTGTCACTATTTTAAAATAGCATTCTTGTAATTTTATATGCATTTGTGATCAACTGCTGCTTTGTTTGTCACTCTACAGTAATTTTGACTTGTATTCTTTACATTTGCATTTGCTCATGTAATTTCAGGAGGAATACCGAACATTCGAGTCCTGCATGATACTAATAAACTAATAATTGCAGAGGCCAAAATAAAAACAGAAAACCAACAACAGCTCACCAAGTGCTGCCTCCTTTAAGCAGGGTTGGAAAAGTCCACTCAGTGTTCTGCCAGTAGCAGGACATGTAGACAAACACCCCAGCAGCTTTCAACCTAACAAAACCCTCCAAACCTCAAGTTTCCAGGATAAGATAAAGGCCAGTAAAAAATGCTGACGAAAAAGCAGCGTAGATCTTACATCCAAAAAAACAAATGAACAAAAAAGGTGCTCACACCAAACCCAAAATGAAAGTGTGAAAGTGAACAAGGACTGTTTTCCTTCCATAAATTATTTCTTGCATGTCTATTAGGTACCAAGCATGGAACTAAGTGCGGGAATATAAGAAACAAAGCATACCTGGCCCATCCACATGGAGCCTACAGAGAATCTAGGGAAAGAGGCAGTTAAGTGAGCAATTACTATAGTTTTCTGATGCAGCAACTCCAGGGAAGACGAGAGCTCATAGCAGAAACACTTAAACCAGTCCAGAGGCTATGGGGTGGTCAGGAAAAGCCCAACTTAAGTAGGAACCTGAGGGTGCATGAAGTTATAGGGGGAAAAAAGGCAAAAAGAATAGTATGATACAGGTTTAAGATGGAGTGGGAACACGTTTGTTTCCCTTGGAATGCAGGTATTTTCTCATGTAGCATGTTTGAAAGATTCATGCACATACAAATGGCCAAAAGGCATATGGAAAAAAATGCTTAACATCACTAATAATCAGGGAAATGCAAATCGAAATACCAATGAGATATCAGCTCACTCCAGTTAAAATGGCTATTATCAAATAGACAAAAAAAAAAAAATAACAAATGCTGGCAAGGATGCGGAGAAAGGGGAACTCTCATGCACAATTGGTGGGAATATATACAGTACAGCCACTATGGAAAACAGGATCATTCATCAAAAGACTAAAAATAGAACTACCATACGATCCAGCAATCCCAGTACTGGGTATGTATCCAAAAGAAAGGAAATCAGTACATAGAAGAGATATCTGCACCCCCATATTCATCGCAGCACTGTTCACAATAGCCAAGATAGGGAATCAACCCAAGTGTCCATCAACGGATCAATGGATAAACAAAATGTGGTATATATACACAATGGAATACGGCTCAGCCATAAAAACGAATAAAATCTTGTCATTTGCAGCAACATGGATGGAACTGGAGGTCATTATGTTCAGTGAAATAAGCCAGGCACAGAAAGACAAATATCACATGCTGTCACTCATATGTGGGAGCTAAACAAGTGGAGGTAGAGTATAGAACCGTGGTTACCAGAGGCTGGAAAGGGTAAGGGGAAGAGAGGATGAAGAGAAGTTGGTTAACTGGTACAGAAATGCAGTTAGATAAAAGGAATAAATTTTAGTGTTTAATAGCACAGTAGGGTGCCTCTAGTTATCAATTATTTATTATGTATTTCAAAATAGCTAGAAGAGAAGATTTGGAATGTTCTCGACACAAAGAGGTGATTGATAAATGTTTGAGGTGATGAATATCTCAATGACTCTGATTTGATCATTACATTGTTTGCATGTTTCAAAATATCACACGCAGCCCATAAGTATGTACAATTATTATGTCTCAATTAAAAAGCATGGACTCACAAAACTAGCCAAGGGCCATTAGATGTCATCTAGTCCTAGAATCATAGGTTGTTAAAACTGGTCTCATCCAAGTCTCTCATTTCAAACCTGGAAGAGGCAGAGGAATCTAGACACATTCCCAATGTCAAGAGTTAGCGCCTGAGACGCAGCTGCAGCCCAAGTCAGAAAGCACTCGGCCCTACACCAGCAGGATGCAAAGGTCTTCACTGGCCAAAACCGAGTGTGCACGTGAGCATTGTCCAAAACCTGGCAACGATGTGCAGAAAAGAAACCTCGACATGAAGCCTCACCCCAGCAAAACAAAACAGAAACCAAACATCCCTAAAAATAAGGAGAAGAATAATAATATCACCTCTCACCAGAACAAATTCTCCTGACTTTGACTATGCCAGTAACACCTACATAGGAAATTTCTTTTCCCCATTTTATGTGACCTCTTATTTCTGGGTCTGTTCTTAAATTACCATTTCCAATATAAGCACACATTACCCCATCCTACAACCCTCAAACCAGTCTCTGGATAAACCTCTGTGTGGCGAGGCAGAAGAGAGACCTTCCGCAGAAGAAAGCTTGGGAGGGGGCAGGAGGGAGAGACGCAGGAACAGAGTGCGCTTCTGCTTTACAGGGGCCCAAAGCAGTGCATGGAAATCCATCCCATCATCACAAGCCACCAGGGACGCCTCCACGGACAGCTTCAGAACACTTACTCAGATAAAGCCGCCCACACTCAATCAGGAGCCAGAGAACAAGAAGTCCTTTGGACATTTTCACGGTTGACAGGCCCCAGGAGTCTGTCTGTCTGTCCAAAGCCCATTTCTTATATCCCAGTTAATGCTGACACGGTGGCCCCCTTTAGTTTCATTTCCCTTTTTGCCTCATTATCTTCCCTTTCCCCTGTCCTGAATGGCCTCCCTCAATTGGCGGTGTGTGACAAAATGTGCTGAGCACTTTGCTCCTGGAGACCAGTGTGTGTGTGTGTGTGTGTGTGTGTGTGTGTGTGTGGAGTGATGGCGTGGCGTACATATGCCTCTCCATCCGTGCATGTAGTGGGATTTCCTACATGTGCACAATCGCATGCGCATGTATAACCTGGGCGCGAGCCTCAGTCATCCTGACTGCTTTGCAGACTGTGATAAAATGCAATCAACTCTACCCACTGGCAATTATTTACGTGTGGATTCCTCGTCGGGACCAAAGGAAAGGTAGGCTGGACCTGGCTCCACCCCACTCTGGGTCTTCTCTCACTCGGATCCCTGGTCCCCCTTGCCCTAATAATGGAGAAAGAAAAGCAGAGCTGCAGTAATTCATATCAGAAGCCAAAACACCTTTGGAGTTTGTTGGGAAAGGAAGAAGGAGGTTTGGGAGAGGAAGCTCACTGTGGTGGTTACAAGACAGGCTCAGGCAACAAGCAGACCGAAGGTCTAGGCCCAACTCCACGACTTGTTAGTGAAGCCACTTGATGGGGAAGAGCACAAAAAATAATTTACGACCCAGATTGCAGGGCCTGAACTAGGTGGTATATATGGCCCTTTTGGATTCCATAGATTCAATGATACATCAAATACCACAGGACAAGTTAAAAGAGGAATTAAGTTAATGCTCACCAACCAGATGTGTTTTTAAAACAGGATTATAACATCACCATTATTTACCGAATGCTTAATTATATTCCAGACTCTCTGCTAAGTGATACAGATGTATTAATTCTCACATCCCTAAGAGATAGATATTGTTTTTCCTATTCTACAGAAAAGGAAACTGAAGCTTAAAAACGTTAAATACATTACTTAATACCCACAGCTAAAAAGCTGTAGAAACAAAACCAAGCCCAAGACTTTCTGATTCCAAAGTCCATGCTTAATCACACATGTTCCTTTGACCTGTGACCCTTAGGGTAATGCCACCATAAGACCAAGCCTACCTGTGACTGGTTCCTACCTAGCACCAGATAGGAAATCTGAGGATGCACAAAGGTTCTAGATTTTCTTTTAATCCTCATTTGATTATAACCAGCCAAACGAGGCCCAGACATTCAACATTGCTCACACTGAAGGTATCAATGAAAATACAAATATCAGGTGAGGTTCTGGTCTCAGAGAAGCCAGACAGACAAGGGGCAGGGATGAAAATAGGGGGATTCAGAGAAAATCTTCCTACTGAATGCCCAAGTGGCATCCTTTCCCCATGCCATTCCAAGAACCTGGGAGATTTAATCTCTGAATAAACTGAATGACCTCAGTAAAACATTTACATACATTGATATTCGGGTACAACATCAATATCCAACAATACCTCCCATGCAGTATCCAACAATACCTCCCAAGCCCCCTTCAATAAAGTCACCAGTGCACGAACCTCAGCCATACATGCAGAACTTCAAATTAGTATCTATTTACTTATTTATTCATTATTTTTTTAATTAGAGATGGGGTCTTGCCCTGTCACCCAGGCTGGACTGCAGTGGCACAATCATAGCTCACTGCGGCTTTGAACTCCTGGGTTCAAATAATCCTCCTGCCTCAGACTCCAGAGTAGCTGGGACTATAGGCGTGCACCACTATACCTAGTTAATTTTCCTTACTTTTTGTAGAGATAGGGTCTTACTATGTTTCCCAGGCTGGTCTTGAACTCCTGGCCTCAAGTGATCCTCCTGCCTCAGCTTCCCAGAGTGCTGGGATTACAGGTGTGAGCTGGAGTTATCTCAAGACTAGATTGGACTATTTGTCCAAGATAACTTTCTCCTTCACAGGACTGATCAAGAGGACTTTTTCACTCACATGTCGAGCAACTTGATAGAATGACTAGAAGAGCCAGGGCTGGACTGCCGACTCTCTCTTTCTACATGGCCTTCCCAGGTGGCAGCTTGGGCTTCCTTACAGCATGGCAGGCTCAGAGTAGATGAAGTTTGTTTTTTTGTTTTTTGTTTTCTTGGTTTTTGTCCTCATGTGTTACCTCTAGAAGTAAATGAAGTTTTTACATAGCATCTAGCTTTCTCAAAAATGAGCATTCCAGCTGGGCACAGTGGCTCACACCTGTAATCCTAGGACTTTGGGAAGCCAAAGTGGGAGTATGCTTGAGGCCAGGAATTCAAGATCAGCCTGGGAAATATAGTGAAACCCTGACTACAGAAAATAAAATTTAACCAGGCCTAGTGGCACATGCCTGTAGTCCCAGCTACTCAGGGGGCTGGACCAGTAGGATCACTTGAGCCCAGGAGCTTAAGGTTGCGGTGAGCTATGATAGAGCTACTATACTCTAGCCTGGTAGAAAGAGAGAAACTCTGGGGGGTGAGGGGAAAGCATTCCAACAGGCTCAGGAAAAATCTGCAAAAGTTTTTATGACCTTGCCTTAGATGTCATTCAGAATCATTTCCACAGTGTTCTATTGGTCAAAAAGCAAGTTATAAGGCCATCTCAGATTTAAGTAGAGGCAGCAATACAATGATGTGAACAACAGAAAATGTAGTTCGTTGGGGTGGTAGAGGAAGCATCTTTGGAGACTAGTTACTATAACAACCAAGCTCAGGCTGGAGCAGAAGGGCAGAGCAATAAGGTTTGGAGCAGTGATGGTGTATGTAACTGATGATTTCATGCATTTAGGTATTTTGAAAAGAAATTTGATAGATCTTTCTGACAGACATGATGGAACATTTGGAATGAATTTTTGATGGATAGTTGAGAAATTAAGAAAAGGAAAGAATGAGGCAATTATTACAACCAGGAAAGATAAAATGTTGTACAAGAAATGAAATGTAATTATGGTACATTTGCTAAATGTGAAAGATAGTAGTTACATGATCATGATAATGTAAAGTCTGGCTACTGGCTTAACACAAAATTATGATATGACTACATTGGCAGGATAGGGAGAGAGGAAGTGGGTTGAGGGTGCAAGAAAAGCAAACTCTGTTCACCTTTACAGATAGTGTCTCAGATTGATCAATCAGACAATGCCCGCATGAACATGCTGTCAGTAATATGGAGGTAAAAAACAGAAGAAAAAGCTCAAAAGCGTTTAAATTTAATAGAAAGGAGTGGAAAAGGAATTCACTATTTTTAAAATTATAAACGTTTTATAATAATTTTACTTTGAAAAATATATGTATTGAGCACACCTAGCACTCACCTTTTAGTTTCTAATACCAATCCCCAATAAAAAGAACCAAGGGGCCAGGCTCATTCCTATAATCCTAGCACTTTGGGAGGCCGAGGTGGGAGGATCACTTGGGTCAGGAATTTGAGACCAGCCTGAGCAAGAGACCCAGTCTCTACTAAAAATAGAAAAAATTAGCCCGGTGTGGTGGTGCACACCTGTAGTCCCAGCTACTCAGGAGGCTGAGGCAGGAAGATCACTTGAGCCCAGGAGTTCGAGGTTTCAGTGAGCTAGGCTGATGCCACGACACTCTAGCCCAGGTGACAGAGTGAGATTCTTGTCTCGAAAATAAAAAAATAAAAATAAATAAATTAAAAAATATAATCAGGGCTTCTTGGAGAAATGGCTGATTTTAGCACTGGCGCAGAGCAAATACAAGATGAGCCTGGAGCAGCTTGTAATGCCAGAAAGGAAAAGTAAGGAAGTGCTTAATAAAAACAAACAAACAAACAAAAAAGCCTCCACAATGATGAGATTATTTTAAAAGGCAAAGGAGACAATCAAAAGAGCTTCCCCAGAAGCTCTAAACCAAAGCTGGAACAATCTGAGAAACAAAATAAATAAAATAGTGCTGGATTATAACCCAAAGTAAAAAATAAATATCTGAGTCTATACTGATTTAAGTGAATTATTGAATCCATAAATAAGTGGGGGGAAATAGACCAATCTTCTGCCCAGAAGAGTTACGAATAATTCATGTGGCTACTCCCTACTCAAGGAGGTGAAGCATAACTCACCGTGCAGTGAGTAGGGTGGGCACACGCCCTAAACTAAACATAACAAATCATTGCAACCAACTCCCTCGTGGGAATTGGTGCAAGGCAAAGGGAGTAGACTGGTTTACTTGATTCAATCGGAGACATGGAGAATCGTGAATCTTAGAAAATAAAGGCAACTGAAAGATCATTAATTTAAGCATCCATCCAAAGCTTGATACATGTGGCCAAGTGTTTGCTTGCATACTTCCTTCCCAGGCAGTTCATTCTACCTCCACACAGACCTAGCTATTAGGAAAATGGAAGAGGAATTAACATTCACCAAGCTGCATCTATGTGCTAAGCACTGTGCTGGGTCTTCTTCCCTTATAATCCCAACGACAAACCTGTCAAGGAGGTATTAACTTTTGCACTATATATACAAGGAAAAGGGCTTGGAAGACATTAACTCAAAATATAGCCGTTATTGCCTAGTGTTTTAGAGCTTATTTCAGGATGAGAATAGAGATTCCCTCAAATTGCCCTAAGGAGGAAGTGGTTCATGACAAGGGCACATGTGGTCTGGAATCAGTGCCCTCTTAGGAGACATCAAGGCATCACTTCCTCCGATCTTCTCAGAGGTATCTCTTTCTGCCCCTCTTTGAAACCCTCCCTTGACCAGCTTCCTCATGATGTCAGCTTTCTCATGGCCCATATCATATACCCTAGCCTCAAACCTTCTCTCGACCCTCAACTCAGCTCTCTTGAATGAACTGACTCATTCTCTCGACCCTAAATTCCAGACTCTTGGGAGAGAACCTGAGTCCCCCTGGTTCCCATTTTCCAGGGTAGGGCTCAGATTGTTTTTCACTGGCTGGTCTGTGGTTTTGCCACCCTGGGATCAGCCTTATCCATGGAGACAAAAAGATCCCCCTGTGGAGAACCCAATGATTCCATTTGGAATTTCCACAATGAGGGCTGCAGATGGGTTACAGTTGCTCAGAAGTGGCTGGGGTTGGTAGGCAGTGACTGTCAAGTGTAATACGAATAGGAATATTTTTATGAGTCTGTCACCAAAACATGTACATCACTTAGGACTGCATTCAACTGGAAGTTACAGAAAATTCCATTCACAGAAGCCTAAACTTATAAGGGATTTGTTTTTCCTCTCCTAGTAAGAAGCCGGTTGTAGGCAGCCCAGGGATCCAAAAATATCATCAAGGACCCAGGCTCTTCTCTTCCTGTTCCTCCATGTTGTTTTGTCACAGCATGGTCACAGGAGGGCTTAGGGACTTCTGGACATCAAGGTCATGTTTAGCAAGGGGAAAGGGGAGGCATAGAGGCTTTCACATCATTAGTCCTTGACTCTTTATTGGAGAAGAGAAGCCCTTCTCAGCAGGCTTCTCTTTATTACTTAGTTTGCAGAACTAGGATACCAGCTTGCCCTCAAATCTATGGTATGAGATGGTTATGACTGGTTTAGACTAGTCAGGGCCATGCCCTGAGTCTGGGTAGGGGTCTAGGATCCCTTAGATCAGGAGATGGAATATGCTGGTTACCTGAAAAAAAAAAAAAAGTTGAGTTCAATCAGAAGAAGAAAAGGCTCTTGGTTGAGCAATGGACAGCAGAGCACAAGAGACCATGTACACACACCACTGCTGCTGGTCCAACGCCAGGCTCCCAGTAGATAATAAGTTCTTGATGGTTCAAGGAATGAGTGAATATTTTGACTTATTAAAGGGAGAGAAAGGTACAAAGTAGACAAGAGACAAGGGTAGCTGTCATAAGATGTAAATATTTCAGAAATCTTGGTGAAGTCTTCTTTCACCTCTGAATCTTAATTTCTCCATTTGTAAAATATGATTGAATAATCCCCCCACCATAGAGTTGGTTTGGGAATTAAATGAGATAAATTATGGGCAAGTTCTTTGAAATCATAGTGACTCAGGGAAATGTTTTGATTTATAAGCAAAGGAAACAAAGATGGGAGGAGACCGGCATGACTCAATTGGCCTCAGAAATCATACAGAGGGAGGATCCGCAAATAGAAAAGGAGAAATGGAGCCTGGGTGGATACATGTTATGGTGGGTTCAAAAAGTCATTATTACATTTGTTTTACTCTGAAGGGGAAAGAGAGTTTCCATGAAGTATGGAAAGTGCTGAAATCTTGGAAACCCAACTCTTACTTTCCTGGCAAGGACAGACCTTTGGTAAGAAATTGAAAGTGGAAGAATTAGACGCAAGAATGAAAAAGTACAGCATTAAAATGCTCTGGGGATATCCTAGGTGACATAAATATGATGAAATCACTACTTCCACACTATGATGATAGTGTGGAACCTCAGATGAATATAAATGGCTGCCTCTGGCAATTGAGTTTCGTTTGATTTCATATAGCTTAGTGATAGTTATTTTTGCAAGTATTCCAATTATTGTCCATGCACATGATGGAGGCCCCCATGATATTCAGGATGGCCGCATGACTTGATTTGGCTGGTGTATGTAAGCAGTGTCATGGGTCACCTGCAGGTGGAAGCCTATAAGAATGGATGGACACTTCACTATTTTCCCTTCCCCTGGCTCCAAATACTGAAAGCCCTACAAGCCTGGGTCCCTGATTGGAAATAACATCACCCTCTACCCTCATGACCCTCAATGGAAGCAAGCAAAAAGAAAAACAAAACTTTGTTATTCTAAACCACTAACTTGTTGTTTGTTTAACTGCAGCATAACCTAACATATCCTGACTAATACCATCTCAGTTGTGAGAAGCAGTAATGAGAAATGGTTAAGAACATTCTTTGGATTGAGACAGTCTGGGACTGGAGGCTCTAATATTTACTAGCCACACTTCCCGCCATTCCACACCCTTGTGCCCTGGCTCTTGTTCCTCTCTCAGTCCAGAGTTGTGGTTCTCAGATCTTTAGGCACCTTAAAATCACAAGAGGAACTTCTAAAATAATACACAAGTTCCACCCCCAGACGTGACTTCATTGGTCTGGGGTGGAGCCTAGGCATTAGTAATTTTTGTTAAGCCTAAATATATACCTAGATTTGAAAACCACCTGTCTAGAATTTCTTAATCTTATTTAATTGCTACATCTTTCAATGGTCAGATTGAGTCTTCTCCAAAAAGTCTTCCTAAATCCAAAGTTCCCACGAGAGCTCCAGGGGGAGCTTTGGCAACCTGCACATACCTTATCTCTATGATTAGAACATCATATTAAGATGATCTATTTCTATGTCTATTTTTTAACCACAGTGTGATCTCCTGGAACACAGAGATTGCACTAGAATCATCTTGTGGCCTCCACACTTAACACAGATCCTGGCATCTTATATCAAGTTATATACCCAATAAATACTTATTGATCTAAACAGGGAAAGACTATTTGATTAAATAGTATGAAACCATCAAAGACCCTTGAGAAAATGGCTTTAAGGGAAGGGTGAAAGAAATGACAGTTGTTTTAAGTTGAGAAGTGAATGAGAAAGTAGGTTTGGTCAACAATTTGAAGACATTGTCTTGAAATGAGAACTAGAAAGGCAAAGAAGGATGAATTCAGAGAATATTTGGGTTTATTTTTAGGATGGGAAAACAGCAAGTTTTGTAACATTGAAAAAGACATCATTAGAATAGGAAAATGTGTTTTAGCATGTAACTATTATTTTTGTTAGTCAAGGATTCAGAAATGAGACAAAGAGGTGTAGAAGAGCAGAAGTGTACAAAATGTCAAAAGTAGTTATTTCTACGTGGGGAGATTTGGGTGGTATGTTTTTTTCACTCCAGCAGGTGCTTACTAGGTATTTATCGAATGAATAAATTTTCTTTGTGTGAGTGAATGTGTGTATTTTTTCACAAGTGCAGAGTTGAGTTCATCATGCAGTTTAAGGCACAATATCATCATGGGTCTGTTAAGCTTCCTCATATTTTCCCCAACATCTCAATACATACTCCAGTTTTTCTCTAATGTATTAAATAAACATTATGGGATATGTGAGCATCCTTGAAAGATGCTCAGTGTTGCTTTGTATAGAATGTTTTCAATTTACAAAATATTTTGCTGTAGATCTCACTCTGCTTCCCTTTTTACTCAATCCTATGTTCTTAAGATCTGTGTTACCATATGAGTTTTTAGCATATTAGCTCCTAATTTCTGCATAATAAGCCGTTGTAGACATATCCCTATTATATGCATCCATTCTCTTAATGATGAATACCTAGGTTGCCTCCAATTCCCCACTAATACAAAAAATGTTTCATTGAACAACCTGTGCGCATATCCCCATATGGACCCGAGAAAGAGTTTATTTGGTGTAGGTATCCAGAAAGGGAATTGTTAAATCATAGGCTAGTTGCACACTTAGTATCACTAAGCACTGCCAGATCTCTCTCCAGAACGAAGTGACCAGTTGTACTCCTACCATCTGTGCATGAGAGCTCCTTGTGCTTGCTAATATTATTCCTCTTAATAATTCTTGCCAACCTGATGGGTGTAATGTGCTACTTCATTGTTGTTCTTTTTGGATTTCTTTTATTACTGGTGAGTTGAACAATCTCTTCACATACTTGTTAACTGTTTATTTTTCCCCTTCAATGAACTGACTTCTCACATGGTTTCCCTTTTGTCTATTTCTCCTCCTCCTTATCTTCTCCTCCTCACTCCTCCCTTCTCCCTCTCTCTCTCTCTCTCTCACATACTCTCTGTATGAGTATATATATGTCTTCTCTGAACATTAAAAGTAATTCCTTCTGCTCTATCATTCCTCTGTCAACTTTGCCCATTGAATACTTCATTGAACTGAAATCCTTAATACTGACATATTAAAAATCATCAACCTTTACCCTTATGGCTTCTACTCTGGGGGTGTTGTTTAAGAAATCCTTTACCACCTCAAGATTATTATAATATTTGCCTATATTTTTTCTAACTTTTTAGTTTCTCTTTCATAATTGGTCTTTAATCTCTCAAGAGTTCACCTGTGTTTGTGGTATGAGATAGGGATTCAATTTTATTTTTTCTTCTTTTTCATATATTTTGATAGATCTAGGGGTAAAAGTGGTTTTTGGTTACATGAATGATTTGGGTAGTAGTGATATCTGGGGTTTTAGTGTACCCATCAATCTAATAGTGTACATTTCACCCAATAAGTACCTTTTCTTCTTTCACCCTCCATCCTTCCCCTTCTGAATCTCCAATGTCCATTGTAGCACTCTGTGTGCCCCTGCGTACCCATAGCTTAGCTCCCACTTACAAGTGAGAATGTGAGGTATTTGGTTTTCATAACTTGAGATACCGCACTTAGGATAATGGCCCCCAGTTCCATCCAATTGCTGCGAAAAACATTATTTCATCCTTTTTTATGACGGAGTACTATTCCATGGTATGCGTATACCACATTTTCTTTATCCACTACTCAGTTGATGGGCACTTAGGTTGATCCCATATCTTTGCAGTTGTGAATTGTGCTCTGATAAACATATGATTGTGGATGTCTTTTTTTTTTTT
>VBSM01003214.1:6644678-6659182 GCA_008086735.1 Cheirogaleus medius
CTCGGCCTCCCAGAGTGCTAGGATTACAAGCGTGAGCCACCACGCCCGGCCAGTGGATGTCTTTTTGATATAATGATTTCTTTTCCTTTGGGAAGATAACCAGTAGTGGGACTGCTGGATTGAATGGTAGATCTACTTTTAGTCTACGGCCATAACACCCTGAACATGCTTGATCTTGTCTGAATGGTAGATCTACTTTTAGTTCTCTGAGAAATCTGTATACTGTTTTCCTTACAGGTTACACTAATTTACATTTCCACCAACAGTGTATAAGCATTCCCTTTTCACTGCATCCACACCAACATCTATAGTTTTTTGATTCAACTTACTTTTCTCTATATTATAATCAGCTTTTCCCTCTGCCTTCTGCTAAAATTCCATCCTTTCTTCATTGATATGTGATGCCATCTCAATCATATGCTCTGTAGGATATCAGATAAGTAGATAAAGGTATGTGGACGTATGTGTGTTCTAGGCTATTTATTCTGTGACATTAACTTTTTTGTTGTTGTGTTAGGATCACATTATTTATTATGATGGCTTTGTAACAAGCTTTTTTTAAATTTACTTTCTTCCTAACCACTAGACTATATGGGAACAAGTTGAATATTGATACAGGGTGAGTCCAACCCTTCCCACTGTCTTTGCTCTTTTTAAATAAATATTTTAGCCATTTTATCTTTATACTTCCATGAGAATTCTAGAGTTAGTTGAGTTGTTGAGTACCTAAAAAGATCCTGTTAGATCTTCTCATTGGAATTGCCCTGAATGATATGATTGACTCAAGAAGAATTGACAGCTGTACAAATGTTAAGTCATTCTGTCCAAAATCTTGGCACATTCAGGTTTTCTTGTGATCCTCAATAGAGTTTTAAGTTTTTCACCATAAAGGTTCTGTGTATTCTTGATTAGGTTAATTGCTACATACTTTATTATTTTTGTTGCCAGTGACTTGTACCTTACTTTTATGTTTTCTAGAAAATGACTGCTGAGATAGAGAAATGCCATTGACTTCTTAACTACTTTCTACTTCATATTTAATCAGCATGAATTGTTTTTACAAAAAAAAAATTTTAGGAAACAAAAGGGAAAAAAGAACAAAGATGAACAGTTTGCCTTCGCATAGAAACAAGACTATTTTTTCCTCTAAAATGAGAAGCAGTGATATAAGAAAGGTTAAAGATTCAGAAAAATGTAGTGGATTAAGTAAAGGAAGCTGAACAGTTCACGTCCCTAGTTGAAATAGACCAGAGGGGCTTAAACCTCATCCCTGGAAGAGAGAAAATACTTTCCTGTTAGAAAACCCAGTTCAGGGTTGGCCATAGTGGCTCACACCTGTAATCTTAGCACTTCGGCGAGAGGATCGCTTGAGGCCAGGAATTGGAGACCAGCCTCAGCAACTAGTGAGACCCTGTCTCTACAAAATAATTTAAAACTTAGCCAGGCATGGTGGCACATGCCTGAATCAAGGAGTTACTAGGGGACACAACCTTTTTTAAAAAATGGTTACATAAACCAAGAATTGAAGAACTAAGCCTTTACAGCAAAAAGATCAAAATGAAATCTAAACAATGTATTCCCCACCCACTTCCTTATCTATAAATGAAGAGTCTGTGCTCAATCATATCTAAGCTTCCTTCTGCCTCAAGTCTCTGATGATGTTCTTTTTGGAAAATGAAGAAGTGGGAGTGGAAAAATAATTTTGTGTGAATTAATTTCCACTATTGAGTTTTTCATCATTTTTTCCAGCAAAAAGGTTTTGAGAACTTGAGTTATTTAAGAGAACTCAGGGGGAATAAATTTAGCCTCTCTAAATGCACAGAGACAATGTGGGAATAGAACCTTTGGAAAGGAATTATTTACACCATTGTCATTTGGGCTGGTTACTGAATTAGATCTTTCCCTCTTGTCAGCTCTACCCACCCACACCACCCCTGCCATCCCCAATACTGAAGGTCTTTTCAACTGGGTCCATGTTTGTTAAGTGTTTTTTTTTTTTTTTTTTTTTCATTTGGGAAGAGAAAAGGAAGAGGGAGAAGTGAAACTCCTGGAGTTGCATTACTGAAGGAAGCTTGTCCTTTCAGACCCTTCACTACAAAATTTTCACTCAAACTTCCTCTTTTGTGGGGTAAGAGACTATTTTTTCCATATTCAAGTAAAAATACATATGAGACAAAATGCAAAACCGATCACCTGAGTGTCTTACATAACAGACCAATTTCTTCCCCTAGATGAATTCCATTTCTTTATCTACACACCCAAGTCCAACTCCCTCACCAACATCCCGAAGGTACCTAGGAAAGAAAACAAGGTTATACTTTTGAAGAACAGTAGATCTTAAAAATCAAATCATCACATCAAGATGCAAAAGCATGGCTTATAAATAGGTGAACATACGAAAAAACTTCTTAAAAATGAATACGAGACTAGTGTTAATATCATAAAATTGAAAGTAATCTGTGTCATGTGCCATCAGTATGAAAGATTCATGTTGAGTCATCAAATGAAGATTCGGCAACCATTTAAAAGGATGTTGCAGGTGCATATTTATGGACATGAAAACATCTCCAGGATAAAAGTAAGGAAAACGATCTTTATAACTGAGTGTGGCGATCAAGACACAAAAGATTATGTACAGCCTTAACCCACTTTTGTAAGAAGACACATATACACAGACACAAGTCTAAAATGTTATAAAAACAAATTGTTAACAATGGTCCTCTCTAGACCAATGAAATGGGTGATTTTTGGCTTCTTTTTCTGGTATATAGCTATATTTTCCAATTTTGTATAACAACTTACATTCTCACATTAAAGCAAAAATTTTAAAAGAAAAAATATACAACAAATCAAAGGTCAAATGAGCACTAGAAATCGGTCTTAGTCTTAGAATGTTCAAAGTGTAATAGTAGAAAAGTCTGAGTAAATCATCAAATTTTTCTCATGCCTCAGTTTCCTTATTTATAAAAATAGGAATAGCTGCCTTTCCTTGGCACAGAGTTTTTGTGATGAGTCAAAGCACCCAGCCATGAAGATTTTAGCAATAAGTTAAACATACTTGAGGCCCAGCAATTCCACTCTTTGGTATTTACCCAAGAGAAATGAAAATATGCCCAATCAAAGACTTGTATGTGAATGTTCATAGCAGCGCTATGCTACCTAGCCCCAAACTGGAAACAACCCAAATGTTCATACAACAACATGCTACTTAGCCGTAAATGAGAACAAACTACTGACACATGCAACAACAGTGATGGATCTCGAAACCATTATGCCATATGAAAAATGCAGACGTGAAAGACTGCATACTAGACTATTCTGTCCCATTTATATGAAATTGTTTTAGAAGGCAACGCTCTAATGACAGAAAGCAGATCAGTGGTTTCCTGAGCCTGGTGGGGAGGGGGGAGGGGTTTACTTGCAAAGAGGCACATAGGAACTTGGAGAGATGGAAGTGTTCCGTATCTTGAGTGTGGTGGTGGTTACACTATTCTATGCATTTGCCAATCTGATGTATGCTTAAAATGGGTGAATTTCGTTGTATGTAAATCATACCCCAATATAACTGCTTTTAACAGCATACAGCAGGACTTAAGAAAAAAAAAACACTGCCAAACAAAGTATGTAAAAATATATTGTAAAGCATGAAGCTCTACAGAAATATATGAAATTTTTCTTGACTGCATTTCTTTTAAAACAAAACAAAGTACAAAGAAACAACCTTAGAATGTATTCAGCTAATGACAATTATCCTTTGATAAAAGGAGGAGTGGGTGTAAGCAAGGAGAAAAAGGAATAATTGTTATCTGTTCCTATGATTTCTTTTAGTTCTGTTCAATTTTACATAACAGTTCAGGAGAAACTACATATCCTCTAAATTATTTTTATACTGTTCTCTGCTAAATACTTAGTTAGAAAACAGAGTGGGGGAAAAAACTTCCCCAGCTTCAATACAAAATCCTACCATTGGAAATTTGGCAAAACAGCCATCAGATGGTAAATATTGCGAAAGTATTTCAAGTTCACATTTTGTGTTTCCAATGACACTTTGGAGAAACAGGGTCTGAATGTTGTTAATTACTCACCTGAGGATACACGCTGATGAGTGGTAGAGCCAAACCCTGCCCTGCAATCTGATGGATCCTGAACACCTGGTGGCCACCCTACCCTGCCTCCAAGAGAAGCTCCCTGCTTATAACTATACTGAAAGAATCAGTGAGGGGGTGGTAGGGATCCAGGAGGAGGAAGTTCTCTGGAAATAAGAAGTGGCAAAGACGGGGTGGCTGCACAAGGAGAAGGAACCCTATGGAGAAATGACAAGGAGCTAAAGTCAGGTCCTCCTTCCACAGCTGCAGCCTGGCTGGCCTCTGGTGCCCCTTACCATGGACACAGGGGAGGGGTGACCACATGACAGTCGGGACTGTGTCTAGGGTGACAGCCCAGTGTGCTTCAGTCGTGGGTGGGACATTTGTGTGCCAAGGACTCTCTGCATCTCTGGGTTAAAAAGGAGTAGCCAGCAACTCTATTGTTAAACTACCATACATTTCCATTTTGTTTCTCATTTGTCTTGTCTTCCCCCTTTCTGAGGCTTCTGGGCTCCTCATGGAAGAGAGCCCTGAGGCAGTGATCGCTGGCTTTGCTTCCCCAGGCCTCCTTCAGCAAACAGGGTGGTCTGGGGGATTCGAGAAACCTGCAGGCCACAGAGGTTTACACCATCTTTACACCAATTTATTTATGGGGGATGCTTTGTAAAGATAAATTGCATTGGTTTGATATTAGTATTATTATAAAATAATGCATGATTATTATTTATCTCTCTTTTCTTTATTTCCTACACAGGAAAAAATGGCAAATAGGTTATGATCCCACCACTAATCAATAAGGTTGTGATGTAGGTCCTGCCAGTTATAATCATACATAGTATATGTATGCTTTATAACCTGATTTGTTCACCAACTGCCCCATGATCATGTTTCAGATTCCTAAATTTTAATGTAAACCTTCCTCTACTAAATGTTTTTAATATCTTTATAACTGGTTGTACCCTGTATGGATATGTGATAATTTACTTAAATAAGTCACCTTTACTAAACAGATTTTCCTTCTCCCAAATTTTTACTATTACAAACAGCACTTAATAACACCATTTATGAAGTAATTTTCCCCAAAAATATTAAAACTGAATCTAATCAAGCATTTAGCTCTAACTTCCAGATTACAGAAAATGAAACCATCTGAAAGCCCACGAAGTGGAATCTTTTACAGAAAAACTCATCTAGCATTTCAACAAGTCGATGCCATGGATAAATAGGGGGAAGTTACTATTTAGATGAGAAGAAACATTAAAAAAATAACAACCAAAGGCAATCTATGGGTCTTGTTTGGATAATGATTTGGATGTATCAATTATAAAAAGATACTTGGTAAAAGAAACACAGAATTCAAAATATGGATCAGTATTAAAGAGTTATCATTAGCTTTGTTAGGTGCAATAAGGGTGATTATGTAAAAATATGCCATTATATTATAGAGATGCATAAAGAAATGCCTAAATACTAAATGGTTATCATGTTAAGAAGTATCCTGGTCCCTAAAAATGTCTAATTTAAAAATGTCTACTTTAAAATATTGCAGGAAGCCTGGAATAATGGCTCACACCTGTAATCCCAGCACTTTGGGAGGCTAAGGTGGGAGGATCACTTGAGGCCAGGAGTTCAAGACCAGCCTAGGCAATATATCATGCCCTCCTCCCAAAAAAAGAAGAAAAAAAGTTAAAATATTATCCAGGTGTGGTGGCACACACCTATAGTTCCAACTACTCAGGAGGTTGAGGCAGAGGATCACTTGAGTCCAGGAGTTCAAGGCTGCAGTGAGCTATGATAGAGCCACTGCACTAGGATGATAGAGCAAGACCCTGTCTCATAAATAAATAAATAAATACTGCAAGAAAAAAATAGATGAATCAAAATGAGTAATCATTACTAATCCTAAATCTCGATGACAGGTAAATGCAGGCTTGCTTCAATACTATTTTATCTGTACTTGAAAAAAAATTATTTGAACTCTTTTATTAAAGAAAATTTCAAACACACAAAAAGGTAAAATCAATGTTAAATGAATTCCCTTTTACTCATTACCCAGGTTCAACAATAATTAATTGTTGGTAAATGTTGTTTCCTCCATATTACCTCCCACTTCCCCACCCTCAGATGATATAAAACAAATCCTACACCTTATCATGCCATCCATAAATATCTTAGTGTGAATCTCTAAAAGATAAGGACTTGTTTAAACATAACCAAAATACCATTATCATGTCTAAAATCATTCAACAGTAATTCCTTAGTATCAACAAATAAGTAATATTTAAATTCCCCTAATTGCTTTATAAATATTTTGTTTTGATTTTTATGGTTTGTCTAAATTAGGATCAAAGTAAAATTAGTAACTGGAGGCTATTATCCTAAGTGAAGTATCTCAGGAATGGAAAAACAAATACCGCACATACTCACTCATAAGTGGGAGCTAAGCAATGGCTACACATGGTCATACATAGTGGTATAACAAACTTTGGAGACTCAGAAAGGGGGCAGTTAGAAGGGGGTGAGGGATCAGAAACTACCTATTGGATATAATGTACACTATTCAGGTGAAGGGTACATTAAAGCCCTGACTTAACCACTATACAATTCATCCCTGTAACAAAAAAACACTTGTACCTCCTAAATCTATTGGAATAAAAAAAACAAACAAAAAGTAAATTAGTATATTGCAATATGCTTTTCGAAGTTCTTTAATCTATAGGTTCTCCCTCATCTCCTTTTCTTTTTCTTTCAATTTTTGTTGAAAAACCATGTTGGTTGTCCCATAGTGGTTCCCCCAGTCTGGATTTTGCTGATTCCATTCCTATAGAGTTGTTTAACATGATCTTCTTTCCCCTATATTTCTTATAAATTGATCATAATCTACAAACTTGGTAAGATTAAAGTTTTATTTTTTGTCATAGTTGGGGATGTGACTTTCCATCAGGAAGTACATGCCTGATGGTTTCCCTTTTGTGATGTTCAGAACCATTGGTGATCATCACCTAGCTCTACTAAAATGCTTGAAAATTTTCATTATACAAAATGGAAAAATAAAATTTAACATTTAATAGAAAATGCAAATAGGAAAAAGGTAGTCTTATGTTTACTAACATGAAAATAAATGAGATATATTGTTACATGAAAAGAACAAGTTCGGAAACAATGCATAGAAAAATCCCACGTATAATTACAATTATGTATATTACATATGTACAGACCAAATCTTTAGGCAGTGAGTGTGTGGGAATATGAACAGTGAAAGAAGATTTTTAAACATTTTCTCTATACTTCTGTATTGTGTGAATCTTTTACAAGGAGAATATATTCATGTATTAGTTAAGGTATTATGTCAATTAAAATAATACTTAGATAGAATAAGTAATTGACCGTATAGGTTTAGAGTGGGGGCTAATGGGAACTTTGCTTTCTACCATCCCATCCCCTGGTCTTGGTGAAGCTTTGCAGAGAGCTGGTCTTATACCCACATGTGGAGGCAATTAGGCAGTGCTAGACAGTACCCTACTGCCACTAGAAATGGGTCAATGGGGCTGAAGGGAAAGTTGAACTTCCATCCCATTACTGCAATGAGGCAGTAAGACTCAGTGCCCCTCTTTTTTCAGGGTGGTGTTGGCACAATCTAGTGGGAATCTGCACATCCACCCAACCCTTTGCACTATACCTCACAAGAGGACTGCCTGCTAAAAAAAATAATAATAATAAAATTAAATTAAATTAAATTTAAAAAATAAAGGCCGGGTGTGGTGGCTCATGCCTGTAATCCTAACACTCTGGGAGGCCGAGGTGGGCAGATCGTTTGAGCTCAGGAGTTCGAAACCAGCCTGAGCAAGAGCGAGACCCCATCTCTACTAAAAATAGAAAGAAATTAATTGGCCAACTAAAATATATAGAAAAAATTAGCCGGGCATGGTGGCGCATGCCTGTAGTACCAGCTACTTGGGAGGCTGAGGCAGAAGGACTGCTTGAGCCCAGGAGTTTGAGGTTGCTGTGAGCTAGGCTGACGCCACGGCACTCTAGCTGGGGCAACAGAGTGAGACTCTGTCTCAAAAAAAAAAATTAAAAAAATAAGACTAAGTAGTATCAAGAATCCCATAAGCTAATATCCAAAATTTCCAAGCTACAACCAAAGACCAGTCAACATGCTAAGAATCAGGCAAATTACAAAATGAATGAGAAAAGATAACCAACAGCCATTGATACTGAAATGAATCAGATGTTGGAATTTTCTGACAAAGATTTTAAGGAAAGTCATTATAAAAATGCTTCCAAAAATAATTGCAAATTCTTTTGAAACAAATAAAAAATAGAAACTATGAGTAAAGAAGTAGAAGTAATAAAAACAAACCAAAGGGAAATGATAGAATTCAAAAATATAATAGGTGAAATAAAAGCTTAGTGGATAGTCTCAGTGCTCAAGTGGAGATGGTGAGGGACAGGAAAAGTCAACTTGAGGACAATTAATAGGATGGACCCAATGCGAACAATGGAGAGAAAACACACTGGGGGTGGGGAATAGAGTTTCAGTGACCTGAGGGACTAAAGAAATAGCTAACATTCATTTCATTGGCGTTTCTGATGGGGCTCGGCTGGGGGATTCTCATTTGGGGTCACTCATGCATTGCTGGCTGAGGCTGCAGTCACCTGAAGGCTCAGCTGAGCTGGACATCCAAGATGGCTCCCTCCCACAGCTGGCAGTTGATGCTGACTTTTGGCTGAGAACTCAGCTGTGCTGACAACCAGGGCATCTACCCAGCCCTTTCTCCTGGTTTATGCTACTTTTATCATGGCAGCTGAATTCTGAGTAAAAGCTTCAAAAAGGGAGCATCTCAAGAACAAGTGCTCCAAGAGGTCCAAGTGGAAGTGGCAAGCCTTCTTATGACCTAACTTCAGAAGTCCCACAACATCACCTCTGCCACATTCTGTTGGGCAAGCAACACTAAGACTAACCCAGATTCAAGGTGAGAGGAATTAGGTTTCACCTGCCAATGAGAGGATACTGTATTAGTTATCTATCACTGGTAAAAATTATCACAAATATGATGACCTTAAACTGCACACATATATTATCTCATAGTGTCTATGGGTCAAGAATCTGGGCATGGCTTGGCTGGGTCTTCTGCTGTAAGGTCTTTTACAAGCAAGCAAACAAGGTCTCAGCCAGGGCTAGGGTCTCCTCTACAGGCACATCTGGCAAAGGATACACTCATTGCTCACTTGCATGGTTGTTGGCAGAACTCAGTTCCCCATGAGCTGTCAGACCGAGGACCTCACCTCCTTGTTGCCTGTCACCCAGAGTTCTCTATATGATGGCTTACTGCATCAAAGCCAGAAAGGGAGAGACCCAATAGACAAGCTGTTAGCAAGACAGAAGTTGTGGTCTCATTTGCTGTATTCTGTTGGTGAGAAGGAAATCACTAGTCTGGCCCACACTCATGAGTAGGGGATTTCACATGTGAATACCAGGAGGGCAGGTCACCGAAGGTCATCTGAGAGTCTGCCTACCACAAGTACAAAGGAATGCGGGGCTGTCTGTAATCTACCATGGGGAATTGCTGCTAAACACCAAAAGAGAACTGACAAATGTTCATATATTCAACAATGTTTACTGAGTGCCAGCTACGTGCCATCCAGGGGATGAATAAGACATGGTAACTGTCCCCCAGGCAGTCACGGGCCAATAGGAGAGAAAGACCTTTGCATGCGGTGCATTGTGATGAATGCAAGAACAAAAACACATATGATGTATTGAATGGCACAAGGATGATGCAGAGAAGACTGTCAGGAAAAGATGAAGCCTGGACAGGGTATGGACAGGCCAATGGGAGTTTCCAAGTTACAAGAGGCTATGCTAAGCAGTAGAACCAGAATGTGCAATGGAGCAAAGTGAGAAACAGCATCTTGTGTTGAGAGAATGATGAGACTTTTGGCTTGTCTGGAGGATAAAGTGAAAAAAAAACAGGGAGAACCAGGGGTGGACGGCGGGGCCACATTAAGATGCATCAGTTCTGTAGGTAATGAGGTAAGAGTCCCAAGCAGGAGGAAACATGACGCATATGCAGTGGTTGTGTGGAGAATGAACTGAAGGGGGGTGAGGGAAGAGGGGGCGTGGATGGGGAGGCCACCGCAGTAATTCAGCCAAAGCTAACCAAGGCCTGAACTGAGGACACAGCGGGGGGAATGGCAGGCTGCTGATGGATTAAAGGCAGTCAGGGAATATGATCAACAGGCTGTGCTCATTCTTTGTAGGGGATGGAAAAAGAGCTTTGGGCAGGAATGAAGCAGGAAAGAAGAATCTAGGATGCATGGTTTCTAGACTAGAAGCTGTTTGTAGGAGTAGGGCTAAAAGATGCTAAGTTCAGATCTGGACACAGAAGGCTGTGGCTGATTGTGAGACACCCAGGCGGAAATGTCCAGCCAGCAGTTTGCAACTGAGTCTGATGCTCAGGAGAGAGATCCGACTGCAATAGAGATCTGGGGGTCTCCAGCGAATAGGGAGAAGATGCCTGGAAGGAAGCGGGCAGTAGACTGAGGACATAAACACTTCAGGAGGCAGGAAAAGAGAATCCGGTCACCACTGCTAAGAAAAAGTGCAGAGGGGTAGAAAGAAAACCAGGATAAATGGCACCACTCCCTGAGAGCAAAAGGGAAGAGAGAGTTGAGAGAAAGATGGTCTGTCTGGTCAGTGGGGTTGAGTATAAAAAGTATAGCAAGGATTGAGAAACAGCCACTGCACTTACATTGAACTTTTGCCTGTGGCTTCATTGCAAGGGTGGAGCCAGAAGCCAGACTGCATTCATTTGAGGAGTAAATGGAAGGCTGGGAATGAGTATTTGGAACAGACAACTTTGTATCAGAAGGAAAGAGAAAAGGGAGCGGCTAGGTGTTATTAAAGGATAGAAGGAAATGTTACGGGCTTTTGTCATTTCGTTTTGTTGGTTAAGGATGTGAGCATTTGAACATGCTCACAGGCAAAGGATAAGGTGCCAATAGAAGGCGGCAGGTAGGAGATACAGTTGAGAATGGAATTTGCCTGTGTCAAGTGATCTCATAAAATTCTCATATTCATGATCCTTGTCCAAAGCCCAGATGCCCACAGTCTAAGCCATTCTATTCCTGTAAGTGGATCCCACTAAAAAGAATCCTTTCTCTCCTAGTGCCCAAGTCATACATGCCCCTCTATCAGTTAATTCAAGTCCTTTTCCTACATATGAAAAAAATGCTTAACATCATTAGTCATTAGGAAACTGGAAACTAAAGTTTTTGAGGTATGATTCACACACCATAAAATTCAGCCATTTAAAGTGGATTTTAGTATATTCACAAAGTTGTACAATCATCATCACTAATATTGGAACATTTTCATTACCCTAAGAAGAAACCCCTTATCCCCCCAAACCCCACTGAGTCACTCCCTACTCTCCTCTCTTCCCGGCCCCTGGCAGCCACTAGTCTACTTTCTTTGTCTGTATTTCCCTATTCTGGGTATTTTCTAGAACAGTACCTAAACTATATGGCCTGTCTTGTTGGGCTTCTTTCACTTAGCATAAAGTTTTTCAGATTCATCTATGTTGTAGCACGAATCAGTACTTTGTTTCTTTATTTTCTTTTATTTTTTCATTTTACAAAGATGGGGTCTCACTCTGTCACCCAGGCTGGAGTGCAGTGGCGTGATCATAGCTCACTCACTGCAGCCTCCTACTCCTGGGATCACACAATCCTCTCACCTCAGCCTCCTGAGGCTAATTCTTTTATTTTTTGTAGAAACAAGATCTCACTATGTCGCCCAGGGTGATCTCAAGCTTCTGGCCTCAAGTTATCTTCCCACCTCGGCATCCCAAGTGTTTCATTTCATTTTATGACTAATATTCCATTATATAGATATACCACATTTTATTTATCCATTCATCGGTTATGAACATTTGGGATGTTTCCACTTCTTTGCTTTTATGAATAATGCTGCTATAAACATTTGTGTTTAAGTTTTTGTATCAATATATGTTTTCAGCGCCCTTGGGTGTATACCCAAGGGTAGAGTTGCTGGATCATACAGAACTGCTATATTTTAGTTAACCTTTTGAGGAATGGCCAGACTGTTTTCCAAAGTAGCTGCATCATTTTACATTCACAACTGCAACATATAAGAATTTTAGTTTTTCCACATCTTCACCAACATGTTATTTTCTATTTTTGGTTATTTTTGTTTTTTCTTAATTATAGCTACCCTAGTGGGCATGAAGTCATATCTCTTTGTGGCTTCAGTTTCCAGTTTCCTAATGACTAATGACATTAAGTATTTTTTTCATGTACTTATTGGCCATTTGTATATCTTTTCTGGATATATGTCCATTCAAGTCTTTGCTCATTTTTAGTTGGTTGTTTGTCTTTTTTTTGTTGTTGAGTTGTAAGAGTTCTTTATATGTTTTGGATAGTAGACTGTTTTTTAAAAAAAAACAAAAAACACATGTAATACTGTTTATTTAACTTCAAAAACTTGTCAGCATTCTAAATACAAAAAATAACAGAACGTTGCAAATGTGTTTAAGTACGGAAGGTTCTTGAACTTTTATTGATGCAGTGGCTTTTCCGCTTTGCTGACAATGAAGAGTTCTACAGTTTGCTTTAAAACAAGCAGTTTAAAAACTACTGCACTTAACAAAAAAAAAAAAAAGAACCAAACACTTCTAATGCCAGCTGACCCCCTTTACCCACAGCTAGAAACAGCAGCCGAATGCGATGTCGCTATATATGAAAACAAGACAACCTGAAGCTAAATGGATGCTTGCTGCAACGTCAACAGTTCACAGTGCATGCCCTGAGCTACGGCCCCTCCAAACAGCATCTCTCTCCATAGCCTCAATGCCAAGCAAGGAACAGCAGGAGTTGGTCTCGGTTGTTTTGCTCTTTTTACAAACTACATACATGTACAGTTGATAACTCAGGATTTCTAGCCAATAACCCTATAGTTAACACCACCTTACAAATTAAAAAAAAAAATGCCAGAAACATCTTTAAATGCCTTGTCACCAACAGCAAAGGAGAACACAGAGAGTGCCATTTCATTTTTAAAATGTTTGGAAATATGTTCAACTTTCATACCGTTTCAGGGTGTTCCAGACACCCATGGCCACTTCATGTAAACCACTGATGATTACTAGAGCACTTTAAGACTACAATATGATCGTGATCCAATTTTGTAATTAAACCTAATGAGGCCAGTAGACATTTCTCAAGTAAGAGAGGTGTCAATTACGGATCTCCCCTACTCTAAGGTATTCACAAGGAGACAGATAAACAGTTTTTTATTCATCCTTCTCCTCCTCCAACTCCTCCTTCTCTATCACCTCGTCTTCTTCATCTTTCTCTTCCACCTTTTTCCGGGCAACTTTAGCGGGACCCTTTGTGTCATCAAACTTTCCCTTAGACGTATAGTCAGCAAATCTTTCTCATATTTCTCCTGCAGCTTTGCAGCCTTAGTGATGAAAGGTTGCTTTTCACTGTCACTTAAATTATTCCACATCTCACCCAGCTTTTTCACCACATCTCCAATAGAGATGCCAGGATTTGTGGATTTGATCTTGGGGCAGAATTCTGAACAGAACAGGAAGAATCCAGACAGTGGCCTTTTGGGGGCATTAGGGTCCTTCTTTTTTCCTCCCTTAGCTGCTCCATAATCCTTCATTTTTTGATCATAGCAGAGGATAATAGACTCTTATCAGATATATAAATTGCAAATATTTTTTTTTCCATTCTGTGTTATCTTTTCACTTTCTTGATAGTGTCCTTTGATGCACAAATGGTTTACATCTTGACAAAATCCAGCTTATCTATTTTTTCTTTGGTTCTTCATGCTTTTGGTGTTGTAGCTAAGAAGCATTTCCTGATCCAAGGTATTGAATATTCACATTTAGGTTTTCTCCTACTTAAATTCTTCAAAATGCCTTGCATGGAAAGTGCTTAACAAAAATGTATTAAATTTTGTGGCCAGGTGTGGTGGGTCACTCGTGCAATCCCAGAACTTTGGAAAGCCGAGGCAGGAGAAGTGCTTGACCTTAGGAGTTCAAGAGCAGCCTGAGCAAGAGCAAGACCTCGTCACTACTAAAAATAGAAAAATAAGCCAGGCATCATGGTATGTGCCTGTAGTCGCAGCTACTCGAGAGGCTGAGGCAGGAGGATTGCTTGAGCCCAGGAGTTTGAGGTTGCTGTGAGCTAGGTCGATACCATGGCACTCTACTCAGGGCAACAGAGTGAGACTCTGTCTCAAAAAAAAAAGAAAAAAGAAAGATTTGTTAAATTTTGAATGGAAGATCAGTGGAGGGTAGAAAAATCAATGAGAATTTGTTTTCTTAAAAAGAAATGCAAATCAAAACCACAATGAGATACCACCTAACCCCAGTGAGAATG
>VBSM01003214.1:6667814-6681470 GCA_008086735.1 Cheirogaleus medius
TGGCCTCCCAGAGTGCTAGGATTACAGGCATGAGCCACCGTGCCCGGCCTTCCCAGAGCCTTTAACGTGCATCAAAAAGCTCCAGGAAGGGTATGGAGAATAGGGTGACAAAAATGAGCAGGCTTGGAAGGCGAGGAGTTGGTGGCTAGACGGTGTGGCCCCAACAGTGGGGCCGTCCCTGAGTCCAGAAATGCAGTCCAATCTTGCCAAGTATTTCCAGAGAAGCTACATATCTGGGCTTTAATTTCAAATCTTCAGGTTTATGCACATTGTCTCAAATTCAAGAAAACACTCTAGTTTAAACAAAATGAATTTTTAGACCAGATCAGCCTGCCGCCATTTGGGAAACCCAGAATACCAAGTATCACAATCTTATTTGCCCACAGAACCCTCAATGAACCTGTCAATTTCCTAGAACTCTGCAGATCAGTGTCAAAAATGTTGTCTTCATAAAGCAAGCATCCTGTACTCCTAGACCACTATGGCGTGAGTAGCTCTGAACCCCGAGCATGAATTACTTCAGGGTTTACTCAAATAGAAATTGGAATTAAAACCCAGCCTTGGTTCATGTAGAAATTTTTCTCTTCTGACAAATCTAGTCCTTGAAAATCTATACTTCTAAACAATTATATCAGTGACTGAAGATATCCTGACAAGAAACATTTGTTTAATTCTCCTGGCAAAACTAAAAGTTTAATGGAACTGTGAAAAAATAACACTGGAATTGACTAAATATTTAAAAAGACCCACTCTTCACTTTTCTGAAACAATTTTAAATATAAAAGTGGTTTGGAGGCAATTTATAATTTAGGATGAAACTAGTGACACTTTCAAATACTATTATATTTGCCATATAACTTTTCTAAGGCAGAAATCCTTTTTTGCCTACTCTCTCCTTTTATTCCTTTCATTTCTGCACTGCCTCATTCTTTTTTTTATTTTAGTTTAAAAATTTCATTTAGCTTTATTTGCAATTCTAGAATTGGGAAACACTTCATTCCATAAAATAGGATAAGTGATTTCTGCACTGCCTCATTCTAAAAATTAGTTCAGAGGGCCTGATGGTTGTTTACATGAGTGTCTAACATCATGGCACAAGTGTAGCAAAAATAGCATAAATGTGTTGAATCACATGGCAAGTGATTATCTCCCCCTTAATGTCTACTTAGTCCATATTCACTGCTGTAGCTTCGTTGACTGCTAAAATAGCTATCCCTGATCCAGAATCAGGCACTTAATGCATCATATTTCCAGAGCCATGAGAAAACAAGTGTATTTGTTATGGTGAAATTAGACTCACTTCTATTTCCCCGTAGAGGAAATAAAAACCTGTGCACCTTCATGATTTGAAACCCTTGGGAAACCTAAGAAATGTAACATTTGGAGTTATAATATAGAAACATGAAATAATAATGAAATATATCCAAATGAAGTCTTAAATTAGATTTGCTGATTTTTAAGTCCTATTCGCCTCTTCTTGACTGCTTTGGGTGGCCAAGACAAAAGTTCGTTTCCTCTATTCCCAATGACAATTCTCTTTGGTGGAGACAGGATGCATAGGGACTTAAGAGAACATACAATTCTAGTGTTAATGTTTGAGAGACAGCACTGCAATGATCAGAAAGATTAATCCAGTTTTAGGATAAAATATTAGGAGTATATTAACAATGAGGCTGACTATACACATTGTTGAGCTAGACTCTATCCAGTATCACTGACATGTTGGAATACTGCATGAAACTGACACAGAAAAATGGTCCTTGAGTATGAAAGATGTCTGATAGGGTGATATCTGGCCACAGTCGTCTGCAGTCATGGGCACAAAACCTCAAAGAGCACCACTGGATCTTAATCCGTGACATAAGGATTATCTTCAATAATGTAGATATTGTCTTCTGCTGGGAGTCGCCTTTCAGCCGCATGTTGCAAAGCTCCAATTTTAGAGTCATCCAATGAAACCATACTGCAGAAAGAATTGAAGAATAACATGAGTAGGAAAAAAGTGGACTACTTCTAAAGTATGAGCAGCATTTTTGTTTATAATTAGGAAGATTGGGTATTTGTGACTCTAGGAGTCCTTCATACAAACTACGAAATCAATAGTGCCTTCTGGAGTTGTGAGAAGTGTAGCCCTGAGTATTGCAGAGAAGTCTGTATAATAAACAGGTAGACAATCTAAAAAGCATTCAAAAAAATCAGACTAGTGTCTTTCAGAAAACTCACATAATAGAATACAAAAATGAAAAATCTAAAGACAGATATCTAACATCAAAGTAAGTTACTAAATGAAGATGCATATTTTCAAATGTGTTTGGCCCAGAACCGGTTGACTGGTGTTTTTTTCCAACTGTGGATTGTGACTCTTTAGAGAGGGTTGTTAAATCTACTTAGTGATCTCTGTCCTATATTTAAGAAAAAAAAACATAGAATAGAAAAATACTGAAGGTAGTAAAATAGCACTGTTTCACAAGGGTATACTGGATCATGGTGCCCAAAATCTTACTGTGTCTTATGGCCAAATTTCAAAGGCCATGGTTAGAGTACTTTTATAGCATATACACTCACACAGACCAAGTGTACAAAAAGGTCAGGCATTGGAGATTAAGAGATTAATATTTTGGAGAGAGCTGTTGGTGTTTTGTGTGCTGGCCTTACACATCAGATTACGAGAGGGACTTTTAATGTGACTGCTTGGAGAGCTTGTTCTGTATATCATGTTATTTGCAGGTAGTCAGTGGACTGATGTTTGGGCTTTATAGAAATGAGTAGAAAGAGTAGAAGAACAAGTCATGGAAGAAAGCAGACTTCCAAGTTTAACTTGTGTGGCATTTTGATGTAGCTGGTTGTTTCAAATTTGTATATAGTGACTATTTCCATTACCAAATCTTGGCTCAAAAAATATGGAACCTGAGTCTTCATTCAGCCACAGATGAAGAACATGCCCATACTGAATGTATTTAAAAGAACAAGAGAGACAAAGCTCCTCTATTGTCCTTAAATGCGTCAGTCAGACATGTGTGAAAACACTTAGTTTAGGTGTCAATAAGCTTAAATGAGTCAGTGTGATATAACTGCCAAAAAGGTAATGTCATGAGAAAATACTCCTTCCGTGGTGCACTTTTTTTTTTTTGCTTTTTAATACTTTATGTTTTGTATAACGTTTTATTTATAATTAGATGATAAAAAGTGAATCTTTTTTTAAAAAAAGTTGGCAGTGCAAGAATAAAAATCGAGTAACTAAAAGGATGCTATGTTCCATGCTTTTCCACCCATGAGGAACATTTCTTTTCCACTTTCAGAAGCAGTTAGTCAAAACTACTTAGGAGCGTGGGCTCCAGAGATTGAGCCTTTTATATACTGTGTGCTTGACCTTAGATGCCCCTTAACATTTCTGAGCCTGTTCTCCAATCTGTAAAGTGAGAATAGTGCTCACTTTATTGCTGTGAAGGGCATGATGGCAATAACACAGGCCAACGTGTATTAAGGACTTACAATGTGCTGGGCACTGCTCAAAGCACGTTCTGTGGATGGCTCGTGTAATTAACTTGGACATAGTTAAGTCTGCGTGTGAACATCCATCGAAGGAGAACAAAGATTAATGAATGATCGCCTAAGAGGGACAGATTTTGAATCAGAGAAAGTCCTTGTGTAAAGCCCAACCGGAACCAAACGGAGCAGGCTAGCTGGCTTTAGAACTAAGTAGTTGTCTCCTGCCATTTACAGGCATTGGGGTCGATAGCCTCATGGCAGAGAGGCAGTAAAGGGGATTTAAGTTTTAACTGGGTTGCAGAGTAGACTGAAAGATCTTCACAAAGATAATAAATTCAAGTGCCTACCTGGCCAGACAACTAATATAAATGAGTGGAGCCAGCTGGCTGTGGCGCAGCAGGGAATGATGGGAGCTGTAGAGAACTGGAGGCATTTGCCCTACCTCAGTGCCTTTGCACTTCCTGCCTTTCAGCCAGGAGTTATCTTCCTCCTAATCTTCTGCTCCCTCAGGGTTCACTCAAACAGCCTTTCATCCACTCTACAGACCCCATCGTGTTTCTCTGAAATCACCTAAAAGGACCTTGTTTATTTGCTTACATGTTTTCTATTTTGTTCATCTCTTTCGATTATTATCAGTACTCAATAAACACTCAGTAAAACAAAGCATTGAATAAAATAAAAGAACAAACCAAACAACTCATTCCATGTTCAGGCCCATCAAGCAAAATCTGCAATTTATTTCCCTTGCTCTAAGAGAGGAGGAGTGAAGTGTCCCCTGTGCCAGCTCTGCCGCAGCTCTGGGGAAACACAGAAAGCTAAAATACCACTGGGAGGTATGAACAGCAACAGAGGTGCTCATTCATCTAGCATTTTAGGATCCAGGATATAAAATGGAGTTTTTGGAAGAAAAAGTGGAAAGAAGTAGAAATCTCTCTTTATCTTAGAGTAGGAACATCCAAAGGTATTGACACAAACACTTCCAAGCTTACCTTAGTTGTGGCATCTTCTTTCTGATGTAGAAACACTCTAAATTGGGAGGACAGGGAGGAGTTGAAGATAAAGTTAAACATGTCAGCGAAGAGTCCATACTATCTTCTTCCAATCAAGCATATTATTTCTGTTGTTACTCAGACCCTTCCCTGGTAACTTCAGGTAAACTCTTCCCGTGTATCTCTTTCCAAACAATCCCTTTTTTGTTCAGAATCTCATCTTCACCAGTGGTCTGGTGTATTCATCCACTTATCCTGATTTACATTAATACAATTGTTACATTTTCTTCCAGTCTAAAAACGGAGAAAGTTTTCTGATGGGCTGCTGGAGACCAGGCATTAACCAGGATTGACACAGGCCATGCTAAGGGTCACACCCATCAAAGGGCACCTCTGCCAGACTGTTACACTACCAGTCACCCCCTCCTTACGAGGGCAATAAAGAGTTGCTTTAGTTAAGGAGGAAAACACATTTGAGGTTATTGGGGCTCAGAAAACAATACCTCAAAACATGCTGCTTTGGATTTCAAACTGAGAACACCTGGGGAGCAGCGAATGCAGGGAAGGGCTTTCTCTGAAGTTCCCTGCTCTACCTCCAGGCCAAATCCTCCAGATTTTCAATTGTTGTGTGCCCTTCCCCCAGAGAAATGGGTGCACATTACAGGAAGGTAGAGTAGAGTGGACAACATACCCAGAGCCCAGAAGAACTTTGTCCCATGCTATCTATTGTCTATTCTTTGGGCCCATTCATCTCACCTAAAAATCCTTTACTCTTCCTCTAAGATTACCTACATCCTTCTCCCTCATGAAAAGAGTATTTAAGCTTTAGCCATTGGATCTTTGAGTCTCATTTTGTGTGGCTCCTGTGCGCATGTGCACGTAATATGTATACCTTTTCTCCTGTTAATCTGTCTACTGTCAGTTTATTTCAACAGACTCAATTATCAAATCTTCAGAGGGAAAATGTGAACTTCCCTAAAAGGTGCTTTACCCAATTTCTAAATGATCATTTTGACTAACCAAGTTCTAAATAAAATAATTATGTGGAAACTTCCTCAGATTTGCCAAGCATACTCGTAATTTTCTAACTGTGCCCAGGCACAATGAAACATATCAGTAATAGGTTCAAATAGAGTGTCTTGCAAAATAGCCATTTGTGGGCCGGGCATGGTGGCTCACGCCTGTAATCCTAGCACTCTGGGAGGCCGAGGCGGGAGGATTGCTTGAGCTCAGGAATTGGAGACCAGCCTGAGCAAGAGTGACATCCTATCTCTACTAAAAAAATAGAAAGAAATTAGCTTCACAACTAAAAATACATAGAAAAATTAGCCGGGCATGGTGGCGCATGCCTGTAGTCCCAGCTACTCGGGAGGCTGAGGCAGGAGGATTGCTTGAGCCCAGGAGTTTGAGGTTGCTGTGAGCTAGGCTGATGCCACGGCACTCTACTCAGGACAACAGAGTCTTACGACTCTGTTTCAAAAAAAAAACAACAAGCTATTTGTGGTTCTTTTATGGGAAGCAGGTTATACACACATACACACACACACACACACACACACACGATTGGCAGAAGAGAGATATGAAGCCCTGGGTGGTTGCTTTTTGAAGATTTTTGTTCTAGTTGTAGTCTTGCAACCAGTTTCCCCTCTCAATGTCTCATTTGCCTCTTCTGCCAAATGTCCGTTGTAAAACTTTTCAATAATATCATCCCCACAGGGGAAAAAATTAGATTTTGAGGGGCAGAGAAAACAAATCTTATATTTTACAATGGTTTGTTGCTTTCCAAATCTCAACCTTGCCCAACAAACACTTATTTCTTAATAGAGATGGCCCTCCATATCCATGAGTTCTGCACCTGCAGGTTCAACCAACTACAGATCGAAAATATTTTTAAAAATAATAATACAGATAAAAATACAGTATAACAATGACTTACATGACATTCACATTGTGTTAGGTATTATAAGAAATCTAGAGATGATTTAAATTATATGGGAGGATGTGTGCAGGTTATTTGCAAATACTATACCATTTTATATAAGGGACTTGCACATCCATAGATTTTGGTATTTATGGGGTTCCTGGAACCAATGCCCCAAGGATATTGAGAAATGACTATATTTAATTTAATTCTCTTTAATTTAAGAGAATATAATTTTTCTCTTTAGGGGGCCAATAAATGAAAAATAAAGAAGGTTAAGAAACAATGATATTGGCCGAGCATGGTGGTTCACGCCAGTAATCCTAGCACTCTGGGAGGCCGAGGCGGGAGGATCGCTCAAGGTCAGGAGTTCAAAACCAGCCTGAGCAAGAGCAAGACCCTGTCTCTACTAAAAATAGAAAGAAATTAGCTGGACAACTAAAAAAAATATATATATATGTAAATATTAGCCGGGCATGGTGGCACATGTCTATAGTCCCAGCTACTCAGGAGGCTGAGGCAGAAGGATTGCTTGAGCCCAGGAGTTTGAGGTTGCTGTGAGCTAGGCTGATGCCACGGCATTCTAGCCCAGGCAACAGAGCTAGACTCTGTCTCAAAAAGAAAGAAAGAAAGAAAGAAACAATGGTATTGAAATCAAGCAGGTGGCGGGGGGCAGGGAGGATGAGTTAATTCACACCTAACAGGTACGATGCACACTATCTGGGTGATGGGCACACTTAGAACTTTGACTCAATCTGTACAAAAGCAATTTATATAACCAAAACCTTTGTATCCCCATAATACTCTGAAATAAAAAAAGAAAAAAGAAACAATGGTGTTAAGGGAAAAATCCACTGCAAGATAGGCTCCATGAGATTTATAAAGATTTATGGTTAAAAGGATCTTTTCTATTAATAAATACAATAATGACAGTTGAAGATTGCTGTGCACTTACCATGTGCCAATCAATGTTCTCAGTGTTTTGTGTGTACTAACGCATATAAAAGTCACATGCCTCTTGACATAGATGGTACTACTATATACGTTTTACACGTGAGGATTTGGGGACGTGGGGAAGTCATGTGATATCAAAATCACATGCCGTATGGAGCTACTTGAACCCAGGCAGTTTAGCTACGGAACCTTTGCTGTAGACCCTTGGGAAGAATCGTGAAATGACTTACTTTTGGTGATGATAACAACCAAAACAGCAAGCAACACCAAGGCAGAAAGGGAGATTCCAACATAGAGTCCCTCACTGGTGGCGGTGCTCATCCACATATTTTCTGTTGGGGACACTTGCTAAGGAAACATCAGTAGATTGAAAAAGCATCTTGTTAGAATTATGGATAGAAAACATTTCCTAGAATAACTTACCCAGCCACATTTATCTTTACTGGACCTTAACTACTTCTGGAACACAAAGGTAAGACCACACGATCTGGGGTTATAACTAATGGTGAAATTCTAGGAGAATTTGAAATTCAAAACGTATTTTAGGATGATGAAAATGTTTTGTATCTTATTTGGGGTTGTATTTATTTAGGTGTATATATTTGTCAAAACTAAAATTGTGTTCTTAAAATGGGTTTTTATGTATTATATGAAAATTATGTTTTTAAAGTCAATAGGCTGTTTTTATGATATTAAAAACAGGAAAAAAACCCATTTATGTTCATATAAGTTGATTTGATGTGATATTATATTAATGTGTTCAGTTATTGAATTTGGTCCTTGTTTACAGTCCTTACTTGTTTTTTCAAATGTAATTCAAGATTCTGTGTCTAGATAAATAGATTTGAAAATAGCTGCTCACAGACATGGCCTTGATTAACAATTTAATGGTATGCAATCAGGCAGAAATGTAGAATTGTATTTATTTTTTTATTCTATTTTTTCATTTCAGAATTTTATAGGGGTACATACATTTTGGTTACATAATTTGCTCTTCTACAGTTTGAGTCAAAGTTACAAGTGTACCCTTCACCTAATTAGTGTGCAGTGTACCCATTAGGTATGAATTTACCCATCCTCTCCTCCCCCCTCCCACCTACTTGATTTCCCTTGAGTTTTACTTCCATATGTGCACATAAGTATTGAGTGATTAGTTCCAATTTAGTATTAAGTACATGTGGTGTTTATTTTTCCATTCTTTATTATTATTTATTTATAATTCTTTTCTTTTCTTTTTTTTTCCTATTACAAGTTTCTTTTCTTAACTACGTTTTTCCATTCTTGAGATACTTCACTAAGAAGAATGGTCTCCAGTTCCATCCAGGTTGTTACAAAAGAAACTAGATCACCATTTTTCTTTATTGCTGAGTAGTGCTCCGTGGCATACATATACCACATTTTATGAATCCAGTCATGTATTGATGGGCACTTGGGTTGGTGGGACTGCAAACTAGTACAACCTCTATTGAAACTAGTATGGAAACACCTCAAAGAACGAAAAGGAGACCTACCGTCCATTCGATCCAGCAATCCCACTACTAGTTATTTACCCAAAGGAAAAAAACTCATTTAATAAAAAAGACACTTGGTCCCGAATGTTTATAGCAGCACATTTCACAATTGCAAAGATGTAGAATTGTATTTAAATCCCCTGGTGCAGATCACAGGAGATAGTCACCTTCTGGAAAAACCCCAAATGTGCCAGACATCATTCGAAGTCCCCTCTCATAGCTTAGCTCTGATCCTACAGAGAACTCACAGGGGAAATATTTTAACAGAATGCATGTAGAGGACTAGAGAGAAGGATTGAGTGTCTTCCTGTGTTAAGAGTTTAATCTCTGAGAGTCAGAATTCCAGCTCTTCTACTTAGTCTCTGTGTAACCACAGACAAGTTATTGAGCCTCTCTGAACCTCTGTTTCTTTGTCTATAAACAGCAGATTCAATAGGGTTTTGGTGCTTTTTAGGTCCTTCCCGATAAACACTATGAGGCTATAGGCTAACAACATTTGTGCCATCCTTGCTTAGAAAGCCAGAGTCTGGGAGGGGAAAACTGTGCTGTTATCACCTTACCCATAGGGAAGGCTAAGGGTAGGGGGGAGGGTATAAAGTAGGTAGATGGAGAATGGAGTTTCAGGAGGCTGGCTTTGCTTTCATTTTTTAAATTATATAACACAAATAATTACATGTTTATTTTAGAATATGCAGCTAACCATAAAAAAGGAAAAATAAAATAACCATAACCCTAACATTGAGAAACAAGCACTGCTACCATTTGCTTTATATACTCTTCTAGAATTGTATCCTTCTAGAATTTTTTCTTTATAATATATATACTATTTTAAAAGTTGCTTCTTTCACTGAACAATGTAACCCATTTCAGTAAGTGCATTGCAATGATTACTACATTCTTTTTTTTTTTTTTTTTTTTTTTGAGTCAGAGTCTCACTCTGTTGCTCAGACTAGAGTGCCGTGGCATTAGCCTAGCTCACAGCAACCTCCAATGCCTGGGCTCAGGCGATCCTTCTGCCTCAGCCTCCCGAGTAGCTGGGACTACAGGCATGTGCCACCATGCCCAGCTAATTTTTTGTATATATATTTTTAGTTGGTCAATTAATTTCTTGCTATTTTTAGTAGAGACGGGGTCTCGCTCTTGCTCAGGCTGGTTTCGAACTCCTGACCTTGAGCGATCCTCCCACCTTGGCCTCCCAGAGTGCTAGGATTACAGGAGTGAGCCACCGCACCCAACCGATTACTACATTCTTAATGGCAATATATGGACATGCTTAATTGACTAAATAATTAATCTCTTACTATTAAACATTTAGGTTATTGATAACATTTCCATGATTGTAAATAACAGTAATGAACATACTCTCTCATACATTTTTATGTATTTGTTCAGTTTTCTCCTTAAGATAGGGCCCAGGAAATTGTCCTACTGGGTCAAAATATATGCTGCATGTTTTCAAGGTATCTTCAGAGTCAAGGTACAAAAAGCCCACATTTTTTTGCTATTGCCTGTCTTGAACTTGCTTCTACTTGCTGCTATACATACATGTTCTGTAGGTAACTGAGGCCATGAACAATCTCACCATTCAGAGTGGCTTTTTTTAAATTCAGCATAAGTCTGGTCATAAGGCAATACGTTTAATATGCATACTGTGGCAGTTCTGATATTTAGCCAGTATGTACAAATTCAGCATGCATCCATCAAATCAATCAGGGCCCGTGTCGTACAAGTTGTTAAAATTTTTAATATCACTCCTATGTAGTGGTGTTCTCATTGTCATGAAAGTATACGGCATAAGGCTATTTGGTCCTACACTAAATAGCCCCACTTTGCCTGTGCCTTTTTGAATTTCTCTTACAATGGTCATGTTGTCATTTTTCACAACTTTCTATTAGAAAGATTATTCTCATAACCTCAGGCTATTTTTGTTTGTTGCTTCTAAGAGTACTTGCACATACTAAAAGGCTGGCTGTTTCTCCCAGGAGTCAAAAGAAAAGGTCCTATTGATGAATTTGTCTAATTTATGTGCAAAGTTGAAATCTTTATGAGCATCAGGAGACGGGGATCCCTTAGATTTTTCTCAAGCTGTGAAAAAAGTATGAGAACATTTTAGAGAATCACTGTTGTCTTAGACCTTGGGCAGGTGTAGTGGCTCTTGCCTGTAATCCTAACACTTTGGGAGGCCAAGGTAGGAGGATCACTTGAGGCCAGGAGTTTGAGATCAGCCTGGGCAACATAGAGAGACCCTGTCTCTACAAAAAAAATAGAAAAATTAGCCTAGCAAGGTGGCACACGCCTGTACTCCCAGCTACTCGGGATGCTAAGGCAGGAGGATTGCTTGAGCCTGGGAATTTGAGATTACAGTGAACTATGGTCTCACCTCTGCATTCCAGCCTAGCTGACAGAGCGAGACCCTGTCTATCTCTTTTAAAGAGAGAGAGAAATAAAAAGTTGTGTAAGACCTTAATACCTTTGAAAGTCACATATGGGTTTAAACAGTTTATATATAGAAAAAAAATTAACAGTGCCCTCAAAATTTCTACATATCTACATAAAATGGCTACTGGGTGGGAAAAAGATATTAGAGGACTTATCTTTAAGCAAGCACTCTTTCACTTACATTTTATTATTGTTTGGGATGGCCTCCACTCTACCCTACCAAAGCATGTTGTTTCCCTAATAACTGAAGTCCTCCTGAGTATTTTATGTTAACTTGCTCTCCTTAAATTAGCTTTTTTTTTTTTTTACCAATTTTTGGTCAGGGGAATGTCATTGTACTATGTGTGTGTGTGTGTGTGTGTGTGTGTGTTATTCAGTAAAATACCACTCTTTGGGCATCTCTAACAAACTGGTCAACCTAAATGAACTTTTCAAATTAAAAGCATCCTATTTAAGAGGCAATTTTTTTTTTAAGGAGAATAAAAGTTTGAGGGCTAGTCTTAAAGAAATAGTCTTTAAATGTCTATCTTCCTGGAAGCAAGTTACAAAGTGAATCTGGCTAATCAAATAGGAGGGAATATGCTTACAGTTTGATTGTCATGCCAAAGGCCATCTGAAGACTGTGTCACGGTGCCATTCCCATCTGCTCAAAACAAGAAGGAAATTTAATTAGAATTACAAAAAATATTGAATTTTCACTGCAGACACTAAATATATTCACATTGCCTCCTGGTGATGAATGAAAAATTGAATAATATGAACAAACGCAAGCATTGCAAGAGGTATACCAAGTTATTAACATTTTATTAATTTATCCTGTAAAGTTGAGTTTCTTAACCGTTTTGTCATGGGCTCTTTGAAAATGAACTCCTTTTCTTCTTTATGGAAAAAAATGCAGAAACACACAAAGTTTTACCTACAATTTTAGGGGAATCACAGAAGCCCATTCATGGTACCAGGTGAAGAATAGCAGTTTTTTGTTTGTTTATTTTTTTTTTAATTTCAGCATATTATGGGGGTACAAATATAACGGTTACGTATATTGCCCATGTCCCCCTCCCCCCTCCAGGCAGAGCTTCAAGCGTGACCATCCCCCAAACATTGCACATCTCACTCATTATGTTTGTATATACCCATCCCCTCCTCCCCCCTCCTGTCTGCCCAATGCCAGATAAATGTTATTCCTATATGCACACGTAGGTGTTGATCCGTTAATACCAATTTGCTGGTGAGTATATGTGGTGCTTGTCAGAATGGGAGAAAATTTTTGCAAGCTACACATCCAATAAAGGGCTGATAACTAGAATCTATTTAGAACTCAGGAAAATCAGCAAGGAAAAAATCAAACAACCCTATCAAAAAGTGGGCAAAGGACAGGAACAGAAATTTTTCAAAAGAAGACAGAATAATGGCCAACAAACACATGAAGAATAGCATTTAATGGCAATCTATATTGTCATGCTAGCTGAAAAGCTGCCGATGAGTGCCCAGAGCCCATATGCACTTCCAAACATCAGAACCACCCTGCTTGGTCCGAGTGCAGTGGTGTCTACAATTAATTGATCACAACCAGTTACAGGTTCCTTTGTTCCTTCTCCACTCCCACTGCTCCACTTGACTAGCCTTGAAAAAGAAAAAACAAAAGAACCACCCTATTCCAAGTGGACATCACATTTGTTTTACATTCAAAATATAATTAAAATGTACCATGATATCCACAACAGGTAGTATATAACTTTACATTGTATGCTAATGTGCCTAGACTTCAATCCAGAAATGCTTAGAAGGTGTTATCAGCCACAAGACCAGTGTATATTATACCATATATAAGGATTAAGATTTTATGTAGCAGGCCAGGTGCTGCGGCTCATGCCTGTAATCCTAGCACTCTCGGAGGCCGAGGAGGGCGGATTGTTTGAGCTCAGGAGTTGGAGACCAGCCTGAGCAAGAGCCAGATCACGTCTCTACCAAAAATAGAAAAAATTAGCCAGGCATGGTGGTGCATGCCTGTAGTCCCAGCTACTTGGGAGGCTGAGGCAGAAGGATTGCCTGAGCCCAGGAGTTTGAGGTTGCTGTGAGCTAGGCTGACGCCACAGCACTCTAGCCGGGGCAACAGAGTGAGACTCTGTCTCAAAAAAAAAAAAAAAAAAAAGATTTTATGTAGCATACAACACATTGGTCTTAAAGTCATTCAAGTTTTCAAAGTGTTATGTAATATCTGTTTTGAAATAGAGAATATGTTCTGTTGGCCCTCCTAGCCAACCATATATAGATCAAGCACAGAATTCTCTTTTTTTTTCTAGCTCACAGCAACCTCAAACTCCTGGGCTCAAGCTATCCTACTGCTTCAGCC
>VBSM01003214.1:6729358-6739476 GCA_008086735.1 Cheirogaleus medius
AACCTCAAACTCCTGGACTCAAGCGATCCTCCTACCTCAGCCTCCCGAGTAGCTAGGACTATAGGTATGTGTCACCATGTCTGGCTAATTTTTCTGTTTTTTGTAGAGACGAGGTCTTGCTATGTTGCTCAGGCTGGTCTCAAACTCTTGGCCTCAAGCAGTCCTCCTGCCTGTACCTCCCAGAGTGCTGGGATTACCAGGTGCCAGGCAAGAGCCACCGCGCCTGGCCTGACTTTCAGTTTCTGTGTTTTGTTTTCATTACTCTTTCTTCTACCCATCTCTAGAATTGCTACTGATACCAGGTTTACAAAACAGTAACAATTTATTAACTCATTAAAGTCTAGATATGAAGGAGCCTAGAAATCTTTTCTAACCCTTTCTTCTTCTCTGTTTGTAGGGGACTGATTCTGAACATTATCATGTTCATTTAACTTTTATTTCATGTTTATTTTTTTAAAACTGTTTAGGTAATACCTTCAAATGGCTAAAAAGTTAAAGCAATATAAAAAGCTTGTATTAGGAAGCCTTTTTCCCACCCCTCCAAGTCTACCCCCATTTCTCCCGCCCACCCTATAGGTTTTCATTTGCAGGAGTGTCTTGCATATACTCCCAATGCAAACACAAGAAAATGAAATATATATTCTCATTCCCTCCTTTCTTAGACAAAATAGTATATCATACATACTTTTTGCACTTTGCATTTTCTTTTTGCTATTTGATTAGCTAATGTATTTTAAAACATATCCCAGACATCATGTTATTTCACCCCTACAGAGTCGTGTACATCTTCTTTTAGCAAATGGACCTTCTGTCCTCCATGCCACTCTGTTTAAAAAAAAAAATTTTAATGGCCATTCTGCTATGTAATCACAATACCCTTATCACACATAGCAAAGTTAATAACAATGTCTCAGCAGCACCTAATACTTCAGTTCATGGTCAAAGTTCCCTGATTATCTTAAAACCATCCTTTTCCAGCTGGTTTGTTTAAATCCAGACCCAAACAAGTTACCCACATTGCATTTGGTTATGTCTCTGAAGTCTCTTTTAATCTAAGACAGTCTTCTCTCTTTTCCTCCTGCCATAGACTCGTTATACAGACCAGTTTTGTCCTGTGGAATGTTCCCCATCCCGGATTTGTCTGTTACCTTGCGGAGTCATTTACAATGTTCCTCTTTTCTTTGTATTTCCTGCAAATGAAACGTAGCTCTACAGGTTTTGGTCAGAATCGGGTATGAAATGGGTATGAAATGAAACTTAGCTTTAGAGGTTTCGGTCAGAATCGGGTTTGACGTTTTGGCAAAAACATATCACAGCTGGTGCTCCGTGTTTCCTCTTGCATCCCATTGCCCGCTTGCTCCACATTTAGAGATGACAAGATTGATCAGCTTGCAACTTTCTCTTTTAACTTATCATATTCTGACAATCTTTCCATTTCAGCTTATATAAAATGTCCTCATTCTTTACTACAGCTACATAGATTCCATTAGATGAAAACACTGGATGAAAATAACAAAGTCTATTCATTAGTCGCTTCAAATGGACACTTCATGTCTCAGGTCCTCATTTGCAAAGATGATCACAAAAGACCCACCCAAAGACTATGATTCTTTAATTATAAGCAATGGGAGGGGTTTATTTTCTTTGTTTTTTGTTTTGTTTTGTTTTTCAGACAGAGTCTCACTGTCACCCAGGCTATAGTGCAGTGGCATCATCATAGCTCACTGCAACTTGAAACTCCTGGGCTCAAGCGATCCTCTTGCCTCAGCCTCCCAGGTAGCTGGGACTACAGGCACACTGGCTGGGTTTTTTATTCGCAGACGGGGGTCTCACTTTTGCTCAGGCTGATCTCAAACTCCTGAACTTAAGCAATCCGCCTGCCTTGGACTCCCAGAGTGCTAGGATTACAGGCGTCAGCCACCACACCCAGCCAATGAGAGTTTGCTTTTTATTTTTTTATTCTTTTTTTTTTAATAATAGAGACAGGGTCTCACTCTTGCTCAGGCTGGTCTCAAACTCCTGAGCTCAAGCAATCCTCCTGCCTCAGCCACCCAGAGGGGAGTTTGCTTTTTAAAAGGGAACTTTGGATGTGTTTTGGTAAAGGAGTCTTTTGTATTATAATTAATTAGTTTCTAAATTATGTTTAGAAAGCTGTATCATGAATTCTCTTATGGGCCAGTTGTTGAGTGTTAGCTATAATTATGTAGTGGTGTTAGGTAGATAGTGAGGGATTCCAGATCTCCTAGGGACAAAAGTGGGTGCTGTTGCCTCCATCTTGGTCCTGTCCCACCCTAATTCTCCATACCTAGGGCAGGAGGTAATACCCTATGAATCTGCCAATCAGAACTTGGCGATCCAGCTGCAAAAGAATGCAGAGGACTCTCTAGCTCATGGGCCAAGCCACATGGGTACCATAAAGTCTAGAAAGTTACCTAGAACCCACAAGTGTTGTTGTCGTTAAGGAAGGCTAACATCATGTGACTGCCACCTGTCCAATCAAAGTGGTTCCATGGTGATGTCTGAACCACAAGGGAGGTCCCTATCCAGGCACTATAAAATAAGATGCAGACTATAGCCAAGCTCTCTCTCTCTTTGCCCTTCCTTCGGCTCTCCCTTTGCTGTGACATTGGGTCCGGTCATCATCTGTGGTGTATGCACCATGCTCTATAAACCTATATCTTGCTCTTGCCCTATAATCCTATCTTTCTCTCCTCAATAAACCTCATTTTTATGCTTGCCTGACTTTGGCATGTCAGGTCATTCTTTGGCCATGAGCGTGCCAAGAACCAGCATTTCAGACTGAAACCTAACAGAGGGATGCTCTGCTAGAGATAAAGTTTGTGTTTTGTTTTCCCCTTAGTTAGTAGGAAAAGTCAAAGAAAAATCTCAGATTCCTTAAAGAGAGCCTCCGAGCTCCAAAGGGAAAGATTAGAAATATGCATAACTAGAATTACACCTTTATAGATAACTAAGGGGTCACTTGACAAAATTTGTAAAGTGGAAATTAGAGAATTTTACCCAGGTCAAGAGACAAGAAAACATGGGTAATACAGATGAGATTACCTGGGAAAGCTCACTCCAACTAGATTCTTCCCTACACAGTTGGGAAGTGTGCTAGAGTCGATATTGTGGAGTAACTGACCACTAAAGGTGGGGGCCCTATATGTACTTGATTTGAATCAATTATCCACTCTTATTTAAATTACTACATCTCAGTTAGGTCACATGAACCATTAATCCCTACATTTTGCAAAGGGAGACATTGAAGTTGAATATTAAGGGTAAGTAGTTGAGCAATTTTGAGCTAGATTTTCTGACTTCCAGATTGCAGCTGGCTATGTGACCTCCCTTTAAGAGCACTTGTTACCTTATATGTTTGTCCACTACTTGAAAAACCTCTTTTTATTACATAAGTCATATTCACTGTAGAAAATTTTGAAAAATAAATAAATGAAACAAAGGCCATAATCCCAGTACCATGAAACAACCACTTTCAACATGATGGGTCTTCTTTCAGATGTTTCTCTGTAGACCTCTGTATACATACAAACATGTAATTCCTCATTAATAACAGCACACCCCGGGGGCACATTACCAGGAGAAAAAAAAAACTGAGTCTGGACAACTGTGAACATCATGAACATAGATCCAAGAGAAGGTATGGAACATTTCTTTGCATTCCCCATTAAATCACCTATTAGTTCATAGACTCTACCTCAGATGGAAGCACTGCTATGTTTGTGGTCTCAGTCCTCTCACATGTATCAAGTTACTTTGGACACTTTTGCCATCCCCTGTCCCCCATCCCAGCATGGAGAGGGCTACTTCAGACCACTGAGATCCTGGTATACCTGGAGGGAACTCCGGGTCTTTCTGGGTCTTCAGAATGACACATTTACAAAGACAAATAAATTTCCCTTGCCGTGGACCAACTCTCATAGCATGATTTTGGTGAGTGTTCTTACACTGATTTTTATGTGTTCATAGGCCAACAAACTGCTCGCATCAAAGACTCCATACTTTATTTATGCTGCAAATGACAGAAAACAACTCAAACTGGCTTCAACTACGAAGTGAATTTATTAACTGACATTACTGAAAAATCCAGGTTCAGGGAAGACCTGATTCAGTGGCCTCCGGTGAGGTCACCAAGAACCCAGTTTCTAGCTGAAGTCAACATTTGGCCGTCTCCAGCACTGGCTCCTTTCTCAGATTCCACTCAGTGTCCCTCTCCTGCACACGCAGAGCACACACCCACACCCAAAGACATCTTTTGGTTGCTTTCACACAGGTGCAGGTTTTCACATGCCCTCAAAGGCCCAACTTGGGTCACAGAGTCATTCCTGAACAATCCTATGTCCAAAAGGTCAAAAAGCATTAATTGGCTTAGCCCTGGGTCATCTCCCCAAAACTTATGTTCTGAAAGTGAGAGAAAAGTGATTCTCTCAAGTAAAAACTACAGTACCTTTCAAAAGAAACAGGCGCTGGGCAATAAAAACAAACATCCACTAGAGACCCCCCACCTCAATAGGGATGAGGCAGGGAGATGGGGAAAAAAAACCTGCTCCTCCAAGAATGTATGGGTTTTTCTCTTACCAAAAATAAATGGCATTTTACTAAGGCAATGTTTTTTGATTTACAAGGACATGCTCTTCACAGCCCCAAGGAAATGATGAAAGGCTCTTGTGTTTATAGAGTTTTTATATTTAGCAACTATGGATGGATCAGGGAGATTAAGCTTGAGGTCACACTCAGGTGAGTGCCAGAGCCAGCTTAGAGCCCTCTCCAGTGCTCTGTGCCCCACAGGACAGAAATCAGGGGACAAGTCAGCATTCTTAGGTGTTGCAACAATTACTCAGCAAGTAACTTCTAAGAAGTTAATGCTCCTGCCTGAGTAACCCAACATCTTCACAGTAGAGGGAAGGGAAGGAGAGGGATGTGAAAATAATATACTCTTAATAGCACAGCTAGGCTCCCAGTAATGAAACTGAAAACAGCCTGGCATACATGCCTGTAATCCTAGCAGTCTGGGAGGCGGAGGCGGGAGGATCACTTGAGGCCAGGAGTTCAAGACCAGCCTCAGCAAGAGCAAGACCCCGTCTCTACCAAAAATGGGAAAAAATTAGCTGGGTGCAGTAGTTTGTGCCTGGAGTCCCAGCTACTTGGGAGGCTGAGGCAGGAGGATTGCTTGAGCCCAGGAGTTTGAGGTTGCAGTGAGCTATGGTGACACCACTGTACTCCAGCCTGGGTGAAAGAGTGCGACCCTTTCTAAAAGAATGAAAGAGAAGATAGAGAGAGAAATAAAGAAACAAAGGAAGGAAGGAAAAGGAAAGGAAGAAAGAGAGAGAGAGAAACTGAAAATAATGAAAAAGTTCCACCATCAAAAAAATTCTGCTGGGCTGTGAGTCACTGTGGGAAAGCCCACCTGCAGTGTCATCTTGCAAGTTCCGTTCCCGCTACTTACCACAGAGGCCTCGGTGGTGGGGGAGCAGCATGGGTGGTCTCTCACTCTGAGCATGTTCTCCAGAGTGGCACTGCTCGTTACTTTCTGTTTGCTGGTTATTTACTAGTCTTTTACTCCAGGTTCACATAGTTAAGCTCATCATATTCTTCAGTTCACAGACATACTCATCATCAGTCCTGATGAGGTTCCTTTCTTGTTTTATTTCATTTGACTATTTTTCCCCTTTGTTTCTGACCCACATTTTCATTTTTTCTTCTCTTAGACATCCACTTTACAAGAGAATGTTGAGCAGCTTTCCAAAGCTTCCGCTTCCACGGACGATGAGGAATTCTTCCAATGTTCCACGCACGTCATTGTCAATATCAGTACCATCAGACTTTTCCTGAATACATACAACCTACCAAGACTGAACCAAGAAGAAATAGAAAACCTTAACAGACCAATAACAAGAGACTGAATCAGTAATAAAAAAAGTCTCTCAATAAAGAAAAGTCCAAGGCCGGGTGCGGTGGCTCATGCCTATAATCCTAGCATTCTGGGAGGCCTAGGTGGGAGGATTGCTTGAGCTCAAGAGTTCAATTTGGAGTAAATATGGCCTCTGTCTAATGTTGAGTGTTCCAATCCAGAAGCATGTTTCATCTCTCCTCATATTTGGGTTTTCTTTAATACCTCTTTAAAAATTAAAAAAATTTTTTCTATAGAAGTCCTCAAATTATTTCTTGATTTATTCCTGCTACTTCACATTACTAATGCTATTTTACATAGTATCTAACTTTAAAATTTTTATTTTGTTTGCTGTTATACTAAAATAAAATTTATTTTTGAATATTTTTTCTCAGCAATTAGTAAACTCTTATTAACAAATTATCTGTGGGTTATATTGAGTTTTCTCTGTTGACAATCATTTTCTGTAAATAATGACAGTTTAGTTTCTTCTCCTTTTCTTTTTTTTGTCTCTTTTTTTAAAATTTTATTTTTAGTTATTTTATTCCATTTATCTTTTTTCATTTTATAGATGTGAAAAATCCTTTTCAATACTACTTTTATTTTCCTTACTATGCTAGTTAGGAAATCTAGTACATATTTAATAGAAGTTTTGATAGCAGACATCCTTGTTTTATTACAGCTTTCAAAGGAAAAGTTAAGGTTTTTATCTTGGGCATAATACATCCTATAGGTTTTATGGAGCTACCATTTATTTTATTAAGGAAGTTCTCTTCTACCCCTGACATTCTAAAAGGTTTTTTTTCTTTTTCATGAATGGATGCTAAATTTTATAAATGCCTTTTGCACATGTGTTGAGATGGTCAAATGATTTTTCTTCTTTAGTCTATTATCACGATAGAGTACATTAATTTTCTATTCTACATTCCTGAGGTAAACACAGATTAGTCATAAAACATTCTCTTCTATATTTACATTTTACTTGGTTCATTTCCTAATATTTTGTTCATATGAGCAAAAAAGAGTTGGGAAATGTTTCTTGTTTTTTGATTCTCTGACAGAGTCTGTATAAGACTAGAATTGTTTTTTATTTTTGTGTGTGTATGTGTATTTTTTTTTTCTGGCAATGTTTGGCAGACTTGCTGGCAAAGCTATTTGAACCTCAAGTTTTCTTTGTGAGGTTTTGACTACTCATTCATTTTTTTAAATCATTAGATTTCCTATTCTTAAACCAGTATTGGTAATTTTCTAAGAATTTGTCCATTTTGCCTAAATTTTCAAATTACTGGAATAAACTTATCCATATTTGCTTGGTAATTTTTACTGTCTGTAAAATCTATACTAGTGTGCCTTTTTCATTTCCACTATTATTTGTGCCTTCCTCTTTATCACTCCCCCCTGCAAGAAACAGTGACCCAGAACCCCAGGCTCAAGCACCACTTAAGTTTCCTGGGCACCCCCACAGCCCTTTCAGGTATGCACAGGTGCTTAGTGGGCCTGAGACCTGACTAAGTATGTAGTTTGTAGGCAAATGAGTTTCAGAAAGAATTACGGTGGGTCTTTCTTCCATTCTTAACATTAGATAGTACCTACACTATGAGATGGGTACTATATTTACCACGGTTAAGGAAATTGAGTTTCATGGAGGTTCATATGCAAACCAAGATACACAGCTCATAAACAGTGGAGCCCAAATTCCAGCATTCTGGGGTGTTTTCCAATACCAACCAATTCTCTAATTCAGCAGATACTAACTTGGTATTTAATTATTCAATTCAATTCTGACACTAACTACCCAGAGTTAGAGGATCATAGTAGTTAGTTAGGGTATGAGCAGCGCCTCTGGGTTTCTTCATTTTAGTCCTGCCCTCTGCAACTAGCTACCACCTCTTAAAATTGAGGGAAGAGTGCCACTTAGTGGTAGCCTTGTCACATTGCAACTTGAAACCAGTTCTTAAATCTTCAATAGTAAATGCCCGTGGTACACGAGACAAAAGACTCAGTAGGGTATACATGTATTAATATATCACATTGTACCCCTTAAATATATACATATTATTATTTTTCAATTAAAAATAAAATCAAACTTTTAAAAAACTCAGTAGGAAGGATACTAGCTGACCTTTGATAGCTTTCTAAGTACCATAAATTGTGCTGCTTTGTAGCCATTGTCTTAGTCAATCCTTAGAACAATCCTATGAAGAAGCTCCTACAATTTTTATTTCTGAGGTTTTTATTAGTATCTTTGTGAAAACACTCCAGGGATTAGAATCCAATCACCTAGATCAGGCCCACCAGACAAATCCAGTCTGCTGTCCAATTTTGTACTCACACCGCTAAGAATGAGTGTACATGCTTAAATGGTTGAAAAAAATCAAGAATATTTCACATGGAAAAATTATTGAAATTCAAATTTCAGTGTCCATTTATAAAGCTGTTTTGGACAATAGCACTTTTGTTTGTTTACATTGTCTATGGATGTTTTCGAGCCATAGAAGTTGAGTAGTTGCAACAAAAACTGTATGGTCCTCAATACCTAAAACATTTACTTATTGGATCTTTCCGAAAAAGTGTGTTAATTCCTGACCTGGATTCCATCCCAAGCAAACCAAAGCTTTAATACTCAATTTTCATTATTCATAAAATGGGGATAATACCTAAGAAGAGTTTTGTTTTGTTTTTTTGAGACAGAGTCTCACTGTGTTGCCCGGGCTAGAGTGCCGGCCGTGGTGTCAACCTAGCTCACAGCAACCTCAAACTCCTGGGCTCAAGCCATCCTTCTGTCTCAGCCTCCCCGGTAGCTGGGACTACAGGCATGCGCCACCATGCCCAGCTAATTTTTTCTATATATATTTTTAGTTGGGGAATTAATTTCTTTCTATTTTTAGTAGAGACGGGGTCTCCATCTTGCTCAGGCTGGTCTCAAACTCCTGAGCTCAAACAATCCGCCCGCCTTGGCCTCCCACAGTGCTAGGATTACAGGCGTGAGCCACCACGACCGGCCTTTAAGAAGAGTTTTGAGGAAGATTAGAATTATAAGCACAGCATCTCCTTAAGATACAGAAGTCTAAACTAAGACACAAGTGCCTCAATATGTTCAAAGGGAACCCATACTTTCCATCTACAAATCTGTTTCTCCTTCAGTCCAGTATCATGTAGTGTTTATAAGCATGGACTTTAGGGTCAAAATATTGGATTCCACTCTTGGCTTCTCTATTTACCTGTATGACTTAGTAACAATATCATGGAATGGAAAGACAATGAAGCATGGTAGGCTTTGAACCCAGAATGCCAAGTTTCAATTCTGGCTCTGCCACTTACCAGTAGTTTACATAACTTCTCTGAGCCTCCTCTTCCTCATCTGTAATATGGGTGTAAAAATAATACTGATTTCATTGTGTGGTTGAGGATAAAATGATTTTATTATGTAAAATGATTAAAATACTGCCAGCAATTTGCTATGTATGTTTGCAATTGATTTCCCATCAGATTCATGATAAAAACCGAATTCCTTCCTTTGGCCCTCTAAATCCTGTACCATCTACCCTTCATCTGCTTGTCTAGCCCCAACCACCCTCCTCCCTATGTTGCAGCCATAGTAGCCTTTCTCATCCAAATTATGCTTTTTTCTCTTTAACCACTTCGGTACCTCGCTCGCCGGCCACGAAACCTTGCCCACAGCCGGCACTCACAGTCCCCAAGATAGTTTGTGCTGTGCATTGACGACGAATCCATTTTGCTCTTGTGTGATGAGGAAAGCTTTAAAGCACTGAAAGCTTGTTTTACTTTACAGGCAGCTTTACTTGTAATGTAAATCAGAATAGTAACATATACATGTATGTTTTCATTACGTTATTTTTAAATGTTCAGAATTTTATTTTGATAAATGAAAAATTAGGAAAGTCATATCATGGCTGTCAGCTAAAGTCGATGCTCAGCTGCGTGCCTTCATTTATATCACAGCTGTCGGCTAAAGTCACTGTGCTCGTTCATCTGTGGCTATTGACTATAGTCGATGCTGGTACTGAAGTGTTTAATTTTTATTAACATATACAAATGACCACATATTGTATGATTCCATTGATATGAAATGTCCAGAATAGGTAAAACTATATAGATAGAAAGTAGATCAGATACATAGGGCCAAGAGGGATTTAGGGGAAAGGAAGAATAATACTAATAAGTACAAGGTTACTTTATGGGGTGATGA
>VBSM01003214.1:6745282-6756325 GCA_008086735.1 Cheirogaleus medius
TCTTTTCTTTTTTCTCCATACTCCACCAAAACTACCATACCAGCCTTTTGTCTTAGTTCTATTTAAAAATACATCCCAAACATAATTAACTTTTACCTTCCCCACTGCTACAGTCCTAGTCCCTGCCACTATTATCTCTTACCTGAACTTCTGAAATAGCTTTCACTTTTGTCCTCCCTTAGTTTATTTACCACACTGTCTTAAAATATGAGAATGATCTTATGATTCCTCTGTTCAAAATTCTCCAAGGCTTTCTATCAGTTTTGGGATAAAATCTGATGTCTTTCCCATGGCCTCTATAAGGCCCTAGAAAATTGCGAAGCGTACTCCTGCCTCAGGGCATTGCATTTGCCTGGAATTCTCCTACCGTAGATATTCACATGCTTCACTTCCTCACTGCACTCAGTTCTCTGGTCAGATGTGACCTTCTCAGAGTTCTTCCCAGGCCACTTCATACAAATTAGCACACCTCCAATCATTCTCTTGGGGGATGCCCCCAAACCTCTCCTACCTTCATAGAATTTATCTGAAATCATCTTATGTAGTACATATATATATATATATTTTTTGAGACAAAGTCTCACTCTGTCACCCGGGCTAGAGTGCTGTGGCGTCAGCCTAGCTCACAGCAACCTCAAAGTCCTGGGCTTAAGTGATCCTTCTGCCTCGGCCTCCCAAGTAGCTGGGACTACAGGCGTGTGCCACCATGCCCGGCTAATTTTTTCTATATATTTTTAGGTGGCAAATTAATTTTTCTATTTTTAGTACAGACAGGGTCTCACCCTTGCTCAGGCTGGTTTCAAACTCCTGACCTTGAGAGATCCTCCCACCTTGGCCTCCCAGAGTGCTAGGATTACAGGCGTGAGCCACTGCACCCAGCCTTATGTAGTATATTTGTTTATTTTTTATTGTTTTTCTTCCCCATCAAAATGTCTGTTTTATATGCAGGGGACCTTTGTCTGTTTCCTTCATTGCTGTGTTCTCAGAACCTTGAATAGTGCCTGAAATTGGTAAATATTCAATGAATATTTATTGAATAAGTGATTAAATGAATATAATCATGATTTTCAACTGAATTCAAAATGTGACTTTTTTTTTTCAGTAGAGACAGGGTTTCACTCTTGCTCAGGCTGGTTTCAAACTCCAGAGCTTGAGCAATCCTCCAACGTCAAGCTCCCAGAGTGCTAGGATTACAGGTGTCAGCCACCATGCCCGGCCCATAATTGTATGTTTATATGAGAAACTTCCAAGCAGTTTTCTAAAGAGACTATATTATTTTTCATTTCTACCAGCAATCTATGAGAGTAATAGTTGCATCCTCAGTCTGCACTTGGTATTGTCCTTTTTATTTTCACTTTTTGCCATTCTAGTAGCTGTATAGGGGTTTTAATTTGCATTTCCTTAGTGTTATATATCTTTCACGTGTTTATTTGCCATATGTATCTTTTCTTTGGTGAATCGTCTGTTCAAAATTGTGCTCATTTTTTAATTGGCTTGTTTGTTTTCTTACTGTTGATTTGTAACTGTATATATACATACATATACACATACACAAAGACTCTGAATATAAGTCCTTTATCAGAATATGTGTTTTGTAAATATTTTCTCCCAGTCTATGGCTAATCTTTTCATTTTCTCAAAAGGGTCTTTCAAAGAGCAGAGGTTTTCATTTCGATGAAGCCATGTTTATCAGTTGTTTTCTTTTATGGCTTATACTTTTTGTGTCCTACCCAAGAATCTTTGCCTAACCCAAGATCACAAAGATTTTTCCTTTTTTTTATTCTGTAAGTTTTACTTTTAAGTTTTACACTTAGGTCTATGATCCTTTATGAGTTAATTTTTGTATATGCAGGTAAGGGTGGAGATTCCTTTTATTTATTTATTTTTGCATAGGAAGTCCAGTTGTTCCAGCACCCAGTTGATTCTGTTGGTCTTAACTACCTCTGTCATTGGTAGACATGTTTGTAAATAATCTCTGAGCTGCTGTTAGTCAATTACTTTGTACTTTGTGGCTTGTTAATCAGTTCAGTCAGAAGAATTGGAAGATAACAAATACAAGTTTTTATCTCTAGCCCCTGCTTCTTCCCATCATGTGATTTTTATCCGCTCATATACTGTGTATGGTTTAAGCAATGCACTTTGGGTGAGAGGCATCACGAATGCATTTTTCCTACAATCTGCAGTAGAGTTTCAATTTCTAATCACCGTTCTTTGTTATTGCTGTTGTTGCTTCGTGAGTACTAATGACCTTATCACTGACAGCAATCTCAACCACCCAGATCTTTGTACAAAAGATGGGAGGGGAGGGTACTTGTGGTTTGCTTGGCCAGCAGCATTTTTTCTTACCACCAGAGGGCAGCAGTAACCCTGGCATTTAGGAACGATCCCCAGTTTAAACTTTCCTAACAGAAAGATTTGTGTCCCACATATGGGGGTCCCACTGAGGGACATTGTCAGTTATCTCTTGCAGGCTGAGGAATTTAAAATGGATTTAGAATTCTACAAAAAGGCAAGTAAGCCCTTTTGTATTATTTGTTGTAGCTGATACTGTTAAAGTCTACATTGACATTATTATGTGAAATTTTACAAAAGAAAAAATAGCTGTGTCATTGTCACGTCTGTTTTTTGAATTATCACAAAACCCACCCATTTTATTGCCTGAGTGTTTGATTTTCTACACACTCCCAAGAGGATATGGGCTATATCCAACCCATTTGAGATCACTCTTTAAGGTCCATCTCAAACGTGACCTCCAAAAGTTTCTCCAAGTTCACCCAAATAAAAGTTACTTCTCTACTCACTCACAGCCTCTTTTCTTTACTTCTTGCAGCACTTCTCTACCTTAAGTTGTAATTATGCACCTCCTTTATTTCTATGGCTGTAGTTAATTAAGTTCCTGACTTATGTGAGCATCAGCTCTGACAATCCCCAGCATTGCCTTGCACATACCCTACACTGAATACATTTTTGTTGAAAGATGGACATTGAACAAAAGCAAAATAAAGAAGAAAAAACTGCATGTTTTCTGAATGGCAAGTGTGTACAAATATGAGCTACCTGCTTTCAGTATAGCTTCACATCAGGAGCAAGAGTAAGACGAGGTGTGCAAAACATGTGCCTCAAGGTGCAAGATTAAGGGAGTAGCAAAACTCAATAATCAAGATAAATAATATCTGAATGCAATATTTTAAAACTAAAAATTAAGGCCAAAATCCATGAGGGAAAAAAATATTACAATTTTTTTTTTTTTTTAGTTGCAGGGTTTTGCTCTGTTGCCCAGGCTAGAGTGCAATGGTGTGATCATAGCTCACTGTAACCTTAAGTGCCTGGGCTCAAGTGATCCTCCCACCTCAGCCCCCTGAGTAGCTGGGACTATAGGCAAGCACCCCTATACCCAGCTAATGTTTTTATGTTTTATTTTTTGTAGAGATGGGGGGGGGATTCTTGCTATGTTGCTCAGGCTTGTTTCAAACTCTTGGCCTCGAATGATCCTCCTACCTCAACCTCCCAAAGTGCTGAGATTACAGGCATGAGCCACTGCACCTGGTCTACTATTTTATTTTATTATTTTCCTTTTTGAAATTTTACTAGATTTAGGGAGTACAAGTTGAATTTCATTACACGTATATATTGTATAGTGGCGAAATCTGGGCTTTCGGTGTACCTATCACCAGATTAGTAGTTAACATACCACCATTTAAAGAGGAAAAGCCCTTCCATGCAACTCTGACATTCAAAGACTAGAATTATTTTCCCGATAGCCTGTGTGGCAATGCCCCCTTAGACAGGTTTTTAGAGTCTAATAATGTGTTCATTTTCTAAAAATTCATTCATTCATCCAATATTTATTGCTCACCTACTAAATGCCAGCTACTGTCCTAGATGTTTGTAGATACAGTGGCACAACTGACTGCAAGCCCAAGTGCTACTTCTCTGCAGTTATCTGAGAAAGTCTTTACCTACTTGGTTCCACCCTGCTTTAGGTCCAAGATGAACTTCTCTTAGAACCTTGGGCCTTTGACAGAGACAGATTTTATGAATTCAGACCCCTACAGGCTCCTTTACCCCATACAGACTCCAGTCTATGACTTGTACAAGATTTTCTGTCTTCCTTATAAGTCTACTTGCCTTTGTCTCCTACCAACTCTGGCATCTGAATTCCAATTTGCCCTTCAACATATGCTAACCTGGGCTGAGAAACCCTCCAATTCAATCAGGGTGGATCAAAGTGGATAAGAGCTGAGATTATCCAAGAGGATAAGAGCTGAGCCAAGCTGGTGGGGTTTCAGGCTGCTCACCCTGTTGTTCCCCCTTTCAACCAGAGCACCCTCACCCCCATCTCTTTTGTTTACTAGGTTCCACTTAAGATTTCATATTTTAAAACAATTTTTAAAGAACAAGATGTACCAAAAGTTTGATAACCACTGAATCAGGTGATCTCCAAATTTCTTTGAGATCCAACATTAATTAGTTCGATTAGCATCTCCCTATAGATGTATTGTTTATTATATGCCAATTAGAGATAGCAATCTCACAGATTTCAAACAGCATTTGAAGAGTCGTGTCCAATGGGGGGAAAACCTTTTCTTCCTAATGGCTGAAAAAAAATTTTCTGTAATTACATAACCAGTCTACTTTGTAAATAGACTTTTTTTTTAGAGCAAGTTTAGATTAACAGCAAAATTGAGTGGCAAGTGCAGTTCCCATACACCCACTCCTCACACATACTCAGACCATCCCATTCAACATCACACCCACCCCCACCATCAACCCCACACCAGAGTGGTGCATTTGATGTTGATGAACCAACATTGACACATCATTAGCACCTAAAGTCTATAACTCACACTACGGTTCACTCTTGGTGTTGTACATTCTGTGAGTCTTGACAAATATATAATGACATGTATTCACCATTATAGTATCACAGAGAATAGTTTCACTATTCTAAAAATCTCCTGTGTTCTAGGGAAGTCATCCCTCCCTCCCTCCCTCCAAACCTGGAAATCACTGATCTTTTTGTGGTCTTTTTATTTCCATCCAGAATCATACAGTAAATAGCCTTTTCTGATCGGCTTTTTTTCACTTAGTAATATACATTTAAGATTTCTACATTTTTTTGTGTGGCTTCATAACTAATTTCTTTTTGTCACTTAATAATGTTCCATTGGATGTATCCCAGTTTATCCATTCACCTACTGAAGGACATCTTGATTGCTTCTCAGTTTTGGCAATTGTGAATAAAACTGCCATAAGCATCCATGTGTAAGTTTTTGTGTGGACATAAGTTTTCAACTCATTTGGGCAAATACCAAGGAATATGATTGTTGGATCATATGGTAAGCATATGTTTAGTTTTTGTAGGAAACTACCAAACTGTCTTCCAAAGTGGCTGTACCATTTTGCATTCCCATCAGCAATGAATGAGAGTTCCTGTTGCTTCATATCCTCAACAGCATTTGTTGTTGTCAGTGTTTTGGATTTTAGTCATTCTAATAGGTATATATTGACATCTCATTGTGGTTGTAATTTTTAATGACATATGATGTCGAACATCTTTTCATATGCTTATTTGCCATCTGTATATCTTCTCTAGTGAGGCGTCTGTTTATATCTCCTGCCCATTTTTTTATCATGTTGTTCATTTTCTTAGTGTTGAGTTTTAAGAGTTTTTTTGTATAGTTTGGATAGCAGACTTTTATCAGATTTGTCTTTTGCAAATATTTTCTTCTAGACTTTGGCTTCTCTTATTATTCTTTTATTTTTCTCTTTCTTTTTGGTCCTCTTTTCTTTTCACCCAAGCCTCAGACTTGCAAAATAATCAGACTGCACACACAGCTTTTAAATGAGGTGTCAAAAATCAAAGCAATTCATCACAGCCTCTTCTCATTCCCTTGACAGTGTCTTTCATAGAATAGTCAAGGTTTTCTTTTCTCTTTTCTTTCTTTCTTTTCTTTGTTTTTGTTTTGTTTCTTTGTTTGTTTGTTTTTTGATGCAGAGTCTCACTCTGTTGCCCTAGGTAGAGTGCAGTGGCATCATCACAGCTCACTGCAACCTCAAACTCCTGGGCTTAACCTATCCTCCTGCCTTAGCCTCCCAAGTAGCTGGGACTACAGGCACGTGCCTCAATGCCTGCCTAATTTTTCTTTTTCTTTCTTTTTTTCAGTAGAGACAGGGTCTTGCTCTTGCTCAGGCTGGTCTCGAACTCCAGAGCTCAAGCGATCCTCCTACCTCAGCCTCCCAGAGTGCTAGAATTACAGGAGTGAGCCCCTGCGCCTGGCCCAGATTGCTTTAATTGTAATGAATTTCAGCTTATCAATTTTTTTCTTTCATGGATTGTGCCTTTGGTGTTGTAGACTGTCAAACGCAAGGCCACCTAGATTTTCTTTTATGTTATTTGCTAAGAGTTTTATAGTTTTGCATTACATTTAAGTCTATGATCAATTTTGTGTTAATTTTTGTGAAGAGTATAAGTTCTGTCTTAGATTCAGTTTATTGCTATGGATGTCGAGTTGGTTCCAGCACCATTTGTCAAAAAGACTATCCTTTCTCCATTGAACTGCCTTTGCTCCTTTGTCAAAGATCAGTTGACTGTATTTGTGTGGGTCTATTTCTGGGCTCTCTAATCTCTTCCATTGATCTGCTTGTCTATTCTTTCTCCAGTACCGCACTGTCTCAGTCCCTGTAGCTTTGTAGTGTGAGTTTGGAAGTCTGGTACTGTCAGTTCTCTGACTTTGTCCCTCTCTTCCAATATTGTATTGGCTATCCTGGATCTTTTGCCTCTCCATATAAACTTTAACATATAAAATCAGTTTGTCAATGTCCATGAAATAATTTGTTGGGTAAATTAAAATATTTAATTTGAGATATTTTTAGATTCACAAATGATACAGGATGTTGAACATTTTTTCATACACTTATTTACCTGCCATCTGTATATCTTCTGTATAAAATTTTTAATTTGAGGTATTTGTAGATGTACTTGTAAGAAATAATACAAATATCTCTTGTACACCTTGCCCAGTTAACCCCAATGGTAATATCTTGCAAAAGTTCAGTATGATATCACAACCAGGATATTGACATAAATACAGTCAGGACACTACTGTCTACAAAAGAGTCCCTCAGGATGCCCCTTCATATTACATTCACTTCCCTCTTGCTCCCAACCTCTTCTTAACCCCTGGCAAGCACTAATCTGTTGTCCATTTCTATAATTCCTTCATTTCGAGAGTGTTATATAAATGGAATCAATCAGTATGTTACTTTTGGGGGATGGCTTTTCTCAGTCAGTATAATTCTCTGGAGATTCATCTAGATTGTTGCATAGATAAGTAGTGTATTCCTTTTTTTTGGGTTTTTTTTTTTTTTTTTTTTTTTTTGAGTAGTATTCCATGGTATGGATGTACCATAGGATTTTCGACCATTGAATGATATCTGTGTTGTTTCCAGTTTGTGGCTATTACAAAGCTTCTGTAAACATTTGTGTGCAGGTTTTTATGTGAATATAAGCCTTCATTTCTCTGGGATAAATGCCCAGGGGTGCAACTGCTGAGACCTATGATAGCTGCATGTTTAGTTTTGCAGAAACTGTCAAATTGTTTTTCATAATAGCTGTATAACTTTACACGCCCACTAGCAATGTATGAGTGATACAGTTTCTCTGGATCTATCAGCATTTGGTGTTGTTCCTAGTTATTATTTTTATCTTGTTATTAATCATTCTGATAGGCATATCCTATTATCTCATTGTGGTTTTAATTTGCATTTCCCTAATGGATAATGAGGCTGAATATCTTCTCATGGGCTTATTTGCTATCTGTGTAACCTGTGGTAAAATTTCTCTTCATATCTTTTGCCCATTTTTTAATTGGATTGTTTGTTTTTCTAATGTTGAGTTTTGAGATTTCCTTATATAGTCTAGATACTAGTCCTTTGTGGGATGTGTGGTTTGCAAATATTTTCTTTAGTTTTTAGCTTGTCATTATTCTTTTACTAGGGTCATTTAAAGAGCAAAAGTTTTTTATTTTGATAAAGTCTAATTTATCAGTTTTTCCCTTTATGCATTATGCTTTTGGTGTTAAGTCTAAAAACTCTTCTTAGTCCTAGATCCCAAAGATTATATCCTATATTTTATCTATACATTTTATAGTTTTACATTTTATTTAAAGAAGTGTGTGATCAATTTTCAGTTCACTTTTTTTTTTACTTTATTTTTTTCAGTTAAAGACACAAAAGGGAATGAGTTCATTTTTTAAAACTATGGTGTAAGACTAGGTCAAGGTTTATGGTTTTGCTTATGGATGTCTAATTGCTCCAGCACCCTATGTTGAAAAGGCTATCTTTATTCTATTAAATTCCTTTTGCACCTTTATAAAAAAAATCTATCAGCCACATTTGTATGGATCTATTTCTGGATACTCTAGTGTGTTCCATTTAGCCACCTATTTTAACCCTCCACCCATACCACACAGCCTTGATTATTAAAGCTATAGAATTAGTCCTGAAGTTAAGTAGATTGATTCCTCCCTCTTCATTCTTCTCTCTCACAATTGTTTTATTTCCATCCCTTACAAATTTTAGAATAATCTTGTTTATATCTACAAAATATCTTGCTGGGATTTTTTTTGAATCATGTTAAACCTATATATCAATCTGGGGAAAACAGACATTTTTACTATGTTGAAACTTCCAATCCATGAACCTGATCTGTTTCCCCATTTACTTAGATCTTCTTTAATTTCTTTCCTCAGTATTGTGTAGGTTTCAGCATATAAGACCAGAACAAGTTTTGTTTTTTTAGATTTACACATAAATATTTCTTTTTTGAGCAATTGTAAATGAATGATATTGTATTTTTAATCTTGGCGTCCATGTGTTCATTGCTAGTATGTAGAAACAATTGATTTTGTATCTTGCAAGCTTGCTGAACTCAACTTATTAGTTCTAGGAACTTTTTTGTAGATACCTTGGGATTTTCTACATAGACAATCATGTTATCTACAAATAGGGATAGTTTTATTTCTTCCTTTCTAATCTGTATGCATTTTATTTTACTTTCTTGCCCATTGCACTGCCTAAAACTTCTAGCACTATGTTGAATAAGAGAGCTGAGAGCAGATACCCTTGCCTAGTTCCTGGTCTTAGGGGGAAAACATTCAGTCTTTCATCATTAAGTAAAATGTTAGCTGTACGTTTTTTGTACATTCTCTTTATCAAATGGAAAAAGTTCTCTCTAATTCTATCTATGTGAGAGTTTTTATCATGAACAGGTTTTGAATTTTGTCCCATACTTTTTCTATATCAATTGATATGATCATGTGACTTTTCTTCTGTAGCCTCTTAATATGGTGGATTATACCGATTACTGGGGAATGTTGCAGCAGTCTTGCATCTCTGGAATAAACTCCACTTGTTCACAGTATGTAATTCTTTTTATAAATTACTGAATTTTATTCACTAATATTTTGTTAAAGATTTGCATATCCATATTCATGAGGGAGTTTGATCTATTTTCTTTTTTTATACTGTCTTGGGTTTTGGTATCAGGATAATACTAGCTTCATAATATGAATGAAGAAGTGTTCTCTCCTCTTCTATCTTCCGGAAGAGATTGTGTAGAATTGGCATTAATTCTTCTTCAAATAGTTGGTGCAGTTCTCTATTGAAACCATCTTGGCCCAGAGATTTCTTTTAGGGGAATTTTAAAATTATGGTATCAATGTCTTCAATAGTTAGTTATAGGTCCATTCAAATTATCTATTTCATATTGGGTAATTGTGGTAGTCTGTGTTGTTTGAGGAATTAGTCCATTTCACCAAAGTTGTCAAATTTGTGTATGTAGAGTTGTTTGTGGTATTCCTTGTTATCTTTTTTATGTCAACAGGGTCTGTGATGATATCCCTGGTTTCCGTCTGTGATACTGGTAATTTCTGTCTTTTCTCTCTTTGTCAATTTTACTACAGGTTTGTCAATTTTATTGACACTTTCAAAGGACTAGTTCTTTGTTTCATTTATTTTCTCTATTGTTTTAAATTTCATAGTTTTTTTTTCTTTTCTTGGAGGCAGAGTCTCACTCTTGTTACCTGGGCTAGAGTGCAGTGGCATCATCATAGCTCACTACCACCTTGAACTCCTGGGCTCAAGTGATCCTCCTGCCTCAGCCTCCCAGGTAGCTGGGACTACAAGTGTGTGCCATGAAGCCCAGCTAATTCTTCTATTTTTAATAGAGATGGGATCTTGCTCTTGCTCAGGCTGGTCTTGAGCCCCTGAGCTCAAATGATCCTCCTGCCTCGGCCTCTAAGAGTGCTAGGATTATAGGCATGAGCCACTGCACCTAGTTAATTTCATTGATTTCTGCTCTTATTATTTTATTCTTTCTATAGGCTTAGGTTTATTTTACTTGCTTTGGGTTTATTTTTCTTTTATTTTTCTAGGTTCTCCAGGTAGGGGCTTACTTTGCAGATTTGGGACCTTTTCTCTTTTTTAGTGTGTGCATATATTACTATAAATTTCTCTCTTTACACTGCTTTAGCTGTGTCCCATAAATTTTGATATGATTTTCATTTTTATTCAATGTATTTTTTATTTCCCTTTAGATTTCCTCTTCGGCCCATGGATTAGTTAGAACTGTGTTGTTTAGATTCTGAGTGTTTGGAGATTTCCTCTTTCTGTTATTGATTTCTAGTTTGATTCCATTGTGGTCAGAGAACATACTCTGTATGATTTCAATTCATTCAAAGTTGTTGAAGTTTGTTTTATGGTCCAGGGTATGGTCCTAGCATCTTGGTACACATTCTGTGGCAACTTAAAGAAAATATGTATTCTGCTGTTGATGGATGTATTAATAGTTTTCCATAAATATTGATTAAATCCTGTTGGTTGGTAGTGTTGTTGATATTTTCTACGTACTCCCAATTTTCTGTCTAGTTGTTCTTTAAATATTCAAGAGAGGGCCGGGCACGGTGGCTCACGCCTGTAATCTTAGCCCTCTGGGAGGCCGAGGCTGGTGGATCGCTCAAGGTCAGGAGTTCGAAACCAGCC
>VBSM01003214.1:6766978-6788255 GCA_008086735.1 Cheirogaleus medius
ATTGTGGCAAAGATATCTTTCTGGAGTTTTTTTTTTTGTTTTCACTTTGCACAAGGTGAAGAATCCAAATTCCCCCTCCCTCAGTTAGAAAACTATTTCTGAGATAAACGTACATTCCCCAAAACTCAATGATTACTTGTGGAGTTCTTGAAATAAACTTCAACCACAGAATGTTCCTTTTTGTACCCCTAGTGCCCACGGCAGGGCCTGGCACGTTGCAGCTTTTCAATAAGCATGAACTTGCTCGTGCCCATTGAGATTCATTCTTCCATTTATTTATTCAAGAAAATTAATGAGCAAGTATTTTGTTTGGGACCAGCTAGAAAATGAATATGCAAAGATAAAATTCCCTACCGCTGAAGAGCTCAAACATTTTTTCTAAAGATGTTGAATGACTTCTCTAAAAAACAGAACAAAGTGACTTATATTCTAAGGGAATAATCACTAAAACGCAACACTATTAGATTTAAAATAAGAAGTTGAAGATATATAGATAGAACTATATATTCTTCTCATTAGGCCATTTGTGATGAATAATTAATAATGAGAGAAATCATAATTGTATTATTAAAACCTTACTATAAGCTAGGCATGGTGCTAATCACTATGCATTCTTTTAAAAAATTGAATCTTCACAAAAGCCCTATAAAATGTAGCTACAACTATTATCCCTATTTTATAGATGGAAAAATCAAGGCTCAGAGAAGTTAAGCAACTTCACCAAGAGACCAAAAGCATATTGAAGTCCCAAAATGTGAGAATGGTTTAATTACACTAGGCTGGATCACACTAATAGAAAACAAACATACACATACCAAAGTACCATGCAGCATAATTTTTTTTTTTTTTTTGAGACAGGGTCTCACTCTGTTGCCTGGGTTAGAGTGCAGTGGTGTCATCATAGCTCACAGCAACCTCAAACTCCCAAGTTCAAGGGATTCTCCTGCCTCAGCCTCCTGAGTAGCTGGGACTACAGGTGTATGCCATAACACTCAACTAATTTTTAAATTTTTTATAGAGATGGGGTCTTGCTATGTTGTTTAGGCTGGTTTCGAACTCCTGGGCTCAAGCTATCCTCCCACCTCGGCCTCCCAAAGTGCTAGGATTACAGGCGTCAACCACTCTGCCCGGCCCCATGCTGCATAAATGTATCCACTCATTCCATTAATATTATTAAGTGTCTACTTGGTGCCAGACCCTGTTCTAGGGGCTGAGAATACAGCAGTGGACAAAATAGAAAATATCCCTGGTCTCATGGAGCTTGTATATAGACAGTAAAGAGATAAATTATATGGTATATCCAATGCTGATAAGTGCTATGGAGAATGGGGAGGTAGAGGTTAAGGAAAGCTCAATGAGAAGTGATCTTTGAGCAAAGCCACAAAGGAGATGGGGTAGGGGGGACCATGCAGATGTTTGGGGAAAGAACCTCTCGGTTAGAGGGAGTAGCAAGGGCCAAGACCCTGAGGTGAGAGTATACCTGGTATGTTCGAGAACCTCCCAATAGGTTGCAGTGATGAGAATGGAATGAGTTAGCGGGGAGTGGTTAGTGACGAGGCAACTGGGGTGATGGTAGATGGTAGATTATATCAGATAGAACTCGTAAGCCATGGTGAGGTCTTTGGCTTTGCTCTGAATGGAAGATGATCTGACCCACATATATAAAGGATCATTCTGGCTGCCATATTGAAAAGAGATTGTAGAGGTGCGGAGGAGACAGTGGCTCCCGCAGGAGAGGATGGTGGGCAAGACGTGCGTGGTGGCAGTGAAAGTAATGAGAAGTGATCGGCCACCAGGACACACTTAGACTGAGGCAACTAGTATGTATACTTATATGGAACAATTTTCAATAAATATCAGCAAATAAAAAAAGCAAGTTGCAAAATAGGATACATGGTATGTCATATATGTTTGAAAAAAATGGAAAGCGTGTGTGTATGCACACAAAAGGATGCACAAGAAGCTGGTAACAGGAGCTACCTTGGGGCAACTCGTTGTCTGAGGGGAGCAGCAGGATGGAGACTTCATTTTCCAGAACATTCCTTTTATACCTTTCAGATTTTGTTCCATTGCCTATACTACCTATGTAGAAAGAAATAACATTTTAAGGTTATAGATTTACAAAATGTTATGCCAGTAAATTTATATTCTTAGAGTATTTATTGATTCAAGCTTTGATATAGAAGAGAAGCAAATAAATAAGTTTCATTCAAATTTAACTCTTTCTGGCACAAAATTTCAGAATTTGAGAACAAAAGTACAAAATGTCATTCAAAATTCATTTTCTGATTTTTCCTTAAAACCTTGTGAAAATTTATTCTCTTCTCCCAAAGTTTAAAATCTGACAGATTGCATATCAATCGAGATATAATTCTTTTTTGTTGATTGATTAATAGATTGATTGATTTATCCATTTATCTATTTTCATACAGAATCTCTCTCTGTTGCCCGGGCTAGAGTGCTATGGCGTCAGCCTAGCTCACAGCAGCCTCAAACTCCTGGGCTCAAGCCATCCTTCTGCCTCAGCCTCCCGTGTAGCTGAGACTACGGTCCTGTGCCACCACAACCAGCTAATTTTTGCTATTTTCAGTAGAGACGAGATCTCACTTTTGCTCAGGCTGGTCTCAAACTCCTGGCCTCAAGCGATCCTCCCACCTCAGCCTCCCAGAGTGCTAGGATTACAGGCGTGAGCCACTGCGCCAGGCCAAACTATAGTTACTGATTGCCTACTACGTGCCCATTATTATGCTAAGAGCATACAGGTTGTCAAAATATGTTTCAAAAATTTTAAACCATTTTCTCATACAAATATAGAAGGAACACATGTTAAGGATTTAATTAACTTAATAATGGGGGAACCAGCAGAATGGTAAAGCTAGTTCAAAGGAGAAGTAGAAGCTTTGCACAGTGGCAGTATCGTAGCCAATGAGGTTTATCCAAGGCGCGATTATTGCTAATTGAAAACTATAAAAAAAAAAAAAGGAGAATTAGAAGAACAGGCATTGGCATTGGAGAAAGAATGTTGGAATAATGTTACCAAGTTAGAAACAAAACTGCTTAAATGTTTACAGTGTAATAAAATCATAACCTTTGGGGTTATCCTTTCCAACTAAACAGAAATCATTTGCATCTCTTCTGAATGAAAATCTACAAGTTGTGGAACTTCACAGAGCTGAGACTTTAATCAGTGATAGATAGCCTTCTTGGGGTGTTGAAAATATTCTAAAAATTAAACTGTGATGGTTGTACAACTCTGTGAGTATATACTAAAAAACACCAAACTGTACACTTTCAATGGATGAATTTTATGGTCTATGAAATAGATTTCAATAAAGCTGTTAAAATAACAGATTACAATACTTCACTGTTGACTTATTGATCCAATCCTATTGTCTTCCTTCATTCTTTTAGATAATTAAATAATCCTTGGGCAGGCAAGTTCAACAAAGCTTTAACATGACATCAAACATACATGTTGCTTGCTTCACACCTTTTTTATTTACATATTTGGGGTAATTTTTTTAAACAAAGAATATGGTGGAGCATGTATAAGCCAGATTCCTAACTCAGAGAGCTTACAGACCAGTGGTAGAACATACACAGAAGAAACAGAGAGGAAGAATGGAGGGCAAATATTAATAAATACATGGTAGAGTAATAACAAGTGAGTTGAATGAGTAGTGATCCTAATAACTTTTACCACCATATTCAAAACCAACAACAATTGTTTTGTAAGAAGAGAAGCCATCAAAACCACAATTCTAAGGACAGTTATTCATACAGTTTAAATTGGCCTAAGGTTGAAGAGATGTGACGAGTGATAACACAAAACACTGCATATAGACTACTGAGTGTGTATGTAAACATACAAGATAGATGATGGGTGGCTGAAGTCTAAACATGCATCTGAACGTGGGAAGAGGTTTCAAGTCAATAACTTTTGTTCCCCGGCTACAATTTTGAAAAGCAAGGCAAGCACACAGTTATATATAGCCTTCTCAATGGGTGTGCGGCCCAGGGGCACTGTGAGCCAGGCAGGATGTGAGGGTGGGGAGATTTCCATACTGTACACAGCACGTACCTGCTGGGTAAATCCCCTGGCCTAAAATACAATCCGCAGTACTTTTATGTCCATGCTGCTGAGCTGAGATGGCGTGGGCTGGGCTGCGGTCAGCCCCGGGCACCTGGGACTTCAGGAAGCCAACCTCATTCCTGCCTTACCTTCAAGCTCAGAAAAGACCACAGTCACTTAACTCTTTCCCTGAGGGCCAGTATGCAAATCGTCTTCCTTGTGCCTTGGGTTTAAAAGATAAATAAGCTAGAGCTAGTATATGTACATAAAAGAAGCCAGATAGGCAATAAAAATAATTTTATTTCTCAACATGATCATCCAACGAGCTCCCCATCTTCCCCCACCCACCCCCTGCTCAGGGTGCTCAGCCCCACACTCAACCAGAATTCTTCCTGCTCATCCAAATCTTGCACTCTTTCCCTCTCTTCACCTTTTATTTTGCTGTTTATAAGCCGTGAGCTGTCCTACCTCAGTCTTCATATGCATTTCTTTAATGTGACACTGAAGAAGCTTACTGCTAAACACACACAAATAATAAAACGTAAATATTAAAGATAAAAATCAAGATCAGAAACTGCATAGAGGTGAAGGGAGGTAACTGATTTAGGACATGGGATAAAATGATTGTTGTAAGTAAATATTAAATTTAACTCTGAAAAGGTACTGAAAAAATGTAAAATAATTTTCTTTTTCTGAGACAGAGCCTCGCTCTGTTGCCCAGGCTAGAGTGCCGTGGCATCAGGCTAACTCACAGCAACCTCAAACTCCTGGGCTCAAGCCATCCTTCTGCCTCAGTCTCCCGAGTAGCTGAGACTACAGGCATGCGCCACCATGCCCGGCTCATTTTTCTATTTTTAGTAGAGATGGAGGTCTCACTCTTGCTCAGGCTGGTCTCAAACTCCTGACCTAAAGTGATCCTCCCATCCTGGCCTCCCAGAGTGCTAGGATTACAGGCGTGAGCCACCCACCCAGCCTGTAAAATAAATATTAACATTGATTATTTCCGAAGGGTGAGATTAGATGTAATTTTTATTTATTTGTTGGTCTGCTTTTTCTGCTATGAATACATTTTACTTTTGTTACCAGAAATATATGAATAATTCAAAACATTAGCTCTGAGCTTCCTAAGGCCACCTCAGTTATTACTGCCTTCTATTAATCAAATCAAAGATTTCTGCCAAAGGACATATTTTTCTTCTATTTGAAATTGGAAAGTAAAAATTTCTACCATGATGTCATTTTTTAAATCATGTACATTAAAAAGTGAAATATCTCTCCACCTTTCCAGTTTTCTTTGCTGGACGGTTGATATATAAATTTCTTGACTTTGCTCTGTGCATGTTAATATATATTAACACCAACACAGTTTTATGTATAAAAAGATATAAGCCATACATATTGTTCTGCATCTTCTCTATCTTAACGATACATCTTAGAGATTTTTTTAGATTGATCCATTAAGGATATACTTCATTCATTTTCATGATCTCGTAGTATGCCATTGTACTAGGATGTACCATAGATTATTTACTTTGTATATTTACTGATACATAGATGGGTAGTTTCTACTACAGAAAATGCTGCAATAAACATCTTACACAGATATCTCTCTGTGCTCATGCTATTTTTTCTTAGGATTGATAGTTTTATAAAGAATAAGGTTTTGTTGTTGTTGTTTTCCAAAGAAAGAGGTTACATAGTTACCAAAACATTCTGAGTATTACTCTTAAGTGAATATTAATAAACCTGATTATGTTTGGATGGGAACCGCAAGGAAAATAAAGGCCTTCGAAGCCACATCCTAAGAGACCAGTTGAAGGATCTCTTTGTCCTGGACACAGGGAGCCTCCAGAGTTACATAAGAAACATCTTCTCTCATCCAAAGGGCTGTCCCCTGGACTAGAGAGGAGGACTGGAGTTGTAGGGCCTCAAAGGACAAAGCAACAAAGATGGGCTTTAGGTCAGAGCAAGGGTGAGATCATTCATCAGCGATCCAGCATCCAACCTCCTTCCTCTGGTGGCAACACTGTGGTGTTCCTAGGAGAGCCACCCCTCCCGACTCTCAGTCCCTGCGGTTGGGCAGGGCTAACTCTACCCCAGCCCCCAAATCCAGGAGTGTCCAGACCTGGAATGAGACAACCGAATATCCCATTGCCTTGGCTATCATGATTGAGACACGTGTCGCATGTCACCTGAGCCAGGCCAGTGATTCGCAATTCTGGGACTTTTACTGGAAATATGAGGGAAGAGAATCCAGTTCCACTGATAAAATGTCAGCCTAGCATCCACTTTGCTGCCGCAGAGGAAAGCCTGCTTAAGCACAATGCCAGCCCAGAACTAAGAAATGAAAACCAAAATTTCTGACGTCATTATTAAGTACTGGGACCCAGCAGTGCCAGGTTGAATTGGTTTTTTTCTTTGTTGTAGGATTTTAAATGAGGCTTTTCCAATCCAGTTTCAATTGAGGTCCCAAAGTCCTATTAATATAATAATATGATTAAAGGCATCAAGGACCTCTATACCCTAAAATGGGGTGCCGCATCGTTCATGCTTGACATAATGAGAAGAAAAACAGGGTCCTCTAATAAAAGTGTTCGTCAACCTCCAGCCTTTGGAAAACAAGGCTTGAAAAATCAAGAGGGAGACTTTTTTCTTTTTTTTGAAACAGAGTCTCACTCCATTCCCCTGAGTAGAGTGCTGCGGCGTCCGCCTAGCTCACAGCAACCTCGAACTCCTGGGCTCAAGTGATGCTCCTGTCTCAGCCTCCCAGGTAACTGGGACCACAGATGCAGACCTCAACACCTGGCTAATTTTTCTATTTTTAGTAGAGACGGGGTCTTGCTCTCGTTCAGGCTGGTCTCGAACTCCTGAGCTCAAGCGATCCTCCCACCTCGGCCTCCCAAAGTGCTAGGATTACAGGTGTGAGCCACCGCGCCCGTCCAAGTGAGAGACTTTTGCTGTGCTGTGCATTTGCTCTCACCACCAACCCATGGGGTGGCGGAGCGGGTGCCTGCACCTACCAGAGCCAAGTGATGGAGACTCTAAGGGACCACTCAGTGAGCTCGGTATGAGTCTCAGGGAGTTTGGGAGATATAATGACTGCTGCCCAAATTCCACTTGGAGAAATATAATGGCGACAGTTTGTGGAAGAGCTGCTTACTTGGTGTCAGAGTGAAAAGAGGCTGTACTTGGGGCAAGTGGTACAGCCACCACTGGCAGAACAGGGATGCCTGAGTCTCCCAGGAAAGCCATGGGAGGGAATAAGTGGTATGCTTCATTTTCTAGGAAATCTCACTCAAGAGGACAACCTAGCGGTCAAAGGGATACCAGCAAGAGGGAGGTGGACCAGCAGAAGCCCAGGGACTGAGCGTTGGGCTCCTCGGCCAGGCAGAGTGGCATCCACTGTGTATCCACCACATCCCTTGCGAAGGCATCACCTCCAGATTACTGCTCCAGCTTCATCGAATGCTGTGCCCTGTGCCTCTCTTCCTCTCTGCCCTCCATCCTGAGCCTGAAGAGGGAGGGTCAAAACCAGGCTTGTGTGTGAGGAAAGAGGAGATATCAGTGGAAAAGCCAACATGCTTCAAATCCTGAAGGAGACCCATGCAAACCTTAAGGAAAAGTATTCAATCGAATACATGTTTGGCATTTTGATTACTACCCTCAACTGAACTGGGCTTTCTTTTTCTTTTCTTTTCTTTTCTTTTTTTTAATTTCAGCATATTATAGGGGTACAAATATTATGGTTACGTATATTGCCCATGCCCCCCCCCCGTCCTCCCTCTTTTCTTTTTTAATATGGAAATTTTCAAACATTTATCAATGCAAGAAAAATAGAATAATGAGCCCCTGGGCACCCATTACCCAGCTTCCGCAATGGTCGGCTCATGGCCTAACATTTTTCATCTCTTCCCCTTCCTATTTCTCCCCCTCCAGTGGAATATGATGAAGCAAATCTCAGACACTTCACTATTTTATCATAATTCAGTATGTTTCTGTACACAATAAAGATTCTTTTAACATGACAATAGTATCATGATCATACCTTAAAAAATTAATAATAGTTTTTCAATATCATCAAATATCTAGTCAGTGTTCAAATTTTCCCAATCTCATAATGTCTTCATACAGTGGATTTGTTTGACTCTGAGTCCAGACAAAGCCCTCACATGCTGATATGTCTCTTCCTGTCTCTTTTAATCTATAGGTCCCCCCTCGGACTTATTTGTTACTGATACTGGGTTATTTGTCCTTAGCATTTTGCATATTCTGGACTTATCCAATTGCATCTCCAAGGTGTCATTTGTCTTGATCCTTTATCTCCTGCATTTCCTGCAAACTCGGATTCAGATCCAGAGGCTTGATTAGATTCGTGCTTGACGTTTTTTTTCTTTTGGCAAGACTTCTGCGTGGGTGGTTTTGTGTACTTCCTATTGCATCACCTCAGGAGACATAGAGTGTCTGCCTGTCTCTCTTTTAAGATTAATCAGTGTGTTATGGTGCTATAAGCTTCATATAATGATTATACATTTTCCTATCGGCTTTGCACATTATGATTTTAATAGCCTAGATCCATTATTCAATCAGACTGCAAGATAATAACATTCTATCTATCACTCCTTCATTTATTAGCTTCTCTTAAAAATAGTCTTTCTCATTAAATATTTGATTACTGAGCTGAGATACTGTTATATGGGAAATGTGTTTTATTCTTTTTCTTTTTTCTAGTTTTCAGAATAACAACTTGGTTCTTCAGCATCCTCCAAAACTGATCAATGGGTTGGAATTTTTTTTTTCAATTATCTTATGAACTCATGATTTTAATGTTTTAACTGTTGTTCAGTTCATTGCAGTTATTGTTCCTTTTGATATGCAAATTGTTTCATCTTCGGTCAGTGGGAACTCCTTGAATTTGGCTCCTGTGAATTAAACATTTAAAAACCAAAACAAGCAAAGGGATTATTTGTTTTTGTTTATGTTTTCCTTAAAGTGATAGAAAAAATATGGAGCTCCTAAGGTTACATTTAGAAGTAGACAAAGTGGGTTTGAAGTCTCTATGAGAGAGAATAAAATTATTTATGATTACAATCCACTGGAGACTTAGCAAATGAAAGACTCCTAACTATTGCAACAACTACTGATGATATTTTGCTTTCCAAGATGATAGCACTTTGTGAAGTCTGTAAATCTTTTAATCTGAACTAGGTTAAATCTACCCTTCCCAAAGGAGTTTATAGTCTAGTTTAAGAAGATAACATTGTATTAGTTATAATTAGGTTTTCTGGGAGTGACAGAAACCTCAAAATAATCTTAGAAAATAAAAGTTTATTTCTCTTTATATTAAAAAAAAAGGGATCTAGGGTTGGCATGGAAGATCCATTGTCATTAGGACCCTGTGCTCTTTCTATCTTACACTCCATTGTCCTCAACATGTAATTACTACTTCATGATATAAGATAGCTGCTGCAGCTCCAGCCATCATATCAACATTCTAGTAAGCAGGCAAGAAAAGAAAGGGAATGAAAAGGGTATGAAAACCCCCATTAAGGACATTTCCTAGAAGTTGTGCATACCTCTTCTGCCATGTTCAGCTGGCCAGAAAACAGCTACAAGACTACACCTAGCTATAAGGAAGGCTGAAAAATGTAGTCTTAATTCTGGATAGCCAGATGCCTAGATAACCTTCAGGGAGTCGATTACCCCAGCAAAGAGGAGAGAGTAGACATTTGGGGAAAACAGCAACCCCTGCCACAAGCCCATATTCAGAAAAAAAAAACACTACCTCTTTTAGGCAGTGTATTTCCACATATATGTCTTAAAATCTCAGAATGGGAGGGTCATTTAAATATCCCCCTACCCTACCCTCCTGAGTGTCTTGATTATGCTGGGGCATCTAATACAGGAAACAAAATTAGGCTGTTATCTGGTAATTTGTGTTTAAAAATAACTTTTAGAGAATTGCACTCCTATATAGCAATAATGATTGTTTTATTTCATTATTTATGACCATCTAGTATACGCCATCCCTGCTTACCCTGGGATTTCTTGATTATTAACTTCATGGTGAAAGTGAGTCTCACACTTTATGCTTCAACTATGTACTAACTCTAAGTCGAGATACGTAACTAGCACCTGCCATTCACAGAGTGAATGGATTTAGTCCTTAAAGTGACCCTCGCACAGAAGCTAAGGATTAGAGAGGGAAAGTAGTTTGCTCGAAGAAAAACAGCTCAGTGAGTGACAAGTGTGTCTGTTTTCAGAGTCCATGTATGTTTTGTTTATTATGACATTCTGAAAGATTTGCTTACTTTCTGCCCTTCCACAAAATTTTAGGATAGAAAGGCAATCAGCTATATGTAGCTTTGAAAGACTTCTGTGAGCTTTTATTTAACTTTTATTTATTTATTTATTTTTGAGATAGGGGTTTGCTCTGTTACCCAGGCTGGAGTGCAGTGGTGTCATCATAGCTCACTGCAACCTCAAACTCTTGGGCTCAAGCGATCTGATCCTCCCTCCTCAGCCTCCAAGTAGCTGGGACTACAGGCTTACACCACCATGCCTGGCTAATTTTTCTATTTGTCTGTAGAGATGGGGTCTCACTATGTTGCCCAGGCTGGTGTTGAACTCCTGGCTTCCAACAATCCTTCCCAAGTTCTAAGATTAGGTATGAGATTAGGTATAAGCCACCCTACCCAGCCAAATTTTAAAAAATTTAATAAACTTCAGCATATTTCTTCATTTCAATATATGACTGTTTTACACTCGTTATTTCTTTTAATCGTCCAACCCAATTTTATGATTATCCCTTCAACAAGTTTTTCTTAAACATTCTTTTTATGTGCCATTCACTGTGCTGGTTGCTGAATATGTAACAGTGGGCAAAACTAAACACAGTCCTTGCTTTGTGTTACTACCTTAACTGTTGGATGGGCTAAACCAGAAACTATAAAGATTCAACTCTAATTTGTAACATAATTTTGAGTCTAAGTTTCTTAAAATATCATTTTCAAACCATATAGCAGAGAGTGTATATATTTTTTACATATGGCTCTTAGTTTTGTGAATTTTGAAAGGATGTGGTTGTGGCCTTTGACATCAGACGAGAAGCTCCGAGAGTTGACTGAACACTGATAGAGAGATAACATCGGAGGCGAGTTGCCTTTGAGCAACTCTCTGAAGATCAACTGCCTCCCATCCCATTCCTTGCCCCAAAGCTGCTTCCTCCAGCCGTGCTAAGGAGTGATGCCCAAGGCGCATCACTTTTCAAGAATTGGATCATGAACAACTTTATCCTCCTGGAAGAACAGCTCATCAAGAAATCCCAACAAAAGAGAAGAACGTCTCCCTCCAACTTTAAAGTCCGCTTCTTTGTTCTAACCAAAGCCAGCCTGGCATACTTCGAGGATCGCCCTGGGGTATGTGAGCAACTTCTTTTGTCTTTCTTCATGTCATATTTTATATCTGGACTGGCTGACTCAAAAAGATATACATGGAATAAAATAGAACACAGGTTATAACAGCCTAAAAGTACAATAAGAGTAATCAGAGGAAAATGTAAGGAAGAGAGGTATCGAGGTGAGATGGTTGTACTAGGCGATTTCAGTTATAAAAACTACAAGTTTAACATTCACCGTGGCCAGGCATGGTGGCTCATGCCTATATCCCAGCACTTTGGGAGGTCAAAGTGGGAGGATAGCTTGAGGCCAGGAGTTCAAGACTAGGCTGGGCGGCCGGGCGCGGTGGCTCACGCCTGTAATCCTAGCACTCTGGGAGGCCGAGGTGGGAGGATCGCTCAAGGTCAGGAGTTCAAGACCAGCTCTGAGCAAGAGCAAGACCCCTTCTCCACTTAAAATGGAAAGAAATTAATTGGCCAACTAAAAATATATAGAAAAACTTAGCCGGGCATGGTTAAGCACAAAGTGTTCTGTGGTGCAAACCAGTGCTTCTTACCTAGAAAATTACAGCTGCTTAGTCAGGTCAATATTTTTCTATCAGCTGGGAGAAGTGGCTCACATCTGTAACCCCAGCACTTGGGGAGGCTGAGGCGAGAGAATCACTTGAGGCTAGGAGTTTGAGATCAGCCTGAGCAACATAGCAAGTCCATGTCTGTACAAAAAAAATTTTTTGAAAATTAGCTGGGCATGGCAGCGTGCACCTGTAGTCATAGCTACTCAGGAGGCTGAGGTGGGAAGATCGCTTGAGCCCAGGAGTTCAAGTTTACAGTGATCTATGATCTATGATCAGGCACTCCAGCCTGGGCAGTGAGTGAGACCCTATCTCTAAAAATGAAAAAACCAAAACAAAAAAACTGAAGATAGTCTCATATTCTGTAACATCAGTGGTATCAAAAGCAATGTGAGTAATCCTAATAATGTAGTATGTAGTTTGGTAGAAGAAACATTGGACAAAGGGTCAGGAGACCAAACTCTACTTCTCAGTAGGTGACTCAGACTGGGCAAATATCTACCTTCTGCTTCAGATTCCTTCTTTATAAAATTTTTAAAAACCAGAAATAGTGACTCATAAGATCCCTTCTTTCTTCAAAAATTCCTTGTTTTATGCAAGGGCACTTATTTAGCCCTTCTCAGCAATTTTTAAAAGCATACTTGATTTCTTACTATATCATTATATTATTTTTACATCATTAGATAGGTAGGGCAGGATTATGGCTTATATTTTACTGAAGGGGAAATAATCTTAGGTATTTGATGGTCACTTGGAGACAAAGGTACTCCAGTTTCTGGTTGGAGCCTGACTTAGTGGCTGTGGGCCTGAGTTTGAAGAACGGACTTTGAAGCAGTCAATGCCATGGCGTTCCAGGGAGGTTAGACTTGCCTTTTTAAGTTGCAGGTGAAATAATGCTGCCTCTTTAGACATGAAAAGATGGCTTGTCTTCAGAAGATTCAGAAGATAGCAATTTAGCAATAGATCAGAAAGCACGTGGAATTATATGCAAGATCCCTTTGGTAGGTGGCCAGGAGCCAAGTTTTGAACTTGGGGAATCTATCATGTAGAGCTACTAAATCACATGGCATCAGTCAATATTTTGTGAATGAGACATTTAAAGTTCTTGTTACATACCGAAAGAACAGTTGTGTGCCTTTAAATATTTTTTTCAAAGCCCATTTTACAGTTTTCACGGATTTATTTTCTTGACTGCATATCGTATTATCTCATTTACTTAGTACTGATAATTCCTGAGCAGCATTACTGTTTGTGAACTGCTTGATTGTGAATGCAGTCCACTATTACTTGCAAATTATCACAAACCAGATGGTCTTGATTCAGACTTTTGTAGGTTATAATGCGCATGTAGACAATGTTATAAAATCACTCCACTTCTTTATTCAAGCATTATGAAAAATTTCTAGGTTACTTAATTTATTTTGGGAAGCCCTGGGCTATAGCTTCTAATATTTCCATATGGGATATAGAAGACACATGTCCAAACACCAAATTTTTTGTTTTCTAATGCCTATGGCTTACATATATAAATAACATTTTTAAAAGCATTTCTTTAAATCTTGTAGAAATTTGTTGATTAGAAATTTACCCAACGTCTCTGAGAAAGGTAAGATATATGAGTTATTGTTCATGCCCTGTGTATATTACATTGTTTAGGGCCACCAATTTGCACACAAGAGTATGCTGTATATTACAAATAAACAGCCTTACACTTTTGGGAAGAACTTTTTCATTTTTAAATTAAAGCCTCGGTTTTTCCATCTGTAAAATGGGTGTGATAATAGCACCCATTTCATGGGACAATGGCAAAGACTCAGAGAAATAATATAGTTAGGTCGAACTACATGAAATTATTTGGCAGATCAAAAACAGTCAGATATTGGCAATTTCATATAGTTCGATTTAGTTTATAAAGTACTTAGTATAGGTCCTGTCACATAGTAAGCACCTAATAAAAATGAGCTGTTATTTGTATCATTTTCATATCTCTGAAGGAGTTAGCAAGGTGGCATAACATATTCATTTTCAAGTGAGTCAAGCTAAGATCAGGGTCCTGGATTTCTTTTATTCTGTGTCTAAATACAAGTTTGTGGGGAGATAAATATGCATCATGAGCTGCGTGATGCTGGGCCAGCCATTGCCCCTCTTGGGGTATCATACCTTCTTTTTCTCTTTTCTCATTTGTAAAACTATGTTTCTTGCAGTTTCTAATATTCTGTGAAATTATAACCCCATGTGAAAAACAACCCTTCCATCTACTCAAGAATAAATTCCGTAATTCTGCAAATGAAGTATGCTTATTCTCACTTTAAATAGCCATTATAATACTGTCATTATTACCATTATAATACTGATGGAATGAGCCTTTGACTTTAACAAGGATTTAGCTCTCCTGGCAGATGCCTGTTTTCTCTGTTGAGACGTACAAGTGCTTTCAGAGGGGCCAAGAAGTCCCTTCGCCCTGTTAGAGCACTGGGCCGGAAAGAGGCAGAGATTTGGCAGGTGGTGGCTGGCAGGCATGATTTCAGATGCTTCCCTGTGCCTGCCAATTTTTTTGGCAAAGGGGTCCCTGATGCCTGAAATTCTATGACAGAGGATGGTGAGAGATAAGGACCACGGGTGTACTGAGTGTGCTGGTAAACATTTAACCACTGTGATAGTGGCAGTGGGGGAGGGGCAGGGGGTGGCTGTTGGGGATCACTGATTCATAGTGTTTGCCCATTTCTCTGGTGTAAATACTCCCAGCACCTCCAATTTCAAACTACCAGTGTGATGGCTACTGCCTTACAAATTCCTGAAAATGTAACAGTTTGCTCTCATGGGCCAGGACAAGCCAAGTGAGCACACCACTGGCAAGCTTCGTTAAGTACAAATCATCTCGGGGAGGTAGTCTCTGACTGGCAGCGTGCTTAGTTGCACATGACTGATATCAGATCCTGTGCAGGGGTAAAAGAGGAAAAAAACTAGAAGGCCTCGGGCACTTTGAGTAAGCCTAGGACGGAAGAGGCAATGCAGATGGAGACAGGCATCCGATTGGTGAGGCTCGTGTGGCCTAGATTCAATCCTGCCTCTCTCACTTTCTAGAGGTGGGATCTCAGGCAAGACATTTAACCTCTTCAAGCCTGTGTCCTATTTGTAAGGTAAGGACCCCAATACCACCTACCTCAAGTGATGTTGAGTATTGCATGAGAAAAGTATATAATACGCTTTGGACCAGCTGCTTCATGATAAGGTGATTATTAGTCACAATTTTTCCCAGGCACCACGTTGATCTTCTGAAAGCCCTTCTGGAGAACTGGAAAGGTTTCTCTATTTGGGTGACTGTTTGCACCTTAGAATCAAGTTTGCTGTGCTCCCATTATCATTTATTCGGGGCAGACTAAGCAGTCAAGATCACCGCCCCAGTCAGTGCCCAGATGAGGGTCTCCACCCTTCATGGTCTCTTCCCTAGCAGCAGAGCCGTATCTTGCAGCATGCATCCTTCCTAAATTAAAGATGGCAGGTTGGGAGAGATGGTCCCCTTTCCTCGCTTTTGGAAGCATTATTGCATAGGGGTGAAAAACACTGCTTTTGGTGGCAGAAAGATCTGGGTCAGAGACCTGCTCCACCATTTGAGCTGTGTGACTTTGTGTAAATTGCATAGTGCTCTGCAATCCTCTAAAAAGCTATTTACATTTTTTAAATGATTAAACATTCTTTCTTTCTGATTTTTTTTGTGTTGAGACAGAGTCTCACTCTGTCACCCTGGCTATAGTGCAGTGGCGTCGCCATAGCTCACAGCAACCTCAAACTCCTGCCTGGGCTCAAGCGATCCTCCTGTCTCAGCCTCCCAGAGTAGCTGGGACTACAGGTGCATGCCACCACTCCTGGCTAATTTTTCTATTTTTTGTAGAGATGGGGTCTCGCTGTTGCTCAGGCTGGTCTTGAACTCCTCAGTTCAACCAATCCTCCTGCCTCGGCCTCCCAGAGTGCTAGGATTACAAGCGTGAGCCATCATGCCCAGCCTAAAGCCTCCATTTCAATGTCACTTGCTTGGGGAAGGCCTCCTTGATTTCCCTAGACTAGATCATGTTGTCCTGTCACATTCTACCATGGCAACGGGTGCCCTTTCTTCAGAGCACATGCCAAAGTCATAATGACCCACCTAGGAATGTGATGACTGTATTAACGTCATTCCCCACCTCAGCCTCCATTAGACTATAAGCTTTGTGAAGGCAGGCACCCAACTTGCTGAAGATGGCGTCGCCTATGTCTACAACCGTGCCTGGCACATACTATCCACTCATTCATTTTTTGTGGAAGGAATAAAAGGAGGAAGGGGGAAAAGGGAAGAAGGAAAGACATGAGGTATAGATCCAAGTCAGGAGGTTAGAGGCACACAAATGAGCCCCAAATAGAAAAAGGCTCAATGCCCAAAGAGTAGAGAACAAGGCAAGTGATACCGAGCTTCAAAAGGGAGATTCCTGGGTGTAGGAGTAAATAAATAAGTCTCCCTAGTGGTAGCAGCTCATGGCCTCTCCTCGAATGAAGAAGACAAGATTCAGGTGGTTGGGGTGTTGATTGGGGTCAGAGAGACACAGGCAGAACCGGTAGGAAGGCCACCCCCCAGCCCCCACCTCCCAGCTCTTTTTAGGAGAACCGAGAACTCCGTTCTCTTCTTTCCTCCACTCTGTCTTATCGTTCCTTCTTTGCCTTTTACAGCTAAATCCTCCGGAGATAATAGTCTTAAAACCACCTGAGCATTTCTTTTGAGACATCCATCTGTCATGGTCTCTCGCCTTCTCACTCCTGAGGGATTCAGTTGCCTCCTCGCTGGGCTGCCGCTGACAGACACACGAGGCCCCTTCCAGTCTGTTATCCACACAGCACCTTGGATGAATGTTTAACATTTTTAATCAGGCATTGCTTCCTGCCTTAAAGCCCTCCAAGGCTATTTAGAGTATTGACAAGAATTCCCAACTGTGTCCTACGAGACCCCCCCACCCTCCTGTGGTCTCTGCCTGCCTTTCTTATTTCATTTCACACCACACTCCCTTTACATGCTTCTACCTTGTTTGCCTTCCTCCTGAATCTTGAACACTCCAAGTTCAAGGTCTTTGTCCAGGGCCAGGCCTAGGGTGAGGCACATGAGTCTCACACCTCAGGAGGCATCATTCTCAGCATCATCCAAGTACAAAGTCTGTTTTTGTTTTGTTTTGGGGATGGGGGTGCTGGTTGGTTTTTGTTTGTTTGTTTGTTTGTTTGTTTTTCTTTTTGTATTTTTTGTGTTTAGGTGCAGAGTCTTTGAATTAGCTGTTCCCACTGTCTGGAACACCCCAGAGTTTTGCAGAGTTGGTTCTTTCTTATTTCCTACCTCTTCAAATATTTTCCCAGGATCCTGTTTCATGTTTTTTTAAAAAAGCACATAGGGGCTGGGCATGGTGGCTCACGTCTGTAATCCTAGTACTCTGGGAGGCTGAGGAGGGTGGATCATTTGAGCGCAGGAGTTCAAGACCAGCCTGAGCAAGAGCGAGACCCCATCTCTACTAAATTTAGAAAGAAATTAGCTGGACAACTAAAAGTATATAGAAAAAATTAGCTGGGTATGGTGGCGCATGCCTGTAGTCCCAGCTACTCAGGAGGCTGAGGCAGAAGGATCGCCTGAGCCCAGGAGTTTGAGGTTGCTGTGAGCTAGGCTGATGCCACGGCACTCTAGCCCGGGCAACAGAGTGAGACTCTGTCTCAAAAAAAAAAAGCACATAGGCACTTCAATATCTACACTTACATACTTTATTGGGCTTACGGATGTGCTTCCCTGTTTATTTTCTGTTTGTACATCTACTGGAGGGGCAGTTCCAGGAGAACAGAGGTCTGGACCGTCTTGTTGATCCCTGTATCACCATCCTCTAAAATAGTGCTGGGCTCAGTAAGAATCTGGTGAATAAACAAAGGTCACATAACTCAAATGGAATTCAGAAAAGCATCAGGGAGCTAAAAATGTGGGCCTTGTCTAGCCAGGCAAAGAAAAGTAAGGATAGAAGCAAAGTACTATGCAATTCAAATGTGTGGTTTCTGGGCCTGCCTTAATGGAGTTTCATCGTGATTGATGTTTGCCTGTGTGATGTGAGGTTGATGCTTTATGGGCATAACCATTGTATAGAGAATTTTTGTTCTGGGAGCAAATACTCCACGTTAAAATTAGCTTCAATTCCTACTGACCAGGGACTGGTGCTTCCATCCATCAGTGAAAATAGGCCACAGAGAAATACTATCATTGTGAGAGCTAAGTTTCTGACTCAGTCTGGAAGAAAGGTTTAACTGGAAAGCACGAGAGCTCAGTTTCTTATTTACATAGTTTATGTAAAATAAGATATTTTAATATCAAACTCAGATATTGAGTCCACAGAAGACTATTTTAAAGCTCTTCCCAAATTTTCATGGGTCAAATAGTAAATACTCACGTCCCCATTTTCTTAACCAATAATAAATTCTTCCATTCATCAATGAGTTATTAGGCCTACTGGAAAAAACAGACCTTCCAGGACTTAGTTTTCATCCATAAGTCAGTTTGGGTTTATCTTCATGACTCTCGGCGGCCTCAGAGGAGGAAACAGCTCAGAAATTTTTTCCCATGCATATAAAATTCACTTTCTAGATCAAATATCTGCTCAGTTCCTCAAAATTCAGCGAACGTTTTCAGTATTTTAATAGAATAAGAACTTGAGGCTGAGTGCAGTGACTCACACCTGTAATCCCAGCACTTTGGAAGGCCAACGCAAGAGGATTGTTTGAGGCCAGGAGTTTGAGAGCAGCCTGAGCAAGAATGAGACTCCATCTCTACAAAACATAGAAAAATTAGCCAAGCATGGTAGCACGTGCCTGTAGTCCCAGCTACTTGGGAAGCTGAGGTGGGAGGATCGCTTGAGCCCAGGAGTTTGAGGTTGCTGTGAGCTATGACGCCACTGCACTCTAGCCCAGGTGACAGAGGGAGGCTCTGTCTCAAAAAAAAGAAAAACAAAAAAGAAAGAAAGAATAAGAATTTGATACAAGGTCTTATGTTGCCATATAATTTCCATTAACCTAAAGTTATTTATAAGCAAACTTCGCATTATAGTTTTCCTTTTTCAATATCAAAAAGTTGTAGAAACTATACCTGCTTGAATTATAAAAATTCAAATGGAGGACTTTTTCCCCAAAACTACATATATTGTGCCAACACTTTATTATTATTGTGTTTTTGCTTTTGTTTTGTTCTTTACCTAACACCGTACCAAGGAAATGTTTCTAGTTTTGCATATTTAGACTCGTTCATTCGTTCAACAAACATTTCTTGAGCACCTATCATGTGCCGGGCACTGTGCTAGGTGTGGGGAACACAGTGGTAAATCATAGTCAAGGTGTCTCTCCGCACAGCTTCCATTCCAGGGGAGGAGACAGACAGTGAGCAGCTGCATGGGGCAGACAGAGGTTCGACAGGTTCGATGGCAAGACCAGGCAGCATCCTGGTCTTGGGGACCAACTTGGGGCCGAATTGGGAGGAAGGATGATCAGAGAAGGAATTTATATCTAAGCTGAAGTTTGAAGGACAAGGAAAGAGCCAATCAAGTGAAGAAGTGGGGAAGAACATTCTGGGCAGAGGGAACTGAAAGTGCAAAGACCCTGCGGTAGAGAAAGGCTTGGCTTGTGTGAGGAGCAGGGACGTGAACATGCAGAGTTCAAGAGACGGTGCAACAGGAGGGCAGAAGCCAAGCTACGTGGGCCCTTGTGCATCACGGCAAGGAGTCTGGATTAGACTCCAGCTACAATGAGAAACCACCAAAGGGTTGAAGCAGAGGTGTGATCCCAACCATGTTACACTTAAACATGATTGTTCCAACAGCTGTGGGGAGAGCAAATTATACAAAGGACAAGAATAGAAGCCAGGAAACTGGGTGAAGTCCAGTGCAGTGGTCTTCTGGTTGGTTGTGTAACATCCCATTCTATGAGTTGTTCTTCAGTTACTTTATGTTTTAACTTTCTTGTGGCATCCTCCATACCCAGCATCCTCTGGGTACTTTGTCCAGAATCATCATACCCCATGTTTTGATGGGAAAGTACCAGTTCTATCACCTGGGTCAGGACCAACACTGAGATCCTTTGGCAGCAAAGTCTGAAAGCAAGTTAGAGTTCAGTTAAATCAACTATGGTCTCAAGAGACAAAGCAGCAAACCTTGAGACCCCGTACTGTTAAAAAAAAAAATGAAATAACTACACCCAAAATATTCTCCATAACTCTTTTGTCTAAATACATAATTTACTATCTCTGTGAGCACTGGTCTTTTCTGTCATGCAGATGTGACTTCCATATAGTTATAATCATAATGCATGACAATTTTGCATTCTAATTTTTCCATATATTCTTTTGTATAAATGTATTTCCACATGTCTACATGGCCTCCAAAGTAATAATTTTTCATATATATATGATTTTTTTAATGGTTGAGTCAGTTCACTGCAAGGATATATTTATCTATTTTATGTAACGTGGACAAACCGACAAACTTGTCTATTATCTATGGTTCAAAATTCAGGTTGTTTCCAGGCATCATGAAAACATCAACCAAAAAAAAATAGTATACCTAATATAGGATCGTCTGCTTTTCAAAATCAGCTTCTTAGGACAGAATGCTCCAAGAATGATAACTGTGTCATAGAATAAGAACATTTTCTAGCCTCAATCATTTGTTGCTACATCATCTTCCAAAGAGATCCAAGTAGTACCCAGGGCCGCTAAAAGTAGCACCATATTTGTTATCAGAACCATTAGAGAAGATTATGTTTCTAAGAAGGAATTAATAAAAACAAAAGAATTCCATTGTTGTGATTTCAAGTACGCTATTTTTATAGGCTTTGAATGTTATGGTGAAAGAGAGGGAAAATATGTACTATTTTATATATGGACGAGATGATTTATTAAAACTCAGTGTTATGTATATGTAAATGAACCCACTACCTACACAGTGGGATTGAAGGGGTGCCCAAAAGCCTCCTACTCTGCGAAATGTCAATCTACCTAATTGACTGTCACAGGGGGTCTGAAAGGGTCACAAGAATGAGCTCTTTGGGTTAGTTCATCAAGTGCCTTATCAAGGAGCCAATGAAATGCAGGATGGTGTCACATGAGCCATTTTTGAGCTCTCCATAGAGGTATTTGTCTGTTTCCTCATGATTAGATGCAAATTGTGGGTTTTGAGACGGAAGACCATAGAGGCAAAGTGCCAT
>VBSM01003214.1:6788355-6801333 GCA_008086735.1 Cheirogaleus medius
TTAGATGCAAATTGTGGGTTTTGAGACGGAAGACCATAGAGGCAAAGTGCCATTTTCTCTATGTCTTATCAACGGTACCTTCTATCAACATGACACATCACTGTTGACATTGACCTTGGTTACCTGGCTGAGGGTAGTGTTTGTGAGATTTCTCAACTATAAGTTTATTCTTTGATACCCCTTTCTGTACTGTTCTCTTTGAAAAGAACATGCTGTGCACAGTCCACCGTTAAGGAGTGAAGAGTTATCTATGTAAATTATTTGGAATTCTTTTACATGGGGAGGTTTAACTAGTCTTCCCTATTTATTTGTATATTTTTTAAATTTATATTTGCATGGACTCATGGATATTTATTTTATGCTCTGGGTTATAATCCAATACTACATCATTTTTTGTTGTTGTTATTGCTCACATTCTTCTAGCTTTGGCTGTTGGGAGCTCTCTCAGTTGTCTCCTGTGTCCCTATGACATTCCCCCATAATTGCGAGGTTTTTGCTTTTTGTTTATTTTTTAAACACTTCCTTTCTAGCATCAAAAGATGCTCCAGGCTCATGTAGTAGATTTCTTACTCCAGTACTAGACTCGGTCATTTCTCTAAGAAACCTTTCTAATGTAGCTTGTGTTTGTTTTTGTTATTGTTTATAGTTTTTTGTTGTTTTTTTTTGTCAGCCTAGCTCACAGCAACCTCAAACTCCTGGGCTCAAGCGATCCTCCTGCCTCAGCCTCCCGAGTAGCTAGAACTACAGGCATGCACCACCATGCCCAGCTAATTTTTCTATATATTTTTAGTTGGCCAATTAATTTCTTTCTATTTTTAGTAGAGATGGGGTCTCACTCTTGCTCAGGATGGTTTCGAACGCCTGACCTTGAGCGATCCACCTGCCTCGGCCTCCCAGAGTGCTAGAACTACAGGCGTGAGCCACCGTGCCCGGCCTACAAACACTTCTTAACCTTTCTTTTAGTTGGCTGACAATACATCCTGGAGATCTATCCATATGGATACACAAAGATACTCTTCATGTTTTTATAGTTGCATAATATTTCATTGTATGGATAAAAAAAATTTTTAATGATGAACATTTAGTCTGGTTCCAGTTTTTTCTAATTTCAAACAATGGGTAATAACTAACCCTGTAGATAATGGCACTTTCCATGAGTTTTTCTGTAATAGTGGTTCTCAACCAAAGATGATTTTGCTCACCAGGGGACATTTGACAATGTCTAAGGAAATCTGGGGTTGTCATAACTGGGGAGGAGAATGCTACTGGCATCTAGAGGGTAGAAGCCAAGGATGCTACTAAATATCCTACAATGCACAGAACAGACTCACAACAAAGAATTATTCAGCTCAAAATGTCAATAGTGCTGAGGTTGAGAAACTCCGGTCTATAGATAATATTTCTTGAAGTGGAATTGCTAAATCAAAGGATATTTGCATTTGTTATTTTGTTGAATAACAAAAGAGCAAATTACTCTCCACAGTTGTACCAGTGAACATTCCCCAGGGCCACATGTGAGAAATCTGTTTTCTCAAAACCTCACCAACAGCATTATCTTATGTTTTGATCTTTGCTAGTCTGATAGGTTTTAAACATGGTATCTAAATATAATTATTTTTTTATTTCAGCATATTATGGGGGTACAAATATTACGGTTATGTATATTGCCCATGCCCCCCTCCCCCCTCGAGGCAGAGCCTCAAGCATGACCATCCCCCAAACATTGCACATCTCACTCACACTAAATATAATTTATTTGCATTTCTGTTATCATAGTGACTTTGAGCATCTTTTCATATGTTCAAACATTTATATTCCTTTTGCCCATTTTTCTCTAAGATTGTTAGTATCTTATTTAATCATTTGTAGGAGCTCTTTATCTATTAGCTAAACCCTTTGTGCAGATTAGTTTTAACATACCTTTCTATTGTCAAGAGATTTTGATCCACCTGTCAATCATTCTGGAAATTTTATTCCAAATCATTTCCATTAAGAGTTTTGTGATAGGATCCACAATGATCACTTCCTGCTGCATACTTGGTCTTACTTGCTGTTCCTTCAATCAATCAATTAGCAAATATTAATTCAACATCACTCTGTGCAAGGCGTTATAACCTGAAATGCAACGAAACTGTTATTAACTTAAATATTGGCTTGATTCTCTGTGCTTGAAAATAAGATACAAAAAATACATTTTTTCAATCTCATTAAACATCTCACATTTCTATTCTGGGAAGAAGAAGAGCTTTGAAAGAGACCAGAGATGCTAAGAGAAACAATGTTCAGGACACCTTGAGGATCTGCTTTATGCTTGTCCTATGTCACTTAGTTCTTCTCTTAGTTTGCACATAAGTCCTTTTCTCTCGGCCCACTTTTGTAAGCAAATCCAAACAAACACGTTTTTTTCATGCTAGGATCACGTTATCCTTATCTAACATGAATGGGGCTTAGACATTATTTCTGAATTATTGCTTTACTTACAAGATAAATATACCCATGTAAAAGCACACTGAATTGCTTTGTTATAGTAGAATCTATGAAGAAAATGCTGTCATTCAAGAGAGGGACTGTCAGGAACTAGAACCTCCATGGATACAGAAGAGCAGGTGGCAGGTGCCACCTGGCTGCCGCTGACTGTTAATGGGGTTATGAGGTTACAAAGGCAAATGGAGTTGCATCATTTTGCACACCCAGCATTTGATGTGTACCCCTTCGCCTTCTCCCACCTGCCAAAGTTGTATTACACTGCAGTGTTTTAAAATTTTGTGACTGCTTTAAAATATTTTCATTTTTCTGCTTTTCACCTTGCTTTATGCTCACTGTAAAAACTTCAAATATCATAGAAATATATCACTTTCACTGTGAAATTCTGCCACAGTGGCACTCACAAGGGAGAACTAGTGTTACCGTCTTGGAGTATTTTCCTTCTTGTATTATTTCTTTGGATATTGCATATACTAATGTATATTTTATCTCTTTTTTCCAAAAAATGAGATGGTGCTCCATCTCATTTTTTGCTTTAAACCTGCTTTTTTACTTTTAATATATATTTTTGTCCTTTCATATAGATCAACTTTATTTTTTGTTAATGGCTACAGAGTAGTCACAGGACGGATGAACCATAATTAATTTAACCATTTGTCTATTGATGGATATTTAAGTTTTTCTGGGTTTTGTAGTGTCATAAATAATGCTGCTATGAACATCCTCCTTCCTACATCTTTATACATTTTGAACAAATGTTTCCATAGGATAAATCCTATAAGGGAAATGTATTTATTTATTTTAGTTAATTATTTTCTAGTACAATGAAAGAAATACACGGTCATGGTGAAATAGTCAAACAGTACCAAAGGATATGAGGTGAAAAGAAAGGTTCTCTTTCCTCCCCCTACCCCCAAACCCCAGGACCACCCCACAGCTATCTGCTCCTAATAGTTTCTTATGAGAAAATACATTCATAATTTTAATAGAGGACCCTAAATTGCCCTCTGAAAACTGTATATAAGTATAATTCTTTTTCTTTTCGTTCCGTTCTTTTTCCTTTTTCTTTTTGTAAAATTCTCACTTTTTTCTGTTGGGTAGTCAAGGTGCCACTATTGAAAAGATGGCAGGCCTTAAGAAAAGCCAAATTGTTTTCCCCACAGCACAAGTAGGCACATAGTAAAACCGCAGTGTGAAAACTCTGCAGTGGAGGAAGCCGGGAGAATGAGAGCCGGCTATGAGTAAGAGGTCTTGTGGAGAAGAGGAAAGAAAAGAAGGCAGGTGTGGGATGGATCGGAGTTTCTTGGCTTTAAGTTGGTCCAAGGAGCCTTGAAATTAACTGCCTTAGCTCAAGCCCTGCCCAGAGCTTCAAAGCATGGTAGGGTTAGGAAATTAGCCGGGCATGGTGGCGCATGCCTGTAGTCCCAGCTACTCGGGAGGCTGAGGCAGGAGGATCGCTTGAGCCCAGGAGTTTGAGGTTGCTGTGAGCTAGGCTGACGCCACGGCACTCTAGCCAGGGCAACAGAGTGAGACTCTGTCTCAAAAAAAAAAAAAAGAGAGAGAATGGGAGGGAATTTGTGGGGTCACCTCAAGCAAGAATGGAGGAAGAGCCCTCAAAACCAATTTTAGAACTGATATTCTGTATTTTAGTGTGAGTGGGGAAAACAACTCTCAAATCAGTCACTTAAGTTTCATTTCATATGACATCAGTCTTGATTTCACTTATGTTACTGTGTGATCTCAGATGGGTACAATGGCTGTGCTATACCCAGAAGAGGCATGGAGCAAAATATTTGTAATGCCTTGTTAAAAACATCATCAGAAAGATTTCCTGATTTTAAAGAAACTCTGATAAATGCTGTGTATAGCTACTTTTACAGCTTGATCCCAGGGAAGTCTTAAATGTCCCACTCCCTGTGCAATTTCCGCTGAAAAATACTCTCTCAGCTGATGCCTAGAATTCCACAATTAAAGCTCCCTCTCGGTTTAAGTCTTATCTCTGTTACAGCAGAGCTGACTGAGAACAAACCGAATGGCACGAAAAGGGTGGAGGGAACCAGGTTTATTCTTTTTTTTTTCTTTCCTTCTTTCTTTCTTTTTTTTGAGACAGAATCTCACTCTGTTGCCCAGGCTAGAGCACCGTGGCGTCAGCCTAGCTCACAGCAACCTCAAACTCCTGGGCTCAAGCGATCCTCCTGCCTCAGTCTCCCAAGTAGCTGGGACTACAGGCATGTACCACCATGCCCGGCTAATTTTTTCTCTATATATTTTTAGTTGGCCAATTAATTTCTTTCTATTTTTAGTAGAGACGGGGTCTCGCTCTTGCTCAGGCTGGTTTCCAACGCCTGACCTTGAGCGATCCGCCCACCTTGGCCTCCCAGAGTGCTAGGATTACAGGTGTGAGCCACCGCGCCCGGCCAGAACCAGGTTTATTTAGGCTGGCGGGCTCAGCCGGGGCTTGCCACCAAATTCTGAGCCCCAAACAAAGAGTGTAGCAGTCTTTATACATTTCGTTTTAGGGAGGGTGTAGGGCACAGTTACAATGTGGTTATCTTTCGTGGGGCGGGGTCTCAGTGACCCCAGTTCCTGGTATAGGGTTTCTATGGAATTTCTTCCTGTCTTATCTTACCATGGCAGAAGTTGCTGCAAGCAGTTTAAAGAAGCAAGAGCGGCAGCAGTTTAGCAGTTACGCAGGAGGTTGTTCATGGGCAGGGGTTTTGCTTAGTGGAATTTTCCTTTTCTCTATCGTGATATCTGTCCAAATACAAACTCCTCAGAAAGGAGCCAAGCTTTGAGCTAGCAGTTAAGTTATACCTTCGGTGAGTGAGTACTTGGGGGAGGTTCTGACGGGAGAGTGGAAGGGGAAGCAGAAAGCTAACGCCCTGTGATGGAGAATGGGACTCTCTCATGTTGGAAAGACCTAGAAACAAGCCCCTTTCTCGGTTTTGCCCTGATTCTACAAATAATTGACAAAATGAACAAATGACTCCGCTTGTCAAAATCACCAGTTATTGCTATTTAAAAGTTAATGTCCTCCCAGATTGTAGTTCCCAAGCACATATTTTCCCCACAGAAAATCCCCAAAGAAGATATGGACCCATAAAGACGGAAAAACAAGGTCTTATTTTATGGACAAGTAACATTTGAGTGAGTTTATCACTTTAATAATTTTAATTATTTAATTATTTTGCTAGTAAATTATGTAGCTCTTTTAAATCTTCTAAATTAGCTCAATGACTCTGGACTATTATTATGCCACTTTAAGGAAATAAAAGAAAACCCTAGAGGTTGACACTTGCCTCAGGTTGGAATGAGGGCAGGGCTCAAACCCGAGGCTGCCCAGCTGAAAGCTCCAGCCTCCCCCACTCTGCCCCACCAGAGTAAAAGGAATTTAATTTTGCTCTTTTGAAGAAAGGTGGAAATGTCCTTTTTCCATGCATATCAGGTACATAACTTCTCCCTGATGTATCTGCTGGGTTAGTCTAGCAAGAAAGGAGCTCATGTTTTTAGAGCAAAGAGGAGTGGTTATTCTGCGGAACCAAGGAACGTGCTCCATCTTTGAAATTCAGCATATGCACCGCACAACCAAATGAGGGAAAAACAAAGCTCTGCTAGGCCATGTCTGGAGGAAATAGATTACACAATTGATTTTCCAGTGCTCAGTTCAGAGAAAGAAAGTCTTCTGTGGAAAGTCTTGGGGCAAGTGCAAAGCCAGAAAGCATATTATTTAGGTGCTCAAACCCTGGAAACATAGACTTTAGCTTGTATGCTGCTCTTCTACTTATTAAGAGAGTTGGCATCGCTTAACCTCAATTTTCTTACCTATGAAATGAGGACATAATGCTTTGTAGGATCATGATTAAATGAGATGGAATGTTGAGTGCCTGAAGTATGGGAAATGCTCAAAATGGTATTGTCTTTTATTTTTCTTCCTGCCTCTCTCTTTGAAACTCACAATCCAATTCTATGTTGTACAAAATATTAACATAAAAAGTTGCCCCCTTGTCCCTTACGCAATGCACATTTGTGGGGAAGCTGGTGCTAACCCATTTGTAGACGACCTGCTTCTGGGTCGGGGTTTTGCAAGCAGCAGAGCAGCTCCCTTGCTGCGATCTGTCAGAAGTCAGCCTTCCACATAAGGGTTTGTTAAAAGAAAAAGAGAGAAAAATATTAACATGAAAGAAAAAGGATACAAAATCTGATTGCACAAGCTTGCCTTTGTGCAGATCTGTAGGCGTTAGCATCTTGGATTGTGCAGGACACGTGTCAGATGTCCGGAATGAAACATTAGAATATGAGGACAGTGTGGCTTTGAACGTGGCCAAGAGAAGAGATAAGGGTGAGCCAGGTCCTGTGACTTTCACCCGAGTGACGCAGACAGAATAATAAGCAAGCATGAGGGCAGGTTTTGTTTGATCTCTCTCTTTCTCTGGCTTTTGGCTTTTGTGTGGTTTCCTTGGAGGGTTTTACCCTGGCATTTTTCAGAAATAGCCCAGTTATTTGGGATGATTACAGGCAATCACCATTTCCCGGACACTGAACTGTGTTAGGCTCGTTGACCAGCCACTTCCTGGTGACCATCTGGGGAACACCCAGCTGGTCCTGCTGTCTACCAAGTATCAGATCTCATGAGATCCAAGGAGAACCAGCCTCAGGGCCTTTGGACAGACTGACAGACAGAATGGATTGTGAGGGAGACCCAAGCACTCATTTCAGAGTGAGGTTAATGGTGGACCATGAAATCTACTCCAACAGAAGAGCAAGCCTGAGAACAGCATCACATGACAGACTGTTCAGGCACAAATGGCTCTTAAAATCCATGTTTGGAATCAGCAATCATTAAGAAAACAAAGGGGATCATCTGAGTTGAGATGAGAAATCCTCCTGGGAAATCTTGGAGTCTCACTGTCCTCCAAGGGAGCTGCCAGCCACATGTAGCTTCTGAGTACTTGAAATGCAGCGAGTCCAAACTGAGATATGCTGCAAAATACACAATTTCAAAGATTTAGTACAAAAAAGGTGTCTCATGCACTTTTTTATATTGGTTGCAATTTGAAATGATAGTATTTTAGATACTAGGTTAAAATGTTGTTAAAATTAATATTACCTGTTACTTGTACTTTTTTGAATATGCCTGCTGGAAAATTTTAAATTACACACACAGCTCCCATTATATTTCTGTTGGATAGTACTGCTGTAGAACTTCACGCAGAGTTTTTATCCCTATTCACAACTCCAGTTGATGTTTCCCACTACTTTATGCCCTTATCACGATGATGCCAGGCTGTTAATAACGGATTTACCCGGCACTTTTCTACCCCGGGATTTTGCTGTGGTTGTTCGCACTCCTCCCTCCAGACTTTCTCACACGTGGCTCCTGTTCAGCTTTCTGATCTCTTCCCAAATGCCCTTTCTCCAGAGAGGCCTGCCCTGGCCACAGGCTGATCACGTCATTCTGTTCTATTCTCATTCTAGCACCTGCGTGTCTTACCTGCCTCCCCAACTATACTGTGATCTCCACGAGAGTCTACCATGTTCATCACTCCATTTCCTGAGTTCAGAATAGCACCTTGCTCATAGCCGGCCCACAATAAATGTTTCCTGAATAGCTAGATTCATCAGCTTTAAATCTGGTTAAGATTGTTTAAACTGTGTTCCAACTTGGCGCCCTTTGTTCGGATCCAACTGAGCACCGTTGTGGGCCAGCCACTGTGCTAGGCACCGGGGATAGGGGGCAGATGTCTTGATCTCTGCCCTTAGGGAGCTCAGGACTTAGCGGGTTCCAAAGACAAAAATGTCAGCAAACAGAGTTGTCCTATTACTGCCATGAGCCTTTTGTTTCATTTCACCATGCATACTGCTAAGGAAATAACCCAACGGAGGTCAAAACAACGTAACCTCAAAGCTCAGTCTCCCTGTTTACCAGTAGCTGCAGATGGTTGTTGAAAAGACAGCTCCTTTGTGCTCTTGTTTGTGTAAAACAGATGAACCATTCCAAAGAACTATGATTATGGGCAGGATCAAGGCATGTATTTCTAGCTGCGGTAGACTCCAAATGAGAAGATAGTTGGAGTCCAAAGGGCACATGTTTGCAGAGGCTTTTGAGGGAAGAAAAACCTCTTAATACATCATTAGATTACAAAAGTAGAGCAGATGCTCATTTTCATTTATATATACCTTATAAATGTGCAGAGAAGACAAATGCATTCCACGTGGTTAACCTTGTCTACTTCAGAGTTATGGGGAAGAGTGGGATAATAAGGCACTATAAATATTTTCTTCACATATCTCTATTACTTTTATTTGTTATAATAAACATGGACAGATTTTGTACTTTCAGAAATGAATGAAGTAGTTTTTATAAAGAAAATTTAGAACGAAACACCACAAAGCTTCCCTGTGTTTGACAGGCTCTACTTCTTACATCTTAAATTTTTTATCTTAGTACTGTGCCTCAGCTACTAAAGCAAAGATCAGCTTCCAGGCTGAGGACCCCAAAACAAAAAGTAAAGACTGAGCTCATTTCTGGAGAATTTTGATGATATCATAGCTTCCCAAATACCAACCAAGCACACTCATCTATTGCAGCTTGCAGCTCTCTTGTGATAGTTAGGACTTCCTTAACCTCTTTAATTGGGCAGGTGCCCTTTATTGAAGGCACCTGTTATAAAGTAGGTACTTGTTTTGTCATCCCATTTTATTCTTCAATTAACCTTTAAAAGATAGCTATTATTATCCTCTTATGAGATGTAGACCCCAGGGTTCTGGGAGGTTTGATGAATTGCCCAAGGTCACAGAGTTAGTTCGAGGCAGACGCCTACTTTGAATCCAGCCTTTCCAACCTTGTGCTCATTTTACCACCATTTGCAACTTCTTTTTTTAAAGAATAAGGTATAATGCGGGTTGGGCCATAATCCCAAATATTAAAATCTAAAAGATCAAAATCCCAAAGAGTTTAAAAATGGAAATGGAAAAAATAATTTTAAAATACATTTATTTACATTTTTAAAGGCAGACTTATTTGAGAAACATAAAAACATAACATACTTCATAGGCCACTTTACAAAATAAAATAGGCAATAACATCCTTATTTTTGCAAGCATAAACAACTCAGGTATACTAAAGAGAGTTATACAGGTATAACAGTTATGAGCAGAGAAACTGGATCATAAAGAAATATATAATTGTGGTCAAATGAAATGCTGTGACGGACAACCTAAGTCTTTTGATGAGATTGATCAAAAACAGCAGAAGAAAAGTCTGTCTCAGCTCTCAGAGAGAGACCAATTTGACTTCTGTATTTGTTGTCTCTGGGCCCCCAGCCAACTGGATGGTCCCTGCCAACATTGAGGGAAGATCTTCCTCACCTCATCCACTCAGGCTCACACACTCATCTCCTCTGCAAACACCCTCACAGACACACCCAAAGTAATGCTTTACCAGGTTTCTAGGTGTTCTTTCAGTCAAGTTGACACCTAAAATTAAGTCCACAAGTCCACCCCTTGTCAACTCGACAGCCATATACATCTCCTTAAACCATACTCAATTTCCAAATGAAGACAGTAACAAAGTTATAGTTCTGCCTAACACGATGGGACTATACTGCACACAACAGAAAATGCACGAATTATGAGTTTCGAGATTTTAGACATTAGGGATTTTGATCTTTTGGGACTTCAGCATCCAGGACTACAGCATTTGGGATTGATTGGCACCAGGTACAATGACATGTTTTGGCAATAGTTCCCATAGCTGAATTAAACTCTATTCTCAACGGCAGCCTAATTCTGCGCACCTGTGAAAGGCTTCCTCTCTCCAAAAGCACTTCCCTAACTAGCCTTTCTTGGAGCCTGATAGTCTACCCATAGGATCTGTCACACTGGATGAGGCAGCAAGTTCTCTGAGATCCACTCTCCAAGTACAAAGACCCTTAAAAATGAATAACTCAAAACATCGATATAAATCACAAAGACCATCACATGAATTAGTTATCAGGGAACTACATCTAGCAAGCTTCTAGGGGCATGAGACCAGGCTCCAGTGATGTTTGATGGGGAGGGTGGAGAAGGGGTAGTTCTAGAGCAGAGTCAGGAATGTCCTGCGAGGGTGTCATTAAAGGACAGAGAGAAATTAGATGCAGAAAAGAAAGGTGCCACCAACAGAATAAATCATCATCCAGCTCAGGCCTGAGCTCAATTACTGTGCTAATAAGGTCATGGGCAGGCACGGAGCAGAGAAAATTGGCCACATGTGTGGTCTATTTTCCATAGATTGCATTACCCATCCCAGCTGCTATTTCCAACGAGGGCAGCAGAGAATATGACCCTGCGGCTCCGTGAGTGGAAACCTGTCACGCCCTCAAGAAAGCAGTTCAGAAGGTGTGATAGCCAGGGGTCTGCCCAGTGTCTCTCTCAGACTGAGGGCCAGGAGCCCGCTTCTGCAGATTTGGGTGGGAAGGCTGGGGTTGGTGTACAAAGCTAACGGACCTTATATAGTAGTGGATTTCTAGAAGCAATCTGGGCAAAAGTGCTGTCTTCTCTCTTACGTAAATGGGATGTGCTTGTCTTCCCACAGAAAAAGCGCACGTTGAAAGGCTCCATTGAACTCTCCCGAATCAAATGTGTCGAGATTGTGAAAAGTGACATCAGCATCCCGTGCCACTATAAATACCCGTTTCAGGTAAGTCCGTGAGGCCTGAGGCGGATGGTTCCTCATCCCTAGACCACGGTTAAAACCTCAGCCACTGAGAGACGGGGCAGGAAGAGGGGGACTCTCTCTGGTCCTGGCTTAGCACTTAGACCAAGCCCATAAGAAAACTTCTGCGTTGTTTCAATCAATGATATTCGTTCATTCATTCATTGTTTCATTTATTTAACAAAGATTATACACAAGCTCTTAAGGTGGTTGTTTTCCATTCCCTTTCCCCCATGTCCCTCCTACCTCCAGGAATGTCCTAAGTAGTTTGCTCCCGAGGAAAGGTAAACAGCTGCCATCGCGGGCTCCACGCCTACTTTGCTTTAAGTGCATTTTCCTCCTGATCTGAGGCGACACATTACAATCCTTGGTTATAAATTGCTAGGAGGTTCAGAGCTAAAAAGACTCAGGTTGCACAACCTGAGAACTCTCTGGGATCACACAGTCCAGCAGAGCAGCCGCTAGCCACCTGTGGATGTTTACATTTAAACATAGATTAATGAAAATGAAATGACATTAAAAATTCAGCTCCTCAGTTACACGGGTCACATGTCACATGTTCAATAGCCCAGTGTGGCTGGCAGTTACCGTGCTGAGCAGCACAGATTACAGACTGTTTCCATCCCTGCAGAAAGTCCTGCTGGACAGAGCGGCTGGAGGGTATCTTTAGAGTCTTTATCTCGTTTCTGACTCTTGGCATTTCTGACTTCAAGGGCCTGGGTATGTCCTTGCACAACCCAGGGGATCATTCGTGTTTGCTACCCTGTGGGATGGATGTCCCATTTTTAGTGTGGCATAGAAAAGAGCTTTTTTTCTACTAGGAAAGTGACCCCCATGAGTTGAACCCAGAGATTTAAGGTTGCAGTGAGCTGCGATCATGCCACTGCACTCTACTCAGGGTGACAGAATGAGAGACTCTGTCAAAAAAACAGAATACCTATCCCCTAATCACCCAAATATTTGCCTATATGAGAACAAACACCGGAGATCCCGCTCATGGCCCAGCAAGCTAGATGAGTCTGCTGGCAGTCACCTGTCTCGAGGCCCACTGCTCACCTTGGACTCTGTGTGTGTGTTTCCAGGTTGTGCATGACAACTACCTCCTGTATGTGTTTGCTCCAGACCGTGAGAGCCGGCAGCGCTGGGTGCTGGCCCTTAAAGAAGGTAATTCAACTCCTCTGCCATTGAGTCATTGATACCCTTGATCTTATAGTAGGTTTGGGTTCTACAATAGAATAGAGTGTGGTCTGAGAGCAGCTGATAGCCAAGTATTTTTTTCCTTTTGGTGTTGGTGTCTAGTTCTCTAGTTCTTACCCTGGGCCCAAGAGGCAATGACCAGTTATGGTTCAGGGATTGGCCAAATCCAACCTGCTGCCTGTTCTTGCAAGGCTCTGCCCTACATTTTTATGCATTCCATTTAAATGATTATATAAGTACCTACATTAGACCCTCAATTTTGTCTCATGGCCAGCAAACCTAAAATATTTACTCCCTGGCCCTTTAAGAAAAAGTTTGCGACTCCTGGTTTAGCATGAAGAAGACGTAGGCCCTGGAGTGGGCTGACCTGGGTTTAAATCCCAGCTCTGCCATTTACTACGTACACCTGGGTGAGCGCCTTAGCTGCTGTGCTTCCATTTCCCCATCTGTAAACAAAGGAGAAGAGGAGGGAATAATAGAACCTCCAGAGCAGATGTGAGTCAAGTCCTGGGAAACAGGCTGGCCCATGGTCCGCACCCAATACGTGTCAGCCAGCTTGAAAGCTTTTCAAATCATCAGGAAGGGTCTTTCTTTCTTTTTTT
>VBSM01003214.1:6811773-6836286 GCA_008086735.1 Cheirogaleus medius
CCTCGGCCTCCCAGAGTGCTAGGATTACAGGCATGAGCCACCACCCCCGGCCTGAGATCTACATGTTGAGAGATTAGCAACCTGTTCTGCAAAGTGCTATTGTTCTTGAGCATTTGGGTGAGGTAGAAGGTACATCCCATTATGAGGTGATTACTTTTGGTGGAAGGAAAAGGTGTGTCTTAAGAGATAGTGCAGATTGGCGGTTATATTAGGAAGCATCAGAAAGAACATACTAAAGATTTAGTTACAATCATAATCCTTGAACTAGCCATCCAAGTGACTCATGAAGAAAATAAGGTTACATCAATACCAATTGCCCATTGTGGGATTTTTGAATGAAAATCATCTTGTGAGCATGAGATTCACACTGCTTTGTAAGGATTTTTTTTTTCCTTTTAACATATCAGAGGTATTTACCCATGCTCTGGAATATTTTCCAGAAAATGATTTCAATGATTATATAAATCCAACATATAAATGTACCCTAATTTGGCAAATATCCTTTTTGGGCACTTAGGTTCTTTCCAATATTTTGTAAATATAAACAACACCGCAATGAACATCCTTGTATGTTAATATTAAGGGTTTAAATGTTTTCAAAGTATGAGGTTATTGTTAACATATAAAAAAGCAAAAGAAAACACTCCATCATTGTAACATCTAAATATTCTACGTCAATATTTTATTTTTTAAAGAAAACTAACAGGCTAGGCGCGGTGGCTCACGCCTGTAATCCTAGCACTCTGGGAGGCTGAGGCGATGATCGCTCATGGTCAGGAGTTTGAGACCAGCCTGAGCAAGAGTGAGACCCCTGTCTCTACTAAAAATAGAAATAAATTAGCTGGACAACTGAAAATATATAGAAAAAATTAGCTGGGCATGGTGGCACATGCCTGTAGTCCCAGCTACTTGGGAGGCTGAGGCAGGAGGATCGTTTGGGCCCAGAAGTTTGAGGTTGCTGTGAGCTAGGCTGATGCCACAGCACTCTAGCCTGGGCAACAGAGCAAGCTCTGTCTCAAAAAAAAAGAAAAGAAAACTAACAGAGAGAGAAATATACATGGAAAAAAAGCCACTCTCTATGTGCCCCTCCCACATCAAATCAAAAAATAATCTCTATTAACACTTTCTTGTGTATCTTAAACAAAAATTATACATCTACAAATGCATCTTTTCTCATTTGCACTAAGGTGATCCAGTCACTCTTCATCTTGCCTTTAACCTTTAATGATAAACACTGTAGATCTTTTCATATCAACACATGCAAATCTACTTCACTTTTAAAACAACTGCTCTAGTGTCTCAAATTTTCCAAGTTTGCTAAAACAACTGCTTAGTGTTAGAATGTATAATTGTATTATAAATATTTAAATAATCACTTATGGTGGGACATTTGGTGGGTTATTTGTTTTCTTTGTTATTTCAAACAAGGCTTCAATGAGGATCTTGTATTTTTTTGAATATCTTGGCAAGCTTTTGAATACATACGTACATATATATATATGACATTTCTTTTTTTTTGTTTGTTTTTTTGAGAGAAAGTCTTACTCTGTTGCCCTGGCTAGAGTGCCGTGGCGTCAGCCTAGCTCACAGCAACCTCAAACTCCTTGGCTCCAGCGATCCTCCTGCCTCAGCCTCCCGAGTAGCTGGGACTACAGGCATGCACCACCATGCCCGGCTAACTTTTTCTATATATTTTTAGTTGGCCAATTAATTTCTTTCTATTTTTAGTAGAGACGGGGTCTCGCTCTTGCTCAGGCTGGTTTCGAACTCCTGACCTTGAGCGATCCACCCGCCTCGGCCTCCCAGAGTGCTAGGATTACAGGCGTGAGCCACCACGCCCGGCCATATATATCACATTTCTAACTGTGGAACTGTTGAGTCAGAGTGTGTGATATCTTAATTTTGATAGATAATTTGGTCAAAAAGCTTGCCAAATTTACTTCCCCTTCAGCAGCGTTATGGAAGGACCAACACTGGGTATCGTTAAACTTAAAAAAAAAACAATTGATGGAGTTAAAAAAGAGGGCTACAAATACCTTTATGGTTAAAGCTTTGCTTTTTTACATGTAACAAAATTTGCATTTTCAAGGTGCCTTCCCTTTAAGTAGCCTTATCAACCCCATTGCAGGCGGAGGCAGAAGTGAGATGGGGTAAAATGTAGTGAGATTCAGACCTGTGGTCTGAGAGGCAGGATAGTTTGCTAGCTAAAAGCAGATGCTAAAGCCCCTCTTCTGGAACTTCCCTCTCTAGCTGACTTTATGGAGGCCAATGATGCTGGTCACATCCCCTTCTCTTTCCTATTAGGGGCAGGCCTATATGGGAAACAGGTTTAAGACAGCCTAGGTCTACAAACACCAAAGGGACTTACTCAGGAATTCATCAGTTCAATCAACTGACATTATTTAGCACATCTAATGTGCCAGGAAATTTCCTCTCCTAGCTCTTACTTCCCCCAGTGACAGTTTGCTCTTTGTTCAGTGACCTGTGGAAAGGCTTGACTATGCACTTCAAAGGGCATCAGAGAAGACATGCCAGTGGCCAGTCAGCACTCTGAGAATTCCCCTGGTTTGTTTAGTGTGGCACAGTGGAAAGCGCATGAAATGGGGAGATAGAAATCTTGGACTTTAGTATCAGCTGCCCTTGTCATGTGTGACTACAGTCCAGTCACTTAACCTCTGTGAATCCTTTTCCTTACCTGCAAAATGCAGATGACAGTATCAGCTTTGTCTGTCTACACAGGGTTGAGAAAATCAATGAGATGCTAGAAGTGACAGAACTTTGTGAATTCTTTATATATCCACATACAAGCGATGAGAATTATCATCATTTATTGGTTGTTATATTCTATTCGAAAGCAAAAATATTATTTCATCCTTTGTTATCATCGTAAACGTATGGCGTGGCAAAACCAGACGTAATTAAGGGATTCCAAAAGAGAGACAGACAAGGAATGGCAAATTTCAGAACAAGCCAACTGCCATCATTTGGCAATGGCTGCCTTGAGCATTGTGTTAATGAAGATTCTGAGGTTGCATGTCCAATTCTCATAGAACGTGAGATAATCATCCTGTATTGGGCATCTCCATTCTTGATTTCTTCATTCCTCAAAACAATTCTGTGACATGGATTACATATTCCCCATAACCATAATCACTAGATCGAAAATTGGCCTTATTATAAGAAACATTAAAACATTTTATGGAGTAGAAACTATCAGGCATCTTTGCAGATTGGCAGAGTAGGCAGGGATTGTATGTATAATCTAGTTTAGGTCCCTCATTTGACAGATATGAAGGCAGAGGTCCAGAGAGTAGAAGGGACACAGCTCTCACCTGGTGTTATTAAATAGGATAATGAATGTGAAAGTGCTTTGAAAACTACAAAGCTATACACAAATGCAAAGCATTTTGATATCCTTATTAATTTATGCTTTTATTTATGCACAATTATTAATTATTGCTCAAAAGTGATTCTCTACCCCCAAATCCAACCTGATCTTATCTTTTTTCCTCATGTTTATACCACTGATATCTGAAGAAGCTCAATTAGGGAGGCCTTAAATTAAAAAGCTTATGAAACCATCTGATGGTATCTTTGAGAACCTGTGGTTGGAAAATCATCTTTTATATTTTAATTATTTTGGTTTCCTCACTATAAAATGATAGCACTAAAGTGGAAAAAATACTGACTATGACACACACATACAAAAATGTTTCCTTAAAGAAAATAGAGAGTGAACATTAATCTTTTTTTCCAGTAGAGGAAATTTCACAATGAGGAAAGTAGCAGACAGAGCTTTTTAAATAAAATAGCCACTTCTTAGCTATTATGTTTCATATTTTAATGGCAAAATTTATTGCCTTTAACAGATAGCAGGTTGTTATTTTTTTTTTTTTTTACCAATTCTTATGTTCTAAACTTTGAAATGTCTTATCACAAATGCCAAATAATGTGAGACTCCCTCATCTTTAAATAGCTTTTAGTGGATTAAACCTATAAAATGAAGATGTAAAAGTTCTATCTAATCTAAACACTAATTTTCCTTTTAACAGGCATGAAGGATATGTACCAAGCAGTTATCTGGTGGAAAAATCTCCAAATAACCTGAAAACCTACGAGTAAGATATTTTATTTGTCTTTGGAAAATAGAGTACCAAGGAAAGCTCCTTAGGTTAGAAGTAAATTATTGGTTAACTATAAAAATACCAGATATTTGCTTTTCTTGACTCACTTTCTTCTCCCATGCTCTGCTCCCTAAATAAACAGTAGGGGAGCACCCTAAGTGGGAGGGAAAAAGGGGTATGTGCACTCACCTACCTTTTTATCAAAGGGATGATTCTCAGATACTTGTGCAGGTTGTAGTAAAAAGACAAGGTTCTACTGGGAATACCAGGAATATTGTTCTTACTTGAGAAGGAAAAATCACTATGAACATTGGATCAAATATAAATTGACTTAAAACTTGGTTTAATGCAATACTTCCAATACTGAAACAACAGACGTACAAATATATATTAAATATCTACTTAAATTGTATGAATGTTTATTTCCAAGCTATTATTTAGAAGAAGAGTTCACATGGATATAACTTTAAGGGAACTATGGAATATTTCATAAAATTTAATGGTAGCATACAAAGTACTCATCATGTATATATATCTCCTAGGTCAGGAGCTGAAGGGCCCAGAAGCAGCAATACGTTGGTAGCAATGAGTACATGTGCCACCCAGATCTTGGTTCCTTAATAACATTCCCCACTGAAAAGAATGAGGACTTCTTGGAGAAATGGCTTGGGATTCTAGAGTTGGGGAAGAGAAAGTACAAGATGAATTTGGAATATCTTGTTGTACTGGAAAGAAAAGAAGTACTCAAAAAGAAATTTTTATAACGATATGGACATGTCAAATGGGCACAGAAGTCAGTTTTAAAAGACTGATCAAATCTGGAACAATTTGAAAATAAAAATAAATAATGACAGCATTGAACTACAAACCATTGAAAGTAATATAAGAATCAATAATAAATAGATAAGTAAATAAATAAGATGAAAAAGCTATTTCTTATAGTAGAATGTCAACTAATCAATGATAAAGTTTAAAAATCACCATTTAGTGACTCAAAGTACCAACTGATTTGGGCAAGAATCATCAATGAATGTCACAACTAGGGGGTGAAATTTTGCTGAGGCGCAGTACATTTATGTGGCCTCAAAGTATTTCCTCACAAATCACTTATAATTATGAAGTTGAGAAAAAGATAACTGGTAGACCCAATCTTAAACAAGTGATCCAAGTTCGCATCAATAATGGAGCAACCAGACATCATGTGTCTCCTTATGGCATGCACTGAGAAGGATACACTTCTCTGATATTCCTGCTCAAAAAAAATGTATAACTTGAATTTACTATGTGGCTATCTTAGACAAATCCAAATTAAGGAATATTCTATAAAATAAATGTCTTGTGCTCTTTAAAAAATGTTAGTATCATGAAAGACACAAAAGGCTGAGAAATTAGCCCATATTAAAGGAGACTAAAGAAATGTGGTAACTAAATTCACTGGCAATCCTGGATTGGATCTGGAACCCTAAAAAAATATCTTTTGGGGTATCTTTATGGGGTACATATTATTGGGACAACTGATGAAATTTGAATAAAGTCTGTAGTTAGATAATAGTATCGCATGGATGTCAAATTGCATGATTTGGGTAATTGTGCTGTGGTCGTACAAGTGCATATTCTATGTCTTAGGAAATAGATACTGAAGTACTCTGCAGTAAAAGACAACTCTTCAGTGATTCAGAAAAATATGTCTATCTATATGTCTATTTAGAGGGACAGGTAAAACAAATGTATAAAATGTCATCAATTGGTTCAACTGGGTGAAGTGTATGTGGAAGTTCTTTTATAGCATTTTACAATTTTTCTGTAATTTTGAAATTATTTCAAAATGAAAATATTTTAAGTACTCACTAAATATAAAATACCAAGGCTGAAGAATACAAGCTAATGAGGACTCCTATTAATGCATTAGGGTTCTCAATAGTTCAAATGTGGTTATTTGTTGCTGAAATTCTGATAGATTCTGTAGGAAAGAGCTATCATTTTCCAAAGAGTCTCTCAACCTGAGACTTGTTTTGATCAAGTAAGGGTGAACATCCCTTCCTTTAGCTAGCAGATGAATCATCATCTCCAAGAATACTTCAACTGAAGTGAAAAATATATGAGCTATGCTTAAACAAAATCAAATTCCTTTTTTTTTTTTTTTAAATAGTCAATGCCTTGGCAGAAAAAAGAATAGGCATTTATTTCAAATGACCACTAGGCTGGGTAGTTTTGTTTGTTTGTCTTTGCTTTTAATCAGAATCTCTTTTTTTATGATGATGGATGCAAACTCCAAATTCCAACAGAATATCAAGCAATAGGGAATGGTGGAGTCTGGAGCACATAAAAAAGTATATTGCCCCACCTAAAGGCATTTTAAGCCATTTTTTAAAAAAATAAAACACTACACCATACAAAGCCACAGGGCCCTTTCTACACTGTGAGCTGTCAGTTTGCATTTTCCAGACTATAGATCTGTTAGAAAATAAAATGACAATGACTTACAAGCAAACATTGAGATATTTAGTATGCAATATTTAGTATATACAGCTGGATATATAAAAGATAACCAGGATGATGACTTTTTATCCTTGAACTTAGTGTTGTCTAGTTTCAGGTGAGAGCTGCATGAGAACTTAAAAATGTACTACCTGGAAACATAATCATGGGTTGTTAAATTGATTGGATCAGATCTCCTGCCATGGTTCGGAATCATGACCTTGGACAAGTTTCCTTACCCTGTTTGAGCTCAGATCCCTTCTCCATAAAATGAAGGGTCATATGAGATGAAGGAAGGCAAATCATGACGCTCTTGCTGACGTTACCTTCCCACGCACTGAACTCAGGTGGACATCACTCTTTGTTTTTTGAAACAGGGTCTCTCTCTCTTGCTGGGGTTAAAGTGCAGTGGCATCATCATAGCTCACTGCAACCTCCAAATCCTAGGCTCAAGTGATCCTCCTGCCTCAGCCTCCTGAGTAGCTGGGACTACAGGCAAGTGCCACCATGCCCAGTTAATTTTTCTATGTTTTGTAAAGAGAAGGTATCTCACTATGTTGCTCAAGCTGATCTTGAGCTCCTGGCCTCAAGCGATCCTCCTGCCTCGGCCTCCCAAAGTGCTGGGATTACAGAAGTGAGCCACAGTGCCCAGCCCAGACATCACTCTTTGATAGTGACACTATCACCCACTCTGCCCAGACTGATGATAACCTTTTCAATGCACAACTCTAGGCAGCCACGACTAACTGCTTGCAGCTTGCATGTGAAATGAAGCCTATTTGCCAGTTCTCAATTAGATAATCCCTAGGAGTGCATGGAGGGATAAAATACGGTTCCATCATATAATGTTCAAAAAACTCAAATCAACCCATTAATTGTCTTATTCATGGCTACTCTCAAATAGCCAAACAAGTTTGGTAAAATGGTATTCCTTCCCCACCTATAACTTCTCTCCTCCTGGATTTATTAATTTTCAAAACTAATTGTTAACTTATGATCATTCTGCTTCCTCTTACCTAGTAAGTAGCCAGGGAGGCCAGGATGTGGCTCAAATATCATTAACAACATAAAAAAAAATGTGTCCCTAAATATCATTCATATTCTTCTTTACCACTTTTTTGTTGTTTTTCATTAGGCACCAAAATTATAAAAATAATGAAATTTCTTTGCACAAGTCTGGAAGACCAATTTTAAAGAGGAAAATACTGCAGTTGTTTTAAAAGGATATTCCCCAAACTTTCAAATTGGTATTAAATTTTTATAGCTGTACTAGCATCTTCCTACTTATAAATACCCACTGACTTATGAAATGGAGAAGATGAATGTTATCTAAAACTTTATTTTGGAAAATTTCCAACATATACGAGGTAAAGAGAATAGTATAATGAATCTCCTTGTACCCAAAACCCAGCTTCAATAATCATTAATATTTTGCTAATTCTGTTTCATTGTTCCTCTTCAATTAAACATTTTACTACCTGGACTTGGATCATACCTTTACTTATGAGTTTCAAAGCACTGGTAGAACTTTGAGAGGCCAAGGCAGGAAGATTTCTTGAGGCCAGGAGTTCAAGACCAGCCTGAGCAAGAGGGAGACCTGTCTGTACAAAAAATAGAAAATTTAGTCAGGTGTGGTGGTATGTGCCTGTAGTCCCAGCTACTCAGGAGCAGGAGGAGTTTGAGGTTGCAGAGAGCTATGATGATGCCACTGCATTCTAGCCCAGGCGACAGAGCAAGACCCTGTCTCTAACAACAACAACAACAAAATCACTGGTAGAAGCAGAACGTGACCATAAGATTTTCTAGCATTATGTTTTGTAAGTAAATAATGAAACTTTAAAATTGTCATTGACGTATGACTTTTTCCTGCTTTCAGGTGGTACAATGAGAGTATCAGCCGAGACAAAGCTGAAAAACTTCTTTTGGACACAGTAAGTCTCCTTAACTTATCTTTTGACCTAAAATAAAATGAATTGTACTGTTTTTTTCAGTCATGCTGTGGTTTATGCCAATGAAGTGGGTTGACATGTTGGTCTAACAATGGTTTTCATGTCTGGTGAAAATACACTGGGAATTTATAGGAAAACCACAAGATAAGAAACCTGGGCAGGGCTTGGAATTGACCTGTGAATGCCACCTTGCTGCAGTGGTCTTTACCCTGTGATGATGGCTGAACTTGGAGAGCCATCAGGGCTGGTCTGCCATCTTACTTCTCTGTCTAGGTCAGGGTGGCTGTGACTCAGATTCTGCCTGGTTGAGCTGTGAGTCCAAAAGAAACATAGCATTTTTTTTTAACTTATTTTTCATCAATAGTTTTTCTCTAAAGCTACACAGTGCAAGTAGCAGGACTGATCTTACCCAGGATGTCAGGATTAAGGGAGGAAGGGAAGAGGAGAAAAAGCATGATGTGGTGGGACAAGTACTGGGTTCTGGTCCCTGTTCTGTGACCAACTCAGTGTGTGATTTTGGGGTCATCTCTTCTTTCTGGACCTCAGTTTCTCAATAAGTGCAAGACGAGCATTGCACTAAATCAGGGATGACAATTACCGGGCACAATGCTGCCACTCTCTGTTCCTGCTCCCTTGGCCCACACAGTTGGTCACGGTCCATGCACCAGGACTCTATTGGGAAACAAGACAGGCTCTGAAGAAAGAGGGGGAGGATAATCTAAAATAAACTAAGATCAACTCCAAGAGAGTTGAAAAAGATTTCACAGAGGAAAAGGAATCGGGCTGAGTCATTACTGGACTCTGGTTTCTCCTTGGTTCTGTATCAGCTCAGCATTTAATTAGTTCCTGTGCTTCTCTGTAGACCACACATTAGAACTGCTGGAAAAATGTTCACAAATACAGATTTCCGGGTCCCACTCCAATCTACAGAATCAGAATCTCCAGAGTTCATTCCTGGGAATCTGTATTTTCTCAAGTTGAACTTATGATGCGTAGGTAGCCAGCTCAATACCTGGGTCCCCCAAGCCTGTGTCATTGGACAACGTGATAAAACTTGACTAATATGAACTCACTGAGAGGAGTGTAAAATTAATTAAATACCTGAACTATACTGTATTTAAACAAGTGCAGTTTTGTTATTTTCAATCATGCGTTGCTCAATGACGTCTATGGAGCACTTAAAACAGCCCACATTATTAACTAACTAAAGATGATTCTTATGTTATACCAGTACTTTTGAGGTATTTAAGTATATTTTGCTTGCTTGGGCAGTTGAAACATTCCTCCTTACTAATATTTTGAACTACTTTACCAAATTCTCTTCTCCTTCTTACGTAAATATGAGGGCAAATGTCAAAGGGTCCCTATCAGATTTAGCCCAGATTTGGATAGCTAGAATTGAATGACATCATCTTACAATTTTTCACTTGTCTTGTATGCTGTTTGAAACAATAGTTGCAGCGTTCCAGGTGTATCTTCTTGTCTAACAAGTAGAGGACTCCTAAGAGATGGATTGATTCACTTTACTTTATTAGCTAAAGTTCCTGGTGTACTGCCCATACATATTTCTCTACTAGAATATAAATCCTTTATCTTGTTCCTGCTGTACCCAAGTACCCAAACTGTATCTAGAACAAAGTAGTTGCTCAATAAATATTTGTTGAATGAACGAATATATCAAATGCTTAATAAATGTTTTATAATTAACAAGTATGCTCAAGGAGGATCTGGCTGGTCATGAGCAACATTAGGGGGGCTTTTAAAAAATACAACCTACTCAATCAGAACTTCTAGAGGTAGCACCCAGGTGATTCTGGGACATCTGAAAGTTTGGGAACCACTGAAAAGCACCTCCTAACATGTCCTATCAATTCTTTAAATGTTGCCTCCTCCAAGAAGCCTCTCATGCCTTCCCTCTCCCTGGCTGTGGATCATGGTTTTTCTTGCCTTTGAACCCTTATGGTGTGATGTTATTACTTTTCCAGCAGCTCTGTTCTCACTCTGCCTTGGATCTCAACAGTTTCTCTTCTGTCTTAACCCATCCTTGCAAGCAGGTACTCTGTAACTCACTCAGAATACCCTGCGGCATCTCACACATAGGGTGACCTGAATTTCAGACAGGAGACTTAGCTAAGGCATGGGTTTATCATATTTCTGTGATTCTAAGATGTCATTAAAGATGCAATATTGACTTAATAATAGGTTTGTTTCAAGAGAAGAAAAGAACCACCTCCAGATTGAAAGATGGCTATCTGCCAGAGACACTTTTAAAGTATAATGCAGCATGACAAGGCTATGAATTATCAGTCTGTCTTTCCACAATAACTTACCCTGCGTGTTGAGATTATCTTCTGAAAGGTCACCTTCAAATTATATGGACGGAAAGAAAGAAATATACTCTTAACACAACCAACATGTCTTAGATGAAGACAGACAATGGAATAATTACTTCCAGCAGATAATAGACCATAGCATGTAATGATAATGGAATCATATGCTATTATTATTAGCTATTATTAACTTAGTAACTATTAAGTCCTCATTCTGGTACTGTATTCCAGAAGCTGTTCTATGTACTTTAATTCTCTCAACAACCTTACAAAGATTTTTACAGATAAGGAAGTTGAAGTTCATACATTTAATCAAAAAACATCTGGAATTCACAAAATTATAGGCTGCTAGGATTCTTTTTAAAGAGCATCTGGTTTGTCTCCTTTGTATTACAGGCAAGAAAACTGGGACAAGTTTAGAAAGTGAAATCAGTGGCATAGTCTGTATTAAAGCAGGGATGCTTTTTCATACACACACACACACAGTTAATAAGGGAATACATAAATTACTTTCTATTCTCCCATCCCACCAGGGTGAAACATATATTTCGCCTCCTTATCATGATTTTTTTTCCAATTTATTTTTCTAGATTAAGTAGTAAAAGGCAAACTGAAACCTTAGGGATACCCCAAGGGAGCAAGGGTCCCCTCTGGCCGCATTGCACAGGTCAGTGCCCCTTGCAAGGCAGTGGTATGAGTAACCCCCTCTAGGCACCAGTGTTCTCAGTGGTTGTGACTTCCTCTGAGCTCCGTGCAGGAAGTCTGTGATAAAGCACATGCTGAATGCCTCAGTTTCCTCAGAACTCTTGGCTGCCTCAGCCCCCAAACAGTTTCCTGTCCCTCTCACTGAATGCCACCCAGAACAACCAAGATGAAGGGAGAGCGGGCTTCAGGGAAACTGAGGTTCCATACTCAGCAGCGCTGACTGCAAACCTCACCTCTCCTTTTTCTGATTTCTATGCACTATTTACTCTTGTTCATATTTAAGAGCTGAGCCCAGCTCTAATTACAGATTTTTTTTTCAGAAAAGCAATGGCTTCTTTGAAAGATTAATAACAAAACCAATAACAAAACAGTCTTAATTAGATGGGAGAGATATTCACACTCCCATCTTCACAGTTGGTAAACTTCGAATCTTTTTGGTCTATGTTTCTTCCCCTTTAGAATAAGTTACATATTCAGATAAAGTCTGCCTCTGTTGAAGTTTTGTTTCTTCCTGCCTTGAGGTTAATCTATCATATTTCAATGAGGCAAGAGCAAAAGCTACATTATTCGGCAAATGGGGAAAAACTGTGAAGACAAGCTATGCTACATGTGACATGGAATGAATAGCACAAACACAATATTGAGCGAAGGAATCCAGACACAAATTCACTACTCACAGTGGTCAAAAGGTAGAAACATCACAAATGTCCACAAAATGTGACACACACACACACACACACATATACAAACACACGCAAAAGAATATTATTCAGCTGTAAAAAGGAATGAAATTCTGATACGTGCACAACTTGGATGAACCTTGAAAACAATATGCTAAATGAAAGAAGCCCATCACAAAAGACCACATATTATATGATTCCATTTATGTAAAATGCCTATAAAAGGCAAATCTATGGAAACAGAAAAAACATTAGTGTGGCAGGGGTAGACATGGGACTAAGATTTCTTTCTGCAGTAATGAAAATATTCTAAAATTAGATTATGCTAATGGTTGCACAACTCTAAATTTACTAAAAATCATTGAATTGTACACTGAAAATGGGAGAATTTTTTGGTATATAAATTATGCTTCAAAAGCTATTTTTAAAAACTAATGAACTAATCTGGGGTTTCTGATGCACCATAAATCACCTAGCCCAAAATGTCAATAGTGCCAGGGTTGGGATAACACTGGGCTAGATTATCTTTATAAGGCCCTTTCTAGCCCAGAGATTCTAAAATTCAAACAATTAGCATTACCTTCTGTGTGTGTGTGTATATGTGTGTGTGTGTGTGTTTGTGTGTGTGTGTGTGTGTGTGTATGTGAGCTTGTGCAACAACCCACCTTTGCAGTTGGGGGATGGAGGGACTTGTGTTGTTCTAGATTCTATATACTTCGTTCCATACGCTCCAAGTGTGTGCCCTCCACCAGGATCCTGTGTAACTCTGACCTTCACTTAGGGCTCTCCCTGTGTCTGAGTAAATCATACGAACAGACTTTACAAGTGTTACCAGCATAGGTTTAAAGGGGTAGGAACAGAGTGTTAGACATGAAATATTTACTTTAGATTTTTTAATTTCCATCAGGAATGAATAAACTGGTATTTCCATTTGCTTGTGCTTATTTCATGAGTGTGACAAAATTGTCAGGGTAGTGAAAGGTACATTCTCAGGGCGCTCCCTTCCTCTTACCTCCCTCATGAAACCAGGAGCTTGATGTTCTTGCTCCTTCTGTCCTGCAGCAAAATCAGCGCTCTGTAAAGGGCCTAAGAAATATATTGCCATCAAAGAACTGATGAAGCTTTCAGGACAGGTAGTTGTGTGTCCCTGTAGGGGAATGAAGTGGCTTCTAACACCCACTGAATGGAGGCATCATGGAGTTGGTGGAATGAGCACATGGGCTTTGCCCGCATGCCAAAGTGGAAGGCTCACTAGAAACCACGTGTTCTCCCTGTCCCCTCTGAGAAAACCCAGGCCAGGGAGATCAAGGACAGGTCACTTACTAGTCGTGGGTCGTGGGAACACCACGTAAGCTCTCTGGCACTCAGTGTCCTCACTGGTGATTGAGGATGACAGTATCTAGCATGCAGCGTCACAGTAAGGGTTGGAAAACATCTGTAAAGAGTCTGGCACTTGGTGAGCTCTGAAAAGGCACAGCTTATGTCTGTCTGTCTTCATTCATGGCCAACGTCAGCACTCGAACAGTCCCTGCCCTGTGTAGGAATTTAAGAAATATCTATTGGTTGATAGAATACATGAAATGGTTCCATGATCGCTGAAAGTCTGTTCTATGCCAAACTGGCCTGCAGTACTGCCTCCTTCTGCAGGCAAGAAAGCGGAGCTGGGGGCACAAGACTGATTGCACGAGATCACTACCCTTCCATTCTCTCTAACCAATCCAGGGCAAAGAAGGAGCCTTCATGGTACGAGATTCCAGGACTCCGGGAACATACACCGTGTCCGTTTTCACCAAAGCTATCGTAAGGTATGGTGCTAACTCAGCTCAGCAAAGGGGGAGAGATACCTCTGAACTGGGTGAGTGATGGGTCACACACAGCAAACTCAGACCACATGAGAGGTAAAGGCTCGCTAGAAACCATGTGTTCTCCCTGTCCCCTCTGACAAAACCAAGGCCAGGGAGATCAAGGACAAAACTGAAGAGGCTTAGTTAGAAAGGAAAAGAGCTGGAGGCGGATGCCAGGCCCTTTTCCCAGTTAGCATCCCGGATTTCAGAGCTCCAAAGAAATAAAACACTTGGCCCTGTATAGGATGAGTGTATAATTTAATACATAGAGTAACAAAGAAGAGATTTGTACTCTTCTTTGAGTACAAATACATGTAAAAATACATGAAGTATTTTACAGTAAAGTAAAAATACATGAAGTAAAAATACATGAAATCCAGTTCTGGCTCTGTGAATAAAACTACCTACCATTGATCAAGTCCTTACTATATGCCAGGAACTTTGCAGACCATTTCCAATCCTAAGAAGCCCTGAAGGCAGGTGTTGCTATGCTCATTTTACACAGAAGAAAGTGAGGCTGATGGCACTTCCCTCAGGCAATGGGACTGAAGTGGCCAAGCCACATTCATGCTCCAGCCACGCTGACTGCAAGCCCCCCACGTCTTGTCTGCCCCTCTCTGGACCTCGGTTTCCTTCTCTGTAAAATGATGTCTAAGAGCATATCTAGGTCTCAAATGCTCTTCTGATGAGAAAACCAGTAAGAGCTAAGCAGCTTGGCAATGATCACAGTTCAGTAAGAATTCATAGAAGAGAAAAATAATTTTTAAGGTGTTCTCAGGGAATATTTTGTGAAAGACTTGAGGGCATGAGCAAGAGCCAGAGCAAGGGCAGGGCTCAGACAAGGGCAAAGAGGAAGCCACCATCTAGGCATGGGGAAGAACACAAGGCACATCACAGAGGGGCTGTGCCCCTGCATGGCTGGGAGACAGTGAGGACAGTGACCTGAAACCTGTAAGGTGTGATAGAGAAGGAATGAGAGAGAAAGTCTGTGTTGCTAGGCTCACTAAGAGGACCCCCAGGACTAAGGCTTATTACAACAAAGGGATAGGAAACAAAATCAGCAATGGGCAAAGGCATGCGCGGCAAAGTCCAGAGGAAAGCAAATGCAAGCTTCCAAGAGTCTTCTTCCAGTAGAGTCACATGGGACGTGCTTAATTCCTCCAGCAACGAGTCGTAACAACACGTATGGAGTATTGTCTACCAGGAAAGCTCATTAGAGACTCAGCACCCAGGGTTTTTATCAGAGGCTGGTTCTGTAGACACCCTCTGCCTAGCACACACCAAAATCCAGACTTCCAGAAGGAAAGTAGGTGTTCAGCATAAAGCATATTGTTTATACAAACAGTTTAGGCACAACCCGCCACCCTAGTCAGTTAGGGAATGGTGAGAACCCTCCTGAAATCCACGTTCCCAAACACCAGCCAAAGGGTTATGGTGCAAGCAGGCCTTTCTAAGGACAACCGTCAGGCCAGCTATGTTAACTCTTTGTGGCACGAAGTCAGATAAGTATGAAAGGGTTAGAGAGGCTTCCTCAACATATGCTGATGAAATAATTCACAGAGAAGGGATGGCAAACATGCAGCACATGTAATACCATTCCCCCATTTTGTAGCAATGGAAGAAACATCACCAATCCATCATAGCACTGCTGACAACCGGGTCCAGGTGCAACCTCAGAGTCCTTCTTAACACAGCAGCGAGGCATTCAGGGCCAACCTATCAAGACTGACATACAAGTTGAAATCTATCTGCCATCCTTGTGAGAGGTCACAAAACCAAGATAATAAGAATCTAATACTAGTAGACATTTTTGTGTCTTCACGTTGCTTCTTAATAATCACCGCATTTATGTTTCGTTTAAGTGAGAATAACCCCTGTATAAAGCATTATCACATCAAAGAAACAAATGACAATCCTAAGCGATACTATGTGGCTGAAAAGTATGTGTTTGATTCCATCCCTCTTCTCATCAATTATCACCAACATAATGGAGGAGGTGAGTTCTAGAAGACAAAGGGGGTACCCTCACAGGGAACTTGGGGAAAAGTGACAAAAGCCCGGTCTGGTTTCTTCCTGACCACAAATAACTAAATATACAAATAGGAAAGGATGTCATATATTTGATTATATATCTTCCTTTAACAAACTCTGGTATGGAAATCATGGAATTTTACCACCTGTCAGGCACCTGTGCTTATGAATCTTCTCAAGGAGGCTGTGATATATCAGTGATTGGGCCTTGGGATTTGTTTTCCAGAATAAAAGTAGCTTTTGCATCAGATTTTTTTTCTTTTCTAGTGATTGAAGTTAGATGGTTACTACAGCAAAGCCCTAACCATTGCCTCTGGCTTTTCAATCAATTCAGGCCTGGTCACTCGGCTCCGGTATCCAGTTTGTTCCTGGAGGCAGACAGCCCCCATCAAGGCAGGGCTGAGATACGGTAAGCAAAACGATCGGGAGTGTAAACCCATGGCTCTAAATTCTACATGGACTTTCCATGTGCCTACCTGTTCCCCAGACTTCAAAAGACCAATAAAACAAGTGTCCTGCATATCTGGAGAGGGAAGCACTGATGAACACTCACAGTGTGTGTAAGAGAAGTGCATATACTCGCATAAGCACATCTATCTAGGCCAAAGCAATGGCCACTGGTTTTAGTAAAAGGTGCATTCATGAAGTGTTTATTGAGCACCGACTTTGTACAGAGCACTCTACTAAATGCTATTAGAAAAATATTAGAAACAATGCCTTAGCACTGTGTTTCCACCTACCTTCTAGAACTTCTACATCATGTAGTTGGTGTGGTATGGGTCTATTGCAACAGCTGGCAGCTGGCAGCATCTAGAAGTGTTTTTTTGCATAACAGAGTGTTAAGATTTTTTTTTTAATGCCTTTAGGCAGGACATGCAGTGCTGCAGCCCTTACTGTGCCTTCTTACCCTGTGCAACTGCTTCACCCACTTGGGATTAATTACCTGCCTGGTCTCCGAAGGCATTTGAGTTTGTATTTCCTTGGTCCAAACTGTGTGCTGCTTGAGGACAAGGCTGCTCTAATTTTCATTTTGTATCTCCTAGATTGGTGGTTCTCAAACTTCAATGTGCATTAAAGTCCCCTGAATGCTTATTACAAATATGGGCTCCTGGACCTTACCCAACACTTACCAAAACAGAGTCCCTGATACTAGGGTCCTAGAGTCTATATTTTAAATAAGTGTCCAGTGATTTTGACTCAGGTGGTCAGAGGGCAATACTTTGAGAAACACTGTCATGGGCTTCTTTATCCTTAACCAGCACCAGGTCTGGCACACAGTAGGTATTCAGTACTGTTTTCTGTGGAGTCTCCGCCTCAAACAGGTAGAAATCTGGCTATTTATGGTACCAGACCAAGCACTGGGGAAGGATAATACATCTCCAGCCTCCCTATGAAAATAAGGGCATTCTAATATCTGTAGAATCCTAATGTGCCCATGCTAAGTAGAATCTCAGAGATTATCTGGTTGCCCAATCATTTTGTCGATAAGAAAATTGAGCCTTGGATCCTTTTATTAGTTTATAGAACATTTATTGAGAGCCTCCCATGTGCCAAACACTGTGCTAGATTGTGCCTTCTCTTTGAACCCACCTACCTCTCTGACCACCACCCTTGCTAAGGCCTAGCAGAGTGCTGTGTACATAGTGTACGTAGTGGGTGCTCTCGATGGATGAATGAATGAAGGAATGAACAATCAGCTCAAATGAAATTTGCTCTGTGTGAAAAATGACAATAAAACATTCACAGTCAGACCGAGGTGGGAGGATCGCTCAAGGTCAGGAGTTTGAAACCAGCCTGAGCAAGAGCGAGACCCTGTCTCTACTAAAAATAGAAAGAAATTAATGGGACAGCTAAAAAAAAATAATATAGAAAAAAATTAGCCAGGCATGGTGGCGCATGCCTGTAGTCCCAGCTACTCAGGAAGCTGAGGCAGAAGGATGGCTTGAGCCCAGGAGTTTGAGGTTGCTGTGAGCTAGGCTGACGCCACGGCACTCTAGCCTGGGCGACAGAGTGAGTCCCTGTCTCAAAAAAAAAAAAAATTCACAGTCAGATATAGAAAATGATTGGGACCTTGCAAGAACCCTTTCATTTACTTTCTTTAATACCTTAATTAATGCTGTCCTCCTTTTTCTTTCTGTGTAACCTCCTCACAAACATTTTTCCATAGCTTTAGATGTACATCCTATGTTATTATTTGGGGGAAAGTTTAGTTATAGTTATGATAGTTCTAAGCTTAGGACTTATACCATTTTCCATCTCTGAGTTATAGAAACAATAGGCTAAAATGCTAGGTAGGGCTATCTAAGCCCTGGGCAGCCCTATATTTCATATCTACTACTTGCCGACCCTGGAAAACCCTCTCTCTCTCTCTCTTCCAGGGAAATGGGTGATCGATCCCTCAGAGCTCACTTTTGTGCAGGAGATTGGCAGCGGGCAGTTTGGGTTGGTGCATCTTGGCTACTGGCTCAACAAGGACAAGGTGGCCATCAAAACCATTCAGGAAGGGGCTATGTCAGAAGAGGACTTCATAGAGGAGGCTGAAGTCATGATGTGAGTGGTCAAAACAAGGGTATGCGGACACCCTGTGTTCTTTAAATACCATTCTGATGCCACGTGGTGCCACCTCCCTGTTCTAATCCCAGCAGTGTCTTCCTATTGCACAGAGAATGAAATCAAACTCCTCACCATGCTCTGCGAGGCCCGCCATGGTCTGGCCTTGCCCACTGCCCCATCTCAGCTCCTACCCATCTTTCCTCTGGCCCACAACATACCAGCCACACTGGCCTCCGTTCATCTACACACGCCAGCTGACTCCCTGCCGTCCGTCATGTCTCAGCTCCAATGATATATTTTTGTTTTAGGAGGGAATGGATTTTGTTTCCAAAGCCATGAGTTGGACCAAGTGGCCACCAGCCATTTTGGTGCCATAAAACGTTTAGCACTTTTGGGAAACTGAGTTTGGACCATCTCACTCTTGCCTTTTTGTCCAGGAAACTCTCTCACCCCAAACTGGTCCAGCTCTACGGGGTGTGTCTGGAGCAAGCCCCCATCTGCCTGGTGTTTGAGTTCATGGAGCACGGCTGCCTGTCGGATTACCTGCGCAGCCAGCGGGGACTCTTTGCCGCGGAGACCCTGCTGGGCATGTGTCTGGACGTGTGCGAGGGCATGGCCTACCTGGAAGAGGCGTGTGTCATCCACAGAGACTTGGTACGAGCGTGCACAGCGAACACCTGCGGGTCCAGGATGAAAGGGCACATCCCACGGAACTGTAGAGCTACCAGAACTGGGGGCGTGTTAATAAATAACAAATCACAGGCCATCTCCTTTCCTCTTTCAACTTCTTCCTTCCTCTACCCACTTTGAGGGGTCCTAGTGGGAAAGTGCTTCATCAGAGCTCAGATCTGGGCTCTAATCCCAGCCCTACCTCTAACTTTCACCTTCTGCATTTCAGTTTACATTCTTCCAAAATAGAGCTAACAGCCACTCCTTCTTAACCTCTCTGTGCCTCAGTTTCCTCCTGCTAAAATGAAGGAAATGGACAAGCACAGTTGTCTCAAAGTATTATCCAAGGATCTATCAGAATCACATTGAGGTAATCCTTCAGCTACTCTCAGAATCTCTGGTGGCTGGGATTCACGGATATTCATTTTAACACACTCCCCCCTGTCATTTGTATCCACGTTAAAGTCTGAGGCACACTGGAGTCTTTTATCTCTAAGGACTCTTCCAATGCAACGTTCTGTGATACACATCAGGGACCGATGCATATTTGAGGGATAGTTTTAAGAGGATTAACAACCTCAAAACATTCTTACTTTAGTCAAATGGAAGATACTTTCTTCTTAACACCCCTAATGTTAACGTTTCCTATCAGGTCAAGTGGCACTATAGCTTGTCATTCTTTAGACAACACCATGGCTTTCTCTTCTAATTAGGATCCAGGAATGAAAATAAACTTACTCATCCCAGTAATGGAGCTTACACATTCAACTTTCTAGTAAATTCCAGCAGGCAATTATGAAGCTTAATGCATGTTTGTAAAGCTTCTCAATGCCCTTGTACCACATACCCAGTAAAGCAAAGGCCTGTCATTATAGGAGACTCCTTAATTCCTGGTCACTCGTCAACAGTTTTCCTTGTCCTTTTGTTTGCCTGTCTCCTCTCCAGGCTGCCCGAAATTGTTTGGTGGGAGAAAACCAAGTCATCAAGGTGTCGGACTTTGGGATGACAAGGTAAAACAGACACCTGGGGCCAGCAAAGTCTCAGAAGTGGGACTCAGGCTTCTGGAACATTCTGACCTTCTCCCTCCACTCTCTCCCCAGGTTCGTTCTTGATGATCAGTATACCAGTTCCACGGGCACCAAATTCCCAGTGAAGTGGGCATCCCCAGAAGTTTTCTCTTTCAGTCGCTATAGCAGCAAGTCGGACGTGTGGTCATTTGGTGAGTGCCATCCCGGTCCCAGGCCCGGACAGTCTGCAGGCCAGCTGTTTCCTTTGTCAAGTGCAGGCAGCCCTGCTTGCTCTGAACCTGATTACTCACTGGCGGTCTGTGTAAGAATGGCCCTGAAATGTACGAAGGGGCTCTCGTTACTGTATTTATTCTTGGAGAATATTCTTGTGTTTTGCTTGGTCTACACAGTATTTATATTTTTTAACTCTCAATTTCTGACTTCTTCTAGAAAACCAGAAGATGCAACAATGCTGAGCCCTCATTTCCATGTGCCATACTTTGGGTGACATCAAATCGTAGCTGTCCCCTTAAGACAGAACTTCCCACAGTCCTCACTAGTCCCTATTGGTCACATCTCACCCATTCCATTCGTTTACATCGTGTGTGTAGACATTTAAGTCCCATGCAACTTTTAGTGGTAGCCTTTGAGTTAGATATAAGAAATGATTGAGCTTGAAAATCCTTCTCTACTAGAAAGGCTGGGAAATTGCAGTTCTTTATAAATAGGACAGGCCCAATAAGCCTCAGGTGGGCTTGATGGTGTACTCCTGGAGGTAGAGACTTGAATCCTAATGCCAAGGAGTCTGTAATTTCTCCAGGTAGGTTGGTTTGTTTGGTATTTTTGGCCTTTGTCATTAGCTGTGCGGTGCTCATCTTTTCTCATAGGCGTGCTGATGTGGGAGGTCTTCAGCGAAGGCAAAATCCCGTATGAAAACCGAAGCAACTCAGAGGTGGTGGAAGACATCAGCACTGGATTTCGGTTATACAAGCCCCGCCTGGCCTCCTCGCATATCTACCAGATCATGAATCATTGCTGGAAAGAGGTCAGTAGAAGAAGTGCTTTGCCTCTGCAGTATATAATATACAATTTCAGGGCCTGCCCCCTTCCCTAGAAAAAAGAACCGTCTTAGAAGGATGGTCTTAGAAGGATGAGGCAGCAAAGATGACCAAAATCGATTAGCAAAATGTAACTTTAAGGGTCTTTATTATTTTTTTAGAGACAGTCTTGCTCTGTCACCAAGGCTGGAGTGGAGTGGTGCAATCATAGCTCACTGCAACCTCGAACTCCTGGGCTCAAATGATCCTCCTGCCTCAGCCTCCTGAATAGCCGGGACTACAGGCGCATGCCACCATGCCTGGCTAAATTTTTTATTTTTATTTTTTTATAGAGACAGGGTCTCGCTATGTTGCCCAGACTGGTCTCAAACTCTGGGACTCAAGTGATCCTTCCACTTCAGCCTCCCAAAATGCTGGGATTACAGGCGTGAACCACCACACTTGGCCTTTAAGGGTCTATTAACTGAGTAGATTCCCCAGTCCTAACAGAGCTAACAGTGACCTAAAATAGTACTCAATTTGCTACATAATGTCACAAGCCATAAGCATAGCTCCAGAGAGGAGGTGAGGTGAGGCCTATGTCAGCTGCCTCTTTGATTTTCTGAGGAGAGAAAAAAAAAATCTGTAACACCCTAAAACCATTAGAAGTACATGAGGTTAGTTTTATAAATTGAGAAACAGAAGTTCACATGTGCTATGAAATGTTGAAACAGCTTAATTAAGGTTGATTTTATTCATTCAATCATTCAGAATGGTGAGCCATTTACCCCATACCCACCTGGACTGCTCAGTTACCCCGTGCTTGGGTCTCAGGCCATGCCTTGAGCCACATCAGCATGAGTCTTAGATGGCCTTGGACGAGTTAGAAAATTGTAAATTTCAGCCAACATGGAAAATTGCCAAAATAGTTAATAAAAATTCTGATCATGGAAGGAAAACAAGGTAGAAGGCAAAATATAATAGAATGCTTGGATTTTGTCTAAGCGTTACCATTTCTTTATCATTAATCTTGGACAATTCTCTGAACTTCCTTTTTCTTTCCAGTAAGAGAATTAAATAATGCTTAGTCTGTAAGTTCATAGAGCTTTTATAATCAGAAACAAAGAAACAAACAATTAAAGACATCCACAAGGGCACAAAATAAATCGTGTCCGCTTCATAAGGATTAACTACTCTAAGAATAATGATGGCTGACATTCGGTTAGCACTTATTTTTTTCTCTTTTAACTTCTATTGATTTTTTTTTTTAGATTAATAGGCTTTATTTTTTAGAAGTTTCAGATTTACAGAAAAATTGAGCAAAAAATAGAGTTCCCATATACCCTCCTTCCCTGTACACAGTTTTCCATTTATTAACATTTTGCACGAGTATGGTACATTTGTTATAATTAAGGAACCTCTATTAATATATTAGTATTAACTAAAGTCCATAATTTACGTTGAGGTTCACTCCTGGTGCTGTAGAGTTCTATGGGCTTTGACAAATGCGGAATGCCATGTATCCACCCTTATAGTATAGAATAATTTCACAGCCATAAAAATTCCCTGTGCTCCACCTATATATCCCTCCCTCCCATCCCCAAACTGCAGGCAACTGCTGATCTTTTTACTGTCTCCATACTTTTGCCTTTTCTAGAAGGTCATATAGCTGCAATTGTACAGCATGTAGCCTTTTCAGGCTGACTTCTTTCACTTGGTAACATGCATGTAAGATTCCTCTGTGTACTTTCATGGCTTAATAGCTTTATTTCTTTTTATCACTAAATACTCCATTGCATGGATATACCACATTTGTTTATCCATTTGCCTACTGAAGTAAATCTTGGTAGCTTTCAGTTTTTAACAATTATGAATAAAGCTACTATAAACGTTTATATGCAGGTTTTTGTTTGGACATAAATTTTCAACTTGATTGGGTAAATGCCTAGGAGTGTGATTGCTGGATCATATGGAAAGACTATGTTTAACTTTGTAAGAAACTGCCAGAATGTCTTCCAAAGTAGCTGTACGATTTTGCATTCCCAACCAGCAATAAGAGTTCCTCGTCAGCATTTGTTGTGTTGGATTTCAGAGGTTCTGATAGATGTGTAGTGATAGTTCATTGTTGTTTTAATTTGCATTTCCCTAATGACATATGATGTTAAGCGTATTTTCATATGCTTATTGGCCATCTGTATATCTTCTTGGTGATATCTGTGTGGATCTTTAGCCCATTTTTCAGTTGAGTTCTTTATTTTGTTACTGTTGGGTTTTAAGAGTTCTTTGTATGTTTTGAATACAAGTCCTTTATCAGATATGTGTTTTGCAAATATTTTCTTCTAGTCTGTGGCTTGTCTTCTCATTCTTTTGATAGTGTCTTTCACAAAGCAGACATTTTTAATTTTAATCAAGTTCAACATCAATTTATTCATTCACAAATTGTGCTTTTGGTGTTGTATCTAAAAACTCATTGCCAAGCCCAGTATCACCCAGATTTTTTCCTATGTTATCTTATGGAAATTTTATAGTTCTGTACTTTACATTTAGGTGTATGATCCACTTTGAGTTAATTTTTCTGAAAGGTGTAATGGAATAATCAGACATGCATTTATAAAACAATGACTCCAGTCATTTGTTTATATAAATGGATGTCTGATTATTCTAGCACTGTTTGTTGAAAAGACTGCCCTTTCTCCTGTGATCCTTTTTTAAGGATCAGTTTACTAGATTTATATGGGTCTATATCCAGGCTCAAGTCTATTCTATTGATGTGTTTGTTTGTTCTTTTACCTATACCACACTGTCATGATTACTGTAGCTTTAGAATAAGTCCTGCAACCAGGTAGGGTCAGTCCTCCGGCTCTATTCTTTTGCTTCAATATTATGTTGGTTATTCTTGGTCTTTTTACCTCTCCATTATAAATTTTAGAGTCAGTTTGTCAATATCCACCAAATAACTTGCTGAGATTTTTGATTAGGATTGTATCAAATCTATAGATCAAGTGGGAAAGAACTGACATCTTAACACCACAGAGTCTTTCTATCCAAGAACATGGGCCGGGTGTGGTGGCTCACGCCTGTAATCCTAGCACTCTGGGAGGCCGAG